>CM040239.1:302885447-303485447 GCA_022545495.1 Chrysanthemum lavandulifolium | reverse complement strand
TTTATCTAATATGATCTTACACCACTTAAAAAGTTTCTTAAGTTTATTACTAATATGATCATCTCCAGCCTCATATAAAAATCTGAACATTTTTCATCAAGAACGCAGTTTGACTATCTAATAAGTCAACTTTATCTATTGAGTTCTGTTGATACAAAAGATGGACGTTCCTGATTTGGAGCTCCGGTCTCGTACCAATTGAGAATTGCTTGAGACCTGCGCACTAAGAGACAAGAAACACCGTTAGGCTTACCGTGGGATTGTCTCCCGATTATCCTCCGGCGAGAGTAAGTAATCGATTTAGGGTTTAAGGAGTTTTAGGGTTATGAGATCGTACCTTAAGCGAGGGTATTATTCCTTTATATATGCACGAATCCTTGTTGGTTCCGTGTTCCCCAACCTTCGCGAATCCCGCCTAAGTCGGTTGGGGATGATTATCTTCATATTTTAGAAGATATCTATATCCATTCGTAAATAGACTTGGGCTTGGGCTTCGTGAGCCCAACTTTATTGATATTGGCCCAGGCGTCCGGGCTTGTAAGTATTAATGTGGTCGGGTTCATGACCCGACACCGCACTATACGTCATCATGTCCCCAGCCTAGTATGCGCGATGCGTAACTGCGGATGCTAGACTAATGACCGTAGTCCCAAAAAACAAATAATATACGAAACGTATCCAAGAAGCCATATGCCTACCCGTAGGTACAATGTATCGAGACATCCATGTGAACAGTCGAGGCCTCGTTAATCGGGGGAAAGTTACTGCCCCACTGTCACATCAAGTCATCTCGTCCACACAATGAAGCTTAGTGGGATCCACGTGTCGCCAATCGTGTGGAAAAGGAGAAGTATATAACTTGGGGAATCATTTTCACCGGATTTCTCACAGTAAAAACATTTTTCACTCTTTCTAAAGCAAATTAAGAGTCATCATCCCAAAAGTAACCAACCACCAAGGTAACCGCGCGTGCGTGATAACAGAAAAGTATAGCACCATGGTTAAACAGCTGTCTGACTTCACCTCCAACCTTAATTTAATCGATCTGATGGAATTTGCCTCAGATTACTTTATACCCCGGGACGTGCATCCAGTGGTTCCGGATGCGCGTGCCACGATTGCAGATTTCCCCGAAGGGAAAGTGGGTGTTTACACACGGTTATTCGAATTTGCGAATCAACGTGTGCCCCTGTCACGCTTCCTATGCGATGTGTTAAATTATTATACACTACACATATCGCAGTTACACTGCATCGGTGCGGCCAAAATTACTAATTTCGAAGTAAATTGCCGTTTGTTGGGGATTAATCCCACCATCAACTTATTCCGCATTTTACCACACTACGTGGGCGCATGGGTGGGTAACTTTTTCGAACGCGGTAGATGCGCATGCTATACGATGATAAATTAGGCGCCTTAGGAATTGGAGGGAGTATTTCTTACGGGTAGATGATACATGTTTCCGTGGAATTATGAGTTCTATCGCGAGGAAATCTACAGAGGATGAGTGCCCACCGCACGGGTCTTATAACGTTGAGGATGCGGATTTGATAAATGCGAACCGCATCCCTATTAGTGCATATCCCGAGGGATTTTGGTGCACATGGGATCACCGCAATTATTTTGGCCCAAGATGAGATTCCTATCTTTTAGACGCCAATGGCGGGGTGGGTACTTATTCCTCCGCACCTCTGCGCATAAATAGTGTAAAAGTAATCCGCCTTATTTGCGCTGTTATATAACCCGTTTGTATATGTGTTTGCCTTGCGCAGATGGATCTATTCACTCGTCGTCTGGCTGGCGAAGCCGTGGCCGTAAAGATGCGAGTAAGACCGATTAAGAGATGACGAGAGCCAATCTTAGTCTGAATCGAAGGCGTGTCATGGAACCGATGCGGGGATACAGGACTAGTTCCTCCGTTGCGAGAGGCAACGCCATGAGAGCCGTCCCAATCCTGAGGTGACATCGCTGGTAGCGCAGTCAGCGCCTATAGCTGGAGCGCAACCTGAAGAGGAATCAGAAGAAGAAGCAGCGCTTAGCCGCAAAAGGACCCGACAAGATCATGGCGCGGGCCCATCAAGGAAGAAGCGTCCCGTGATTCAAACTGTGGAGTTGTCCTCCACGGATGAGGCATCGTCGCATCCATCTGCCGATGATGCGGAGCCAAAGTAAGTAAAACCATACATGTAGAACCTTTTGTTAGTTGCTGAATGTGCTATTTGTGATTCTAACATTGCGCTGGTGATCATTCGCAGGGTGGAGCAGGTCATAGAATCACCTCCCAAGGCGAGTCCAACACAAGCAGCGCATTCTGAGCCGCCGAGCCCGGATAAAGAAAACCAAGCTGATGCAGATGTGCCCCTGGGTCAATTAGTTGAAGAGTTGGTTCAAGTCTCCGCTCATCAAGCTTCGTTAATTGTGAAGCTGAAGGATCAAGTGTCTGGTGGGGAGGACCAAAGCTCAAAGAAAGATCAAACAATAGCTATGTTGGAGGCGCAGCTGGCAAGCACCCAAGCGCAACTGGATAGCGCTCGTGCCGAGTCTAGTGAACTCAGCGCATATGTGCAAAAACAGGCTGATGACAAGATGGCGCTAATGTGTCAACTAAGTCAGGAGCGTGCTGAGGCTGCCAAGTACAAGTCTGCGTGCTGCTGGGCCTTGAAACACCTAGATCAGGGAAAAGAAAGTTTGTTTGCGCAATGGGGAACTTGGGAGTACCGTGAGTGGTCCTTGAGGTGCAGGAGGCAAAGTGCGTGTCGAGCATCGAGTACGATGAAGAATTGTATCCGCATCTTATGTCAGTGATTGCAGAGCGTAGGTGGCTCATAAGCCACGGTCTTCGCATGGCTGCGCTTAGTACCCTAGAGTCGTCAGAGGTAGTGAATGCATTCGGGGAGGTTGTCCAGTGCGCTCTAGAGCGTGGTAAATCAGAGGCAGTGGAACAACTCCATGACGCAGAGCTGTTGAAAGCGCCTGTTGATAAGGTACCGGGGTACAATGCTGAATCATATGATCACTTGGTTGCCGCCATGCAAAAAATGAAAGATTTAGAGCTTCCAATGATTTCGGAGCTTGAGCGCGACCAAGATTATCCGATCAGTGTTATTATGGCAGGGTTGACATTGGCACGTCATCGTGCTGAGGATGCGGACACACAGTCGGACTATTTTCTGAAACCTCATGAGTCGCAGCTCCAAGTGCCCATCTTTGCGCGTCCTAGGGATAATCAGAATCCCTTTGCTTTGGAGAAAGAGGTATCTCTAAAGGAGGTCTTGGAAGCGCATGCCACCCGTCTTGCCTAGAAAAAGGGGATTGCAGGTAAGGCCGTTTTGTGTGGACTAGGTGCGGCTCACTTGCCGAGGTCTGATGGAGTGCCAGTCAGTGTGGCCACCGTGTCGCCTAATGATTCAGATGTATCAAGAGCCTCGAAGAAGTTAAAGAAGCGACGTGTCATGTTGGCACTTCGTCACTTAGGCGTTGTAGTAGCATGTAGCGGATATGTTTGATATCGCTTTGTAATAACTCATAGTTATAAATAAAAATTTCTTTTGCTTGTTGCTTGTAGGCATTTGTAATGTATACGATCTCGCCAACGTAAGAAATTCATAGTCATATATGAAAATCGGAGTATACTTTGGAAAATAATTCTA
The DNA here is from genome assembly GCA_022545495.1 of Chrysanthemum lavandulifolium. Classification (NCBI taxonomy): domain Eukaryota; kingdom Viridiplantae; phylum Streptophyta; class Magnoliopsida; order Asterales; family Asteraceae; genus Chrysanthemum; species Chrysanthemum lavandulifolium. The sequence goes on along the minus strand of CM040239.1, from coordinate 303,481,797 downwards.
AGTATTCAATCATAATCGTATGTTATGAGTCACAACAGATCAGAACATCGACAAGGAAGCAAGTGTCTTGGTTCCAAAGTTGTTAAACATGCACGTGTGCATTGTTTGCGCAACCATCGTGGGATGCGCATATGGCTTATTCCAACGCCTTGAGAATAAGGTGTTTAACAAGGATGCGTGATCCGGTATTGATGGGTTTGCAACCCTCTTACTCAACAAGTTAGTTAGTAGGTCAACTTATCCTTTACCATCGTGGGTTTATGTAGTGCATGCACGCCATCGTGGGCAAAATAAGAAGTTGTTGAAGCATACAGTATATGGAGATAACAACTTAAAATGTGTCGCGGAGTTAGCTAGAAACCGCGACATTTTTATTAATACTTGCAAGTTTATCAGGAAATAACAAAGAAAACAAGAATATGAAAAATAAAACCGAGTTACATGAATGTTTATTGAGCATCGAAAGTGCGGAGCGTCTCGCGCTATGCCGTAGCAATTCTTATAGGTAGCACCTCTTGAGGTTGCCGATATTCCATGTCTTGTAGGTCACGACCATCCAAACCTCGTGAGCAGACGCTACTGCGTCTGCTGTTTCTTGATAACCTCATAAGGTCCTTCCCACTTTGGTCCGAGCTTACAGTATCTTCGCTGCTTGCCTCATTGTCGCGGTAGACAAAGTCACCGGTCTCGAATGAAACATCGCGTACCTTGGCATCATAGTATCCTTTCATTTTTGACTTCGACCTTGCCTCCCGATAGTCGCTGCTTCGCGTCTTTCTTCCAAGAGGGTCCAAGTCGACGTCTTTCGTCGTCGTTTGTAGTCACATTAATCTCCGCGGCGCGGATCGCTGGCATGCCGATCTCGGTTGGTATAACGGCTCATTCCGTATACAAGAGAGAGGGTGTCCCCTGTCTTGGTTTTAACCGAGGTACGGTGTGCCCATAATATATGTGAAAGCTCTTCACCCACCTTCCTTTGTGCTTGTCCAAGCGTGCTTTGATTCCTTCACCCAGGCTTCGGTTTGCGCGCTCGACTAAACCATTGGTTTGTGGGTGCGTAACCGACGCAAAGTGTTGGGTGATGTTTAACTTTTCGCACCAATCTTTAAAGGGGTTGTCGCAGAATTGTTTCCCGTTGTCCGAGATGATTTCACCAGGTAATCCGAAGCGGCATACAATGTTGTCCCAGACAAAGCGTTTTACCTGGTTGCCAGTAATTGTCGCTACTGCCTTTGCCTCAATCCACTTGGTGAAGTAGTCTATAGCGACTATGAGAAATTTGAGACCGCCTGCTGCTATTGGAAAAGGACCGGCGATATCAATGCCCCATTTGTAGAATGGCCATGGCGCCGTGATTGGTGTTAACTCATGCTGTGGTTTGCGCGTGCAGTGTCTCGTGGACTTGGCAATCATTGCACTTCCTTATCAAGTCCCGCGCATCTTTATGCATGGTTGGCCAAGAGTATCCCGATCGCATGGCGCGCTACAACAGCATCGTGGTCTGCGTGCATGCTACATGAACCCTCGTGGATTTCTCGCACATAATTTGCTTGTACGGGCCTACGCACCAAGCCATGGTTGGAGGAAAGAACGCCGACACAAGATGTTGTCGCGCACTCGAATCTCTGCTACTGCGCGCCGTGATTCTTCATTCGTTCTTGGGGTAATGTCCCTTTGCTTAAGAAATCGCAATTGGGGTCATCCATGTAGGACCATCCTCCTCTATGATTGCGGAAACTTCCATCTCCGCTATTGACTTGCTTTTCGGTGTTTCCACCAAAGACTTGCTTTGATAAGTGCGGAAGCTTGTCGAGGCTATCTTGCTCGGTGCATCCGCTGCGATTTTCTCCTCTAGGGACTTGCTTGATAGTAAATCACAAAGCCTTTGATCGCTTTTAGTCTTCTCAAGATATCGAATCATGTTTTCTTCTTTGCCACGATTCACCCAACACATGGTTGGCCACTAGTCGAGAGTCCACATTTGCTTCCAAATCGCGTACACCCATTCGAGTGCTGGCGCGTAGTCCAATGATCGGGGCTTCATATTCGCCTCGTTGTTTGTCGAGGTAAATTCAAACGCAGCGTAAGTGAATTCCATTCCTCCGGATTTGTGAGAATAAGGCCGACTCCCGAGCCATCCACGCACGAGACCCATCTGTAAACAAAATCCATGGATCTTGTAGTGCTTTTTCGCTTGGTGTAGGTACCTCGTCGGATCCGGTTTCTCGATGATGAAGTCCGCGAACTCGCCCTTTTATTGCGGTACGTGGTCCGTAAGAGATGTTATGTTCACTTAGCAACACGCCCACTTCGAGTCGCCCGACGCATCGGGTTTGGAGATGATCCGCTTGATGGCTTGATCCGTAATTACCGCTATTGCGTGCGCTTGGAAGTACCGGCAGCCGCTTGGCGGCAAACACTAATGCCAAGACCAATTTTTCCATGGCACTATAGTTCATCTCCGCCTTCTTGAGAGCTTTGTTGACAAAATAGATAGGGTTTGCACCGAGTTCCTATCGGTTAGTAACGCTACCGACGCCCCATGAGTTGCCGACATACATGATCGCTCTTCCCAGTCGGGTGCCACGAGTGTTGGGAGCGTTGCTAGATGTTTGCTTGAGTGTGGTGAAAGCTTCTTCCGCCTCCGTTGTCCACGAAAGTCACCCTTTTTATACACCTCTTGAGTGTTTTGAAAAGAGGCGTGACTTTTCTGCCGATTTAGATAGGAACCCGCTGAGGCCGGCTAGTTTTCCGTTGAGGGATGGACTTCCTTCAGCGTGCGTGGTGAGGAAGCTCAATTACCGCCTTTGTCTTTCTCGACACGGTTTTATGCCATCGTTCTATCAAGTATCCTAAGAACATGCCTTCATGAGCCCGGTGCATTTCTTAGGATTGAGCTTCATGTTAATCTCGCGTAGAGTTTTGAATGTTTCGCTATGTCGCGCACCGCCTGCTTTCGGTATGGCTTTTAATGACCGTGTCATCCACATAGACTTCCGTGTCATGGCCACCTGTTTTTCAAGGCATTGTCTACCAACCGATAGGTGGCACCGCGATTCTTCAAGCCAAACGGCATTTTGTGTAACAAGAACGCCTTGGCTTGTGTGGACGTCGTCTTTTCCTCGTCTTCTTGGGCCATTTGTATCGGTGATATCCCTTGTCTGCGCCGAGGAAACACTTCAATGGGTATCCACACAAGGACTCTATCTTCCAATCTATTTCGTAACGGATATGATCCTGGGGCATGCTTTATTAAGGTCGGTGAAGTCTACACACATTCGCCACCACCGTCGCTTTTTTTTGACCATTATTTGGATTAGAAAGCCGATCGTGGTAATAGACTTCACGATAATTCTCACGCAACTAATTTCGTACCTCGCTAGAATTGCTGCGCCTCTCCGGAGCTTGGCCACGCTTCTTCGACGTATCGGTAAGTATCCTTGTCGGATTCTAAGTTTATGCTCGTGATCGAGCGTGGTACGCCACCATGTGTTTGGGCTCCCATGCGAAAATATCTACATTCTTTTGTAGGAGCGCACACACCGCTTGGTTGTCCGACAATGACCCTCCAATGGTTATCTCCCAGTCCGATATTCGGGTGAATTGCGACCTTAAAGTTGGGGATTTTGGCCACGACCGCCGGATTGGTTCCTTCGCATGTAACCGTGTTACATTCTCTCGCTTGGCACCGTGGCATTGTAAAGAGTGACAATGCCCCTTCAACCGGAATTTAGCATCCCGCGCGCCGTTGATTTGCACCGCGCATGGTCGATATCCCGGTCGACCAATAATGCCATTATATGACGGGGATTTGATCACCATGAAATCCATCCGGTCGCAGAGTGCTCTGCGTTGCCAATGCCGACTAGCAATCGCACCGCCCATAGGTTATATCTTCTCACCGTGAAACCGTGAGTGCGGTGTCGACCGATTTAACCGACCACGTATTTCGTGTCGTAGCCTTTAAAGCAATGCTCATACATAATATTCGCCGATGCCCCACCATCGATGTACATGCGGTGTATGTCGTGACCACCCGCACTAATTTCAATGGTGAGGGCTCGATGTGCGTTGTCCGCAGATCAAAGTAGGAAAGAGATTTCACTTCTCGGGAAAACTCTTGGCTAACCTTCGCTCGGTGGTTCACCGCCACGTCTGTATCATATAGATTGTGTCGGCCTTATCCTTGGGTGTCTCCTTCTTGCTTTCATTCTTTGCTTATCTCTTCCTCTTTAATGTTTTTAACTAAGTGGTCCACCGCCTTTGACCATCTTGTCGATGAGTTAGGCACCGGACACACTCGTTAGTAGTGTGACCCTTTGTGCATGGTAGTCACAAGATCCATTCCCAAAGGCGCTTATCTTCGGTGTGCGATCTGCGGCGGTCTTGGGAAATTCGCTCCTTCGCTGCGAGTATTTCCTTTGGGGTTTTGATCGGGGAATATACCGTCATTATCCCTCGTCTCTGCCGCTCCTCCGCCGCGATAGCTCCTATTACGGTTATTACCTCGGTCATTGGATTGTCTCCTGTGTTGTTCCCGTGACCGTAATCGAATGGTTCTTTTGCTATCCGCCGCAGCAGCTTCTCCTCGACAAAAGACCGAGCGCTTCATGAGTTCATCAAGGTCTCGTGGATTTTGTCGTTCAACCTCTTGATGAGTTACGGGTTATTAATCCCATTCATGAAGCCCGAGATCTTTAAGACTTGAGGCATGCTTTAACCTCGCATGCATTCATCTTTGAAGCGCTCCATGAATGCGCTTGTGATTCTCCTTGGTTCGCTTTACCGGCGAGTTCGACAGGTTTTTAGCACACTTTTGCGTTGAGTAAAATTTAGGCGAACGCCTTTCTCAACTCTTCAAAACCATTCACGCCCTTCGTGGGAGTTTGTTGAACCGCCGCACTTCCCACCAAAGTGGAATTAAACATGTGGCACCAAACTGGTTGTGGCCGATTTCGGTCGCTGGTGATTCAAAAATTTTTAGTGGTCGTCGGGATCACTGCTCCATCATAGGTTTTAACATTTGCAGGCATGCGCCTTTTCTTGTTCTCGGAGAAATCACTAATGCGTCTCGGTGAACGATCCACTTTCTCGACGGCGCCATGGGAGACATATCTTCCTCTTGGCTATCGCGTCGCTCGATTTCAATGCCCAAGATCACTATCCTCATTGTCCGAGGAGTTATCGAAGATGAATTTATCTTCTTACGGGCGCTATGCCGGTCCTCCTCGAATCGACTCATAGTCCGGATCCGGGGCTTTCACTGGGGATATTTTCCCGCCTATCCTCGTACTCTACGGCCACCCGGCCCGGCGTGACACCGGTACGCCGTTCTTCTCTATCATCGCCACTTAAGTGTTGCGGTGAGATGTCTCATCACCCTCGATTCTCCTCCCAATTTCATAAAGACCTGGGTTTTATGACCGGTTCCCTGCGCTTTCCCTTCGTGTTGCGCGGTGGAGAAGTATCGTACTCGAATCGAAATTGAGTCGGCCTTGTGTTCCGCCCGATCTATTCTTCTCTTCCTCTTGCATGAGGCAGCCAATGCTCGTAGTTTTGGGATACGAAAGCTCGTGCTACTGCGAGCGACTCCCCGAGAGTGAGTCGCTTGTTTCTCCGCCGCACCCTTATCCCGACTTGGTGCCTCTGGTACCTTTGTCGCCGGCCGCACCGATTGGAAGGAGTAGTAAAGATGGGTTGTTCCCGAGTCGCGGTGGGTCTACTCCACCGTGGTGGTTGTAGTGACTGGGTTATTCCCGTGCGGTTCTACGAGAGGAAGATCAAGTCTTGACCCGACCCTTACTTTTAGCGTACTGGTTGTCCCAATGGGTCCGCTTAGGGGTTAGTCCGCTCTGTGACTTCTTCCCATGAGATCCGACCGCGATCGGCGATTGTCGTGTTTTGTCATTCTAGTGTCGATTCTTAGTGTAGGTCCCACGGATGGCGCCACTTGTTGATACAAAAGATGGACGCTCTCGATTTGGAGCTCCGGCTCGTACCAATTGAGAATTGCCGCCGAGACCGCGCACTAAGAGACAAGAAACACCGTTAGGCTTACTGGGATTGTCTCCCACGATTATCCTCCGCGTGAGAGTAAGTAATCGATTTAGGGTTTAAGGAGTTTTAGGGTTATGAGATCGTACCTTAAACGAGGGTATTATTCCTTTATATATGCACGGAACTTTGTTGGTTCCGTGTTCCCCAACCTTCGGCGAATCCCGCCTAAGTCGGTTGGGGATGATTATCTTCATATTTTAGAAGATATCTATATCCATTCCGTAAATAGACTTGGGCTTGGGCTTTCGTGAGCCCAATCCTTTATTGATATTGGCCCAAGGCGTGCTGGGCTTGTAAGTATTGGGCTGTGGTCGGGTTCATGACCCGACACCAGACTATACGTCATCAAGTTCCTTGAATTAAAGTAATAAGTACTGGTAACAGGCACCCATGTTGGGGCTATACCTTAATTAGCACGTATTTAAAAAAAGTACTGTAATCAGTGGCGGAACCAGGAAATGAGGATGTGGGGGGCAAAAAATTTTTTTTTGACAACAACAACAAAATGCTGAAGAAAAAACTAGGATCGTAATGATAAATCGAGTAATTTTACTTTGAAATGATGGATTTATAAAGCTTTAGAGTGTTGAATGTTGGGTTTTAGTATGTGGGTGGGGGGCAATTTGAGTTTTGGTTGGGGGGCACTTTCGAAAAAAGGTCAAAATTATAAAAAAAATACACTAAAATCTCGACTTTTTCGGCTAGTCATGGGGGGCACTTGCCCCCCATTCTTATTAAGTGGATCCGCCCCTGACTGTAATCGTTACAAACAATCATACTTTGGGACTGTACCAGACAATACTAACAATGACTAAAATGTAATATCGACAACTCGTGTGATTTGTAAAATTGGAGATTGAGTCAACACAACTAGTCTGTCTTGACCAAGTTCTACTCAAGAACTCAAGGTTCTGATTTTGTTAAAGAGTATGATTATCCTATAAAAGCGTTCATCTTAGATGTTAAATAAGAGAACATGAGGTCAAACTCTAGTTTTATAAAGATCAATGACACGCTCAACCTAAGACAAATTGTTTTCCATATTTTACATTCAACATTTTGTTGGCAAACATGAAGGCAATGGTACATAAAATTTGAAGTAGCTGGTATTGCAGTTAAATTCTTATGCCCTTTTTGTTTGGTATCCATGAATAATAATAATAATAATAATAATAATAATAATAATAATAAATAATGGTTGTTTTTATTGAGACAGTTAAATAATGTTGGACTAATCTTGAGTCATAGTTCAACATTTGTGAAGTTCTTTATATAAAATAGTTTAAGTAAAAGTAGGAGGGGTCTATGTGTATACATGGGAAAGTTAGAAGGGTCGAATAGGTTTATCTATAACCTAATAACTGCCAGGAAACGGTTCATTCTGATGAAACGTTACTGATGAAGCGACATGTTGGTTCAGAACAGGCAACATGCACAAATCGAAGGGACATGACGCTTCAACTAGTATATATAGGGCTTGTTTTTTCATTTATTAGCAATTAGATATTGTACAAAACTCAGAAAACCAAGTACTTTGATTCAATAAAAGCTGTTTGGATCAAATTGTTTGTTACTTTCGTTATACTTGTTCGTGTTCGATTATTGTGAAACCCCGATGGAACAACAAATTGGCATCAGATCCTGACTTCGTTTTTACGACACAAGATCGAAGAAGAGAGGGGTTTAGGGAAGTTTCTGTGGAGATAAACTTGGAAACAAAAAAACGCAACAAGGGGCTGCTTTTGGTTCAGACAGAAACAAACAAAGAACAGGAAGTTCTTTGGACGAATAAAACAGGGTCGAAAGGAGGACACCAGGGGTGTGTTCTTGTAGGTTTGAAGAAGAAGAACACCAGGGGTGTTCGATTGTTTCGAAGGAAAAAAAACAAGAAGAACTTTTGTGTTTGCTGGTTTTGAAGGAAAAACACAAGAAGAAGAACAATTTTTGTGTTTACTGGTTCGAAGAGAGAAAGGGAAGAACACTTGTTGGTGTTCTACTGGTTCGAAAAGAAAGGGAAGAAGAACATATTGGTGGCTTTTTGTTTACTGGTTCGAAAAAAAAACAAGAAGGAGAACCTTTTGGTGCTTTGTTGGTTCGGAAAGAAAAAAAGAAGAAAAAAGAACACATTTTGTGTTCATCACTTCGCAAAAAAAAACAAAGGAAAGATTTTGTTTTGTGTTTTCTGTTTCGAACAACAAAAGGAAAGAAGGAAGAGACACCAAGGGGGGCATTTGGTTGATTGTACAAGGAAGGAAGAGAACACACTTGGGTGTTCTTGTTGGTTCGAAAATCATATCGTGGAGGAATCGCCAAAATTCGAGTTTTATATTCTAAAACTAAAATCTGAATTTTTATTATTTTTAGTCTTATTATACATAGATAAGATTAGAAATTTGTTTTGATTCCTAGTTGAATTCATAAGATTTCCTAGATTCCTGCTTCAAGTTTCCTAATAGAGTTAGGAATAGTTTTTTGGCACAATGTCAGAAGATAAAAACAAGGAAATCGTAATTCACAAAGAGGTTATTTCATTGTCTCAATTTCAATGCCCCGTTTTGAAATCTACAAATTACACAGTATGAACTCTTCGTATAAAGACCATACTAAGGGCAAATGGGCTTTGGGAAATAATAGAACCTGAGGGTAATGCACAATTAGACGTAAAGAAAGATATGGCAACGACTGCATATCTTTACCAGGCATTACCAGAGGATATGATTTTACAAGTGGCTAGTTGTAAAAGTGCAAAAGAAATTTGGGAAGCACTACAAACTAGGCACGTAGGCGTAGATAGAGTGCAAAAGGCACGACTACAAACTCTCAAATCAGAATTTGAGATGTTAAAAATGAAAGAAGATGATAGTATTGATAATTTTTCAGCAAAACTCAATAGTATTGTCATAAGGGCTAGTGGCTTAGGATAAACATTTGATCAACAAACCTTAGTACGAAAACTTTTAAGTTCTGTACCCAAAAGGTTTATACAAATCATGGCAGCCATAGAACAATTTTCTGATCTAGAAAACACAACCCTAGATGATACAATTGAAAGGTTAAAAGCCTTTGAGGAAAGAGTGAACCTCTTTAATGGAAACCCTAGTGACAATCAGGATAAGTTATTGTTCACAAAACATGGCAACATGTCTAGTCATGGGAAAGGTTTTAAGAACAGTGAACAAGGAAGAGTTAATTCGTCTCAAGAAAATTGGTGTGACGAAAAGGAAACAAATGTTAGAAACAAGGATGGAGATGATCGTGATTGGAGGAAGAAAAACTCTAGAGATCAAAACCGTTTCAAGAAAGGAAAACGAGGTGTAGAATGTTATAATTGCCACAAGTTTTGACATATTGCTAGAAACTGTCCAGAGAAGGATAAAGAAGAAGAGACGAACATTGTAGAAGAAGACAACGAACCTACATTGTTGATGGCAACTATGGCAAATAAGGATGAACTAGAAAAGGCATCCTTAGAAGAAGAACCAAGGTGGAAGGGAATTATCATTGAGAAGAATGAAATCCCAAATGAAAGATTAGAAGACTTAAGGTCAGAAATTGAGACTGGCTTAAAAAGTAAACTAGAGTTATGGAAGTTTGAAATACTTCATAACTTTGAAGAAAAGAAACAAGAACTCAAGGAGGAGTTCAAATACAGAGAAATAGAGTTCGAAAAGAAGGTACATGAACGAGAGAGTTCATTTGAAGAAAAGAAACAAGAACTCGAGGAGGAGTTCAGAAATAGAGAACTAGAGTTCGAGAAGAAGATGCATGAACGAAAGAGTTCATTTGAAAACAAGATGAAGAATGAGATGGCAAGTGCAGAATGTCAAAAAGAGTTCAAAATGAGGCTGTCAATAGTTTGAGTTTTCCAAGAAAGATTGACATAAAGATTGAAGAACTTTATGAGGTGCTGGATAGTTATTGTGAGACTGCAAGGGAGATTCCAAGTTTAGTACATGAACCTAAGCAAGAGATGCTAGTGAAAGCCAAGGCAGTGGAAGAAGATTGCAGGGAAGCTATGAAGACTATGATCCCACCAGGATTGGAAGGGATGGAAGTTACTGCAGGGCTAAGAAGAGGTTATGTAAAAGGTATAGAGGCCAGTGATGGAATAAGTGCAGTTAGAGGACGACCAACAAAACAGTGGAAATCAACGAAAGAGAGGTGGCCTGAAATGATCGAAGAATACAAGAGATGTGAAGACATTCAATACAAAGAGGTCAAGCAAAGAATGAGCAAAAGGCCAAAGTATAAAGACAAGGACCTTCTACAAAAGATGAATCATGAAGTATGAAGAAACTACTAGAGCATGATCAAGATTAAGGGGTGATTGTTGGACTAATCTTGAGTCATGGCTCAACATTTGTGAAGTTCTTTATATAAAATAGTTTAAGTAAAAGTAGGAGGGGTCTATGTGTATACTTGGGAAAGTTAGAAGGGTCGAATAGGTTTATCTATAACCTAATAACTGCTGGGAAATGGTTCATTCTGATGAAACGTTACTGATGAAGCGACATGTCGGTTCAGAACATGCAACATGCACAAACCGAAGGGACCTGACGATTCAACTAGTATATATAGGGCTTGTTTGTTTCATTTATTAGCAATCAGATATTGTACAAAACTCATAAAACCAAGTACTTTGATTTAATAAAAGTTGTTTGGATCATATTGTTTGTTACTTTCGTTATACTTGTTCGTGTTCAATTATTGTGAAACCCCGTTGGGAGAACAAATAACAGCCCGTGATTTTGGATTTTTGAAAAGTATCATGTAACTAAATTATTGAAAATGATTCAATCAAACACTCAGTGAAGTTTTTAAAACCTAATAGTCTGACATGAAAGTCTAACTTATATTATGAAACCAAGACTTTGACTGTTGTAGCTTAGCTCTAGCTTTTCCATAGTCTCCTTTAAGAGAATATTGTTTGGGAAGTGATTTGCACACTCTCACAATTGATTGACACACTCAAATTATGAGTGTCTTGACATTTATACCCTCATGTCATTTTTACTTATTTTCACCTTGTAAAGGTATAAATTTCAAAACACACATTATTTGAGTGTGCCAATCAATTGTAGGAGTTTGCAAATCACTTCCCATATTTTTAGTCTTTCATGGCATCTTCCCATTCAACCATATATTTACCACATAGAAATGAACCTAAGACTTTGATTGTTAAGGGATGACCAGGAGCATAACACACAACTTTTCGTGATAGCTCTTCGTATCTTTGAATTGGATTCTCTCTTCCAAATGCGTATCTACAGAAGATACAAATTGCTTCTTGTTCTGAACAGAGCTGTATCATGAATCACATTTACTCTGTGTGCTACCAACACTTGCTCATCTCTTGTTGTAATGAGAATTCTACTTCCTGACTTAAACCACTTAGGCCCACTGGCTAACACCTCAAGTTGTTCTATGTGATCCACATCTCATCTAGAACAAGAAGAGCCTTTTCACCGCACATCCACTTTTTTATCATTTTTTCCCATTATCAACACTATCTAGAGTGACGTGTTCATTTATGTTGGACCATAATTGCATAAGTCTTGTTGGACAAAACATTGGCTCGGTACAATATGTAACAAACGAAAGCCTAAGGGCTAAACTAGTTAGTTTGTTAGTTAATAACCGAATAGCAGTTATAGTTAGTTAAAAGTAGTTATGGAAGTTAGTTATTTCGGTTTTACCCTTTCACGAAGGGACATGATGGTTCGCATAGAACCTTATAAATACGATGTATATGTAAACGTTGTAAAGTGTGTCTAATAATACAATGTATCTTCTTGTCAATCTTGTTGATAATTTCGATCCTAGATATCAATAGACCTGTGCAAAACTGGTATCAGAGCGAAGGGATCCAAGATTACAAGCCCTACGTCGGCCAAGAAAAGGACTCGGTGGAACATGGTGACAACTGGAAGACGTTGGAGATGGTAGTGCACGATCAGAACCAACACAAAGTTGCAAACATGGAATAACTTCAATAAACTCTTTAAGAAGAAGAGGAACACGTTAAAGGTTGAAGGAATATACGGCCAAGACAAACACCAAACGAATTGGTGAAAGTAACTGATTGCTTTGAACGCGACACAAATGGAAGAAGGTTGCTTTATTACTTGGGCTAACACAAAAAGGATGAGGAAGTAATGAAGAATTGCTACAAGGAGTACATAGGAATGGTGAAGGCTTACTATGAGGAAACAGAGAGACCCCTACATGGAAAAGAGTCTAAAGATGAAGTGGTTGAGAGTAGTTAGACTGCCTGTGTAAAAGATCCACAAGGCTGTGATGGAATGAATGTTGAAGTACGAAGTGCACTAGAAGAAACTCAGAAGAGGAAAAGCAAGACTACTCAATTTGGTGTTAGTTTGGAAGGCAACATGGAAGAGAACGTGGAGAAGAGCATGAAGACTCGAAGAACAAGACTTAAACAATTAGGGGGGGAATGTTGGACCATAATTTCATAAGCCTTGTTGGACAAAACATTGGCTCGGTACAATATGTAACAAACGAAAGCCTAAGGGCTAAACTAGTTAGTTTGTTAGTTAATAACCGAATAGCAGTTATAGTTAGTTAAAAGTAGTTATGGAAGTTAGTTTGTACTCTTTCACGAAGGGACATGATGGTTCGCATAGAACCTTATAAATACAATGTACATGTAAACGTTGTAAAGTGTGTCTAATAATACAATGTAACTTCTTGTCAATCTTGTTGATAATTTCGATCCTGGATATCAATAGACCTGTGCAAAAATTTAGCACATTTGAAAGGACTTGTTCTTGTAAATTCTTCAAACCCAATCTAGAGGCTTTTAAAACTTCCCTCACGTTCCCAGCAAAGCTTATAGCTTCAAACCCAATAAGAGAGACAATGATACAAGCTACTTATTATCTAAAAGTTTCTAATTTTCACACAATAAGAAAGAGTTGGATGATGGATTGAGCTAGTCTCAGTGGGCTGACTAGGAATTTATGGTGATGATGTTTGATTTGATGGCGGTTGTGTTGGTTACCATTATCGATCTAATTAGTTGAATGGTGGTCCTGCATTGCGTGCCAAGTATGATATCTTTGCAGCCCATGTGGTCTAATATTTTAAAAACTTTTTCCATGTTTAAGATAGGATAGATGAATATTTCTCACTTAAATGAAAATAGTTGTTTCGATATTGTTTGTCAAAATGAATTTTTGGTGTGGGTTATAGATACTCCATAGCGGATCTTCATATATAATTGCGTCGTCACTTAAAAAATTATACAGGAATTTAGTAAAAAGAGTAAGTTTAGGTACCTTATTATTGTTTTTGTGGTGAAAACCAAGAGAACTTTCTATCCCACATAGGTTAAAGAGGAGAAATGATTCTACCTTATATACCAATGTGTATACACATATATATGTATGAGGCTTTTTGGATCGTTGTGCCCAAACATTTTTCTTTGAGAACTTAATGATTTTATATGATGTCCTAACTTTTTTCTTTGGAAACTTGAACTAGACTGTGTAACCAACAAGGATGGTTTACCGTGCATGACAATTGAATTTACAAGTGTACTTATTTCAAGCGAGACAAATGAGGTTTTCGTTGTTCAAGTTAACCAAAAAGAGCAAGTACCATCTCTACACAGACTAATTGACGGTCCCGTAACTATTTCAGACCCCGGCTCTTAACAATGAAAACATATTTGTAAAATCAAATATTAGAAACACAATTAAGGGGCTGTTTGTTTAAGATTATTTGTGGGATTATGAGATTATATGATTTCGCCTTATTTTACATAAGCTCAAATTTCCGACTTGTTTTGAGACTTATGGGTTTATAGAAACTTATTAGGATGGTGTAATAACCTTATATAATCCCATAGGTATCTAAGTAAGCTAGAAAATTCAAGCTTATGTAAAATAAGCCGAAATTACATAACTTCGTAAGCCCACGAATAAGCTTAAATAAACACACCCTAAACATTTCCAAATGCTTATCTGGATTTCAAATACTACGGTTAACTTATGAACTTATGTTTCTCTTTGTTGTCCCCCACTTAAATGAAATAGTCGTTTCGATATTGTTTCGAACAATGAATTTGTGGTGTGGGTGAGAGAGTAGGGGATCTTCATATCTAATTGCATCGTCACTTAATAATTATAGAGTAGATTCATAAGCTAGGTACCTTGTGGTTTTTGTGGTGAGAACCAGAGAATTCTCTATCCCACATAGGTTAAAGAGAAGAAATGATTCTACATTTTATACCAAAGTGCATGCCCAACACCCGTGTTAGAATTAGTATGAAGCTTCCACGTATGCTCCTTCCTATGTTAATGTCAGCAAACATGGAAAATTGATACGCAGTCTTAATATTTTTGCAAATGTGCTTAAACGTTGCATTCACCGATTTATATTGTGGTGACATGATTGTTTGAAATAATTGCTAAATGGTTTCTAAGTGTTACGGTGGACTACACAAATAATAAATGGATCAAGTAATGGAACATTTGATCTCACGTATGCTTTTTTTCTTTGCTAAGACTATATTTCACATCCGTTGATTCTCGAACAATATCTTACTTATATGTTTATCTTTAATTCTCCTACTCTCATGGAATAGTTGTTTACATATTGTTTGGAACAATGAATATGTGTTGTGGGTGATAGAGTATCGCCATGTAGTGTGGTGTCATGGAAATTTTAAGATTTGTAACTATGTTATTCGAACATAGACGTTTGTAGCATGAATCTAGAATTGTTCAGTAAAACAAGGACATAATTTGTCCTTTCTCGTGAATCTTGACCAAGCATGGAAGCGTATCAATGAATGATAGGACTGAGGACGTGTCCAGATGGCTACTTATTTAGCACACGCAAAACTAATCTCCTCGTAAGCTAATCACCTATACAAGTTAGCTTTATTGATCTTCTTCGATCCTAAGCAGACATGTAAAGCGGCTTTGCATACTCAAAATGATACTCAATGTGCTAATGTTATGCTCACAAGCAGAATAGATGAAGATTAGCTTGTCTAGAAAATGTAGTCCAGATTATTACTTGTGTGAACGATATATATATATATATATTTTTGTATGTTTTAGATTATGTTGGTATAACTGTGTGAAATAATCAGTTAACGTGACATGTTATTTATTTTCTTTCATATATTTTGTTAAAGTATATTAGCATCGTATCTATCATATATTGTGCCCAAACGTTTTTCTTTGAAAAGGAATGATTTTATGTGGTGTCCTAACTTTTTTCTTTGGAACTTGAGCTAGACTGTGTAACCAACGAGGATGGTTTACCGTGCATGACAACCGAGTTAACAAGTGTACTTATTTTAAGCGAGACAAATAAGGTTTTTCTTGTTCAAGTTATCTTAAAAAAGCGAGTTCCGTCTCTACATAGACTAATCGACAGTATTCCAGTAACCATTTCGGACCCCGGTTCTTAACCAAAAAAACATATTTGTAAAATCAAATATTAGAAATACAATTAAGGGGTTGTTTGTTTAGGATTATTAGCAGGCTTATGTGATTAAATAAGGTACGCTGTTCTCCCATTATTTAGAATCTGATTTTACGAGTTTATGCTGAATGGAAGTGTACACGAGTGGCTTCATTATAATCAAACATATGCATTAGTGGACAAAAAACAAAATGGCTTATTGGTGGACGAATAAGTCTTTGTAAGTTTCTTCCATTGTTATATTGTTTAAGGTTATCTAATAGACATCTTGGACCGTTATCCCTTAAATTAAAGTTATGATGCAATACAAGTCTAGTATTCACACTCCCAAGTTTTCTTCAGTCTTTATCACCAATAATTGCTAAAGTTGAAAAAAATAAAAAATCGAATTGACACTGTTGTCGTTGTGTGTAGCCTATTATTTTTTTCATTGTAACAAAACCTTTTGAATTTTTGTCATTGTATGTAGCCAGTTAGGTGAATTTGTGTTATTATGTACCCAGTCAGGTTTAGCGTTACATCGTTAGTCCTTTTATATTAACGGTCGTTAGTAAATAACTTAAAATTTCGTTTTCTTACGTTTTTATTCGCTTTCATCCGCTATTATACGTTTTGTCCGCTTTTATACTTTTCGTCCGTTGCTTTTTCCGTTTTTACGCCGCTCGCTTTCTTACATTCTCGCCCGTTTTCTTACGCCGTCCGCTTTACACGCTTTGCATTCGCTTTTATCGTTTAGTCCGCTTTTATAAGTTTTCATCCGTTTCGTCCGCTTTCATCTGCTTTTATACGTTTTCAATCGTTTTCATCCGTTTATATTTTTTCGTCCGTTTTATACGTTTTCGCCGCTTTTAAATGTCTTCGTCGATTTTCTAACGTT
Organism: Chrysanthemum lavandulifolium; assembly: GCA_022545495.1. NCBI lineage: Eukaryota > Viridiplantae > Streptophyta > Magnoliopsida > Asterales > Asteraceae > Chrysanthemum > Chrysanthemum lavandulifolium. The sequence goes on along the minus strand of CM040239.1, from coordinate 303,465,404 downwards.
TTCTGCTTTTTTACGCTTTATACGCTGCCTTTTTGTTTTCATCCGTTTCTTACCTTCATCCATTTTATACGCTTTTGTCCAGATTCTTAAGTTTTATACATTTTCGTTCGAAAAATTAAGAAAATGAACGAAAAGTAAGAAACCAACGAAAGCGTATAAAAGATGAAAATGTTAGAAAATGCATTTAAAACTTTAAAAAACAGACAAAATGTATAAAAACAGTTGAAAACGTAAGAAAACGGATGAAAACGATAAATACGAAAGTGAAAACGTAAAAAGGGACAAAACGCATAGACGAAAACGATAAAAACGGACAAAACGCATAAAACGGATGAAACGTAAGAAAATGACGAAAACGTATAAAACGGACGAAAACGATAATAACGAACTAAAACGTAAGAAAACGTTAGTAAACAAACAAAATGTAAAAAGCGGATGAAAGCATTGGACCAAGATGTATAAAACGGACAAAAAATATAAAACGGACAAAATGTATAATAACGGACTAAACGTAAGAAAACGTCAAACGTAAGTAAACAAACGAAATGTAAAAACGGATGAAAGCATTGGACCAAAATGTATAAAACGGACGAAAAAGTATAAAACGACGAAAACGTATAATAACGGATGAAACGAATAAAACGTGAAGAGAACGAATTTTAAGTTATTTACTAACGACCGTTAGTAAATAAGGACTAACGATGTAACGCTAAGCCCGACTGGGTACATACAATAACACAAATTCACCTAACTGCTACATACAATGACAAAAATTCAAAGGTTTGTGTTACAATGAAAAAAATAGTTGATTACACACAACGACAACAAGTGTCAAGTTCGATGCATTTTTTTATCATTTTCCCTAAAAAGTTTGACTAGTTATAGTATATTTTCAATCAAAAGTCATTCATTTCACCAGCTGTCTCTCACAAACTATTAACATGCAAAACTAAGGATAAAAAGCCAATACTTGTTCTTATAATTCTAAGTAAATTTTCAAAAATGAAGTCACCACAAGCAATAATTAGCTTATCATCTTCCTCTCGCATTTCTTTTCTTTTTTTATGTTCTCTCTATAATATGTCTTACTTCCGCCAGTGTCTGTGCTTCCTATGACGGTAATGAGACTGATTATCTCGCGTTGTTGTCATTTAAGTCAAAGATCACCCAAGATCCATACAAAGTTCTAACCTCATGGAACCATTCCTTTCATTTCTGTGAATGGAGTGGTGTTTCATGTGGAAAGCGGCACAAACGAGTGACTACTTTACGGCTGGTTTCGAAAGGCTTAGATGGCTCGTTGTCTCCTCATGTAGGAAACCTCAGCTTCTTCCGTGAGCTTTATCTCATGGACAACAGCTTTCAAGGAACCATTCCTCATGAACTTGGTCATCTATTTAGGCTACGTCGTCTTTATAGTAGTACAAACAAATTCAGTGGAGCCATTCCTTATAACATCATTTTTGACCTTCCAAACATAAATGCCAACCAGCTAAGTGCCAAGACCAAAAAGACGGTAACCAACAAATTCCACAAAGAACATATAGTAGAACACTGGAACATATATGTATCATATTACTGTTTCAAAACTATAACTTCAAATATCTAAAGAGCAACAAATAGTTACTATTGAAAACACTATATAAATTATAGTAAAACCTTCTATTTTCACCCATCATGTTTGTTTACACCACTGAAATTAATCAAACTATCCACATAAAACAATTTAATCATTTTAGAAAGTCCAACTTTTTATGCGTGGGTGCTCAAGGTTTAACCTGGAAGTTAATCTTATTAGCTTTCTTAGATCAGATAATGTTGAAATATCAATTTCATTGTAATTTTGAATATAATCAAGCTGTCAAATAAGTTCTCCTATCCTATAAGTTCGTATTCCTTCAAGTGTCACCAAGATTCATAGAACCAAAGGATTTATGCTAAAATGAGTTATCATGTAAGTATTTCATTGAGAAATTTTATCAAACGGCTTATTTGCATATTACAACTGACTTGTTTAAACGAATAAACGCATGCAGATGAACTCGAAAAAAGAAACGCAATACCTTCAAATTTTAGTTTTTAATTACATCAGTAATTATAAAAACACCTTCATTATGATGTCACAATGGTTGCACCTCAACATAATCTGAAATTGATAAATAATAAATAACGCCATCCTCAAAGCAGAGAAAAAAAATACTTGCACTTTAAAAATCGAGAGAAAATAAGACGAGAAAATTCGATCCCTAAATAGCCCAAAATCAAAAGGGTGATCCACTTTTTCATTAATAGATTTCACATAAAACGCAACCCAAATAACATAACCCACCTTTATTTTGTAACTACAAAATAAATGTTTTCATACTCGCTGCAACACGCGGGCCAATAAACTTGTTATTTATATATGATTATCTTATGTGTTTAACTTATTTTTTTATACCATAGTGCGATTAATTTTGATCGTGTCTTCCTTTCGTGAATACTTAATATTAAACACAACAAGAACAAGAACCTCCAATCCATCATAAACATGATAACAAAACCCAGATGGTTCATTTCTTGATTGAAAATCCTAAAAGTGTATGAATCATAACAACCCACCTTCCAATTTAACAAAAACATTTCTTGATTGGTTCTGTTTTTTCAGTCAGACATTTTATAATCAAACATATGCATTGGTGGACAAAAAACAAAACAGCTTATTGGTGGACGAATGAGTCTTTGTAAGTTTCTTCCACTGTTATATTGTTTAAAGTTGTCTAATAGACATCTTGGACCATTATCCCTTAAATTAAAGTTATGATGCAATACAAGTCTAGTATTCACACTCCCAAGTTTTCTTCAAAGTCTTTATCACCAATAATTGCTATAAAAAGTTTGACTAGTTATAGTATATTTTCAATCAAAAGTCATTCATTTCACCAGCTGTCTCTCACAAACTATTAACATGCAAAACTAAGGATAAAAAGCCAATACTTGTTCTTATAATTCTAAGTAAATTTCCAAAAATGAAGTCACCACAAGCAATAATTAGCTTATCATCTTCCTCTCGCATTTCTTTTCTTTTTTTATGTTCTCTCTATAATATGTCTTACTTCCGCCACTGTCTCTGCTTCCTATGGCGGCAATGAGACTGATTATCTCGCGTTGTTGTCATTTAAGTCAAAGATCACCCAAGATCCATACAAAGTGCTAACCTCGTGGAACCATTCCTTTCATTTCTGTGAATGGAGTGGTGTTTCATGTGGAAAGCGGCACAAACGAGTGACTGCTTTACGGCTGGTTTCGAAAGGCTTAGATGGCTCGTTGTCTCCTCATGTAGGAAACCTCAGCTTCCTCCGTGAGCTTTATCTCATGAACAACAACTTTCAAGGAACCATTCCTCATGAACTTGGTCATCTATTTAGGCTACGTCGTCTTTATATTAATACAAACAAATTCAGTGGAGCCATTCCAACAAACTTATCTGGTTGTTCTAACCTCGAAAAGCTTTGGCTCGCTGAAAATAAGCTAGCTGGAAGCATACCCAAGGAGATGAGTTTACTCTCGAAACTTGTTTTTCTTGGAATTGACGACAATAATTTAACGGGTGGAATCCCACCTTTCTTGGGGAATATTACATCAATGGAAGTGTTCTCTGCTCCCGGAAACCCGTTGGGTGGGAGCATTCTAGATACCTTGGGTCTTTGGAAAAGCTTCACGGAATTTTAATGTGGTGAGTGCAACTTACATGGAAGCATCCCTCATTCCATTTTCAACTTCTCACTCCTAGTTAATTTTTCCTTAGGTGAAAATCACCTCACTGGTAGCCTTCCTTCAGAAATTGGTAATCAGCTCCCAAATCTTGAGTTCCTTCAGTTATGGGGTAACGAACTGACCGGAGTTCTTCCACCTTCTCTTTCTAATTGTTCTAAATTAGGATATCTTGAAATGAGTAACAACAGTTTTAGTGGGAAGTTGACAATCAATTTTTCAAAACTAGGAGATATCTATGTAATTAGATTACACAATAACAACTTCCATGGACGCAGAGAAGCTGATGACATGAGGTTTGTTGATTCTTTGAAAAACTGCACTAGATTAGTAGATTTGGAACTTTATAATTGCAACCTTATTGGAGTGCTTCCGATATCAGTAGGTAATCTTTCTGATCAACTCAACTTTCTAGGTTTTGGACACAATCAATTATTTGGAAGTGTCCCTTCAAGTATTGGCAATCTAGTTGGCTTGACCAGTTTAGATTTACAATCTAATCGATTCAAAGGAAAGATCCCCACTACCATTGGTAAACTTCAAAAGCTACAAGCTCTTGGTCTAAATAGCAATCAATTTTCAGGGCCTATCCATGATGCCATTGGGAACTTATCACTGTTGACACTACTTTACTTAGATTACAACAAATTAGAAGGCTATATTCCATCAAGCCTTGGGAATTGTAAAGAACTTAATGGGTTAAACCTTTCACACAATAGACTCAGTGGTAAAATACCAAAGCAGCTTCTTCAACTTCCATCACTAACTAATTTTTTAGATCTTTCATACAACAACCTGTCTGGTTCCATTCCATCAGAGATTAAAGACCTCAAGATGTTGAGTTATCTCGATTTATCTTACAATAGTTTATCAGGCACCATTACTAGTAGCCTTGGTGAGTGTATTAGCCTTACAAAGTTATACCTTAGTGGCAACATATTTGAAGGCATAATACCATCTTCATTCAGTTCCTTGGGAGGATTGGGTGTACTAGACATTTCCCAAAATAAATTATCAGGCAAAATTCCTCAATTCTTAGAGAAATGGGTTTCCTTAGAATTTGTAAACCTATCCTTAAATGACTTTAAGGGTGAAGTACCGGTTGTAGGAGTGTTTGCAAATGCAAGTGCATTTTCAGTTTGGGGAACGATAAGCTTTGTGGTGGTTTGGTTACACTTGAGTTACCCAAATGCAAGGAGGCGGGTAGAAAGAAAAAAAAGGTTTCCTTTCTTCATATTTGTCATTGCGATTGCACCGAATTTGCTCATCGTATTATGTTGTGTGTATCTTTTGTGTAAAAAGAAACGCAATAGTCAACAATCTCAGTCATCAGGGAGTGAACGGTTCATGAAAGTTTCATACAGTCAACTTCTCAAGGCTACTGATGGCTTCTCTCTAGCAAATTTGATTGGCGAGGGTGGGTTCAGCTCTGTTTATAAAGGGATCCTCGATTCCGATGATGACAAATCTGTTGCAATCAAGGTTCTACATCTTCATACTCGAGGAGCTCACAAAAGTTTTCTAGCAGAATGTGAAGCTTGGCGGAATATTCGACACCGTAATTTGTTGAAGATTATAACTTCGTGTTCAAGTGTTGATTTTCAAGGCAATGATTTTAAAGCTTTGGTTTACGAGTTTATGCCAAATGGAAGTGTACACAACTGGCTTCATTCTAGTGCAATTACATCGAAACTGAACCTTCTTCAAAGAATAAGCATTCTCAGAGATGTTGCAACCGCACTTGATTATCTTCACAATCGCTGCCAAACAACGATTATTCACGGTGACTTGAAGCCTAGTAACATTCTACTTGATGATGATATGGTGGCTCATGTTGGAGACTTTGGTTTAGCTCGACTACTTGGGACAGACTTAAACCAAAACAGCTCAACCGGGGTTAAAGGAACAATTGGTTATGCACCTCCAGGTAGTATTCCATGATGCTTATATTTACTTACAAATTACAGTTTGTAAATTAAGTAACTGTTTTCAATTCGCAGAGTATGGTCTTGGGAGTGACATGACAAGTACTGGGGATGTCTACAGTTTTGGAATATTATTACTAGAGGTGGTGACCGGGAAAAAGCCGACAGATGACATGTTCAAAGATGGCCTTGGCCTTCATAAATTTGCTTACATAGCATTACCAGATCATCTAATCAATGTTATTGATGATGATGCAATTGTGTTGCAAATTACGGAAGCGAATGCAAAGAAAGTGGAAGAATGTTTGGTTGCAATTATCAGGATTGGAGTATCATGCTCTGTAGATTCCCCACCACAACGGATGAAAATTGAAATTGCTGTCAACGAGTTGCAGCGCATTCTCGATGTGCTTCAAAATATATAAGGTACTCTGTTCTCCCATTTCGTAGAATCTGATTTTACATGAGTTTTTTAATAAATCATCACTAACTTGGTTTTATTTTTGAACAGTTTCAGGTCTAATACCAAGCTTTCTTGGTGAAATTTGAAAGTAACTGCAGCAAGGAGCTAGCAGTGCATGTCGTAGTTATGTAAATGTTACTTTGTCAAATATGTTTGTTATAGTGCGTCTTTGTTTTCTTGTTGCATAAGTACCGTAAGAGATGTAAGAGTGCATTTACACTCCTGATGACTTATCATATGTATCAAACATGTTTATGATTTAGTGTGCTTATTTTTCCTCAATCCAATTTGTGTAAAATTGAAAAATTGGGGGAAAAGTATGCTGGTTACATCTGTCAAACATGTACTTGGAGATTATGGGTGTTTCACTGTTTCGTTAGGCGTATCTGCATAATGAATTTTGTTGAAAGTTGTAGTCAGATTACTATTAGGTATTTGTAGTTTGTTTATTAGGCCCAGTACCTGTTACCGTCCTTTTAGGAAACGCGTACAAAAAAAAATGCTTCGACAACCCCATCCTAGAAATCCAGAGGGCGAATCTGGGAACGTACTTTTGCTTCTCAAGTCGTCAAAAATCGACAATTTACTTGATTTCGAGTTCATGGATCCGCCATCTAAACTTAACATTCTAAACTACTGTCTACCTGTATCAACTATGGATATTGGGAGCATTGAACAACACAGAGTCTGACTGATATTGGGCTAAAAATGACGAGTTTCCATTGGACCCACTGCTAGCTAAACTGCTTTTAACATGTGAAGAATTTAGTTTTGTAAACGAATTTTTAATGATTGTATTTATGGTCTCATTCCCGTCTGTATTCTTTAGTTCGTAAGCCCAGACAAAAAAAAAAAGTGATGATGCACATGGAAAGTTAACAAATACTGTGGAGACTGGTGTAGCACTCATTACTTACAAGTGAAAGCTCTCCGAAAGGCTCGGGATGTGAGTTCTCAGTTACTCAACATCTTGAGAAAGCTCATGATCCGGCTGACATCATGTGTTCGAATTGGAACGTCATCAGAAACGCGATATGCTCAGTTACTTCCATAACGTCACAAAACCTAAAGGGATCATGAATACGTAAGTATTAGGAACCGGATGCCGTGCCATTTGCACCGGACCTCAGCTTTATGTTGCAACATCTTGGATGTTATGGATGCTCTTTGAATAAATATTCGTAAGGGTGGGAAATGGGCAGGTCTAGCGCTTGTGTAACGGGTCAAAACGAGAACATTTTTGGTATGGATCAGGTTGCCCCGGAATGTATTTTTCCCAGTTTTATTAGAATCCCCTACAGATATTAGCGTGCTAAATATGATTACAAAAGTTATGCTTTAGTTTTTTGAATAAAACTATTTAGGAGCTTATAAGTATTAGGTATTCATTTTTGCCACGTAGGACACGTTAAGGTAGTTATTATGTCTTTAACTGTATTAGTCTGGTATTCATGTTAGCTTGCCATATGGCGAATATTGGCAAGAAATCATTAATGTGGCTACCAAAGGACTCCGACAAATAGACTGTAGCAACCAAAGCTACAAGTCTTCTTGAAAAGTTATTTGATCAACATCTTATGTTGCAACATCTTGGATGGTATGGCTGCTCTTTGAATAAATATTCGTAAGGGTGGGAAAATGGGCGTGTTTGGCGGCTTGTGTAACGGGTCAAAACGAGGACATTTTTTGTAAGGTTCAGGCTGGCCCGGAATGTTTTTTACCCAGTTTTATAATAATCCCCTATAGATGTTATCAAATATGATTACAAAAGCAATGTTTTGGTTTTTGCTATAAGCATGCGTGATATAATATAAGTTGTTTTGGTCACACATTCAAACCCGAAAAATCATCTCGCACACAACTTAACGATTAGACATAGACCAACAATCGCTAACTGGATGAAAAAGGAGCACATTCGTCATGTTGCCATCGGACATGATTAGCTGATTCTACTGTTCTACATTGTAAATTCACACCATAAATAGGCTCAAAAAACAACCAGACTTGAAACTGAAACTAATACAGTAAAAAGGAATTACAAGCACTTCATTGTCAAACCATCATGTTGGATTCATCTTCCTCCCCTATTGCTGCTTCATACAACATGTATTGGCTTTGATACTCGATCAAGTACTGTGTAGATCTTCACACATCCCAAAACAGCTCATAAACTCGGCTCACGTCTTCCATTTCCACAGCCTTCCCTTTCCTCCTCTGGCAAGCCAATGCAACTGATGTGATCAATTTTATGGTGTATCTCAAAGATGTCTCATAAACAATTAAAGCTAATTCTAAGCTCCCGACAACATGAACAAATCTCACCATTATCTAAATATCATTTACAGCTAAATCTAAAAAATAATCAACCTAAACATAAACTCTTGCTTTTTCTTCTACAAACAATCATAAGAACCTTTTCATCAAACATCTCGTCAATACTCAGTGTAAAATGGAGAGTGATTTTACACATACTTTACATAGTCTGCTGCTAAATGGAGAGTGATGGTTTTGTTTCTTTATAAAAAGGTGTGATTGGTGGAGAGGTGGTCCGGATTGGGATTGTGGGACATTGATTCTCAAGGGTTAAGATTGGACGGTGAAGATTAATTAGAGTCAAGTGTTTTTGTTTGCGAAGATTGTGTGTGTGATGGGGATTGGCAATGTGGCACCCTCATTGTTTGTTTTGTTGGCACATTAATTTGTTGCAAAAATTTATATAGTTGCTCAAAAAGTTGATAAGTATACTTACTCGAGTGGGTGTTTCATTTCTTTTTTTTTTTCTTCTAGAGTAAGAGGCTTATAAATATATGTAGGGTCCACATTTATTAGAGCCACTTATTGAGAAGGAGTTAATATTTCTTTCCTTGAGATATAGAGGAAGTAATAGACGTAACTCGGTCATACTTAAAAAAGAAATACTATTAAATATTTTTGTGGACCAAATCCCTTAGTTAAGGGTAAAAAGAAACACCCCTTAGCTCCTAACTAACTAAAATGAACGAATATGTAGTCGACGACATTGTTTAGAGTTTACTAGTCATCTTAGGTAAATTCATTTACTTATAATCAATGTTTTGAAACCCGGGTTTGTGATCGACCCGGCCAAGACACCGGGTCACCGGGTCAACCGGTTCAACCGCCGGGTCAACCCGGTTAGACCCGGTTTTATGCATATGTCCAAACATCCATTTCTAATTGTCCAAACATAATGTCCAAACATTAGTTTTGCAGTGAAAAAAAAGCAAAGAACCATTTTCATGCTCTAAACAACAAATCAAAGGTGACAAGGATATAAACTCGCATAATTTTCTAAACAACCATAAATGCTACGGGATTACATGTTTCATACTTCAAAAGGCATAAATCCTACGAGATTACAAGTTTCATACTTCTAAAGACATGCATCCTACTTAGATTTACAAGTTTATTTTTGAGGTTTTGTATTAAAAAAAAAAAAAAATGATAAAACCAAACCCGGCCGGGTTTCAAAACCAGGTTGACCGGGTCACTTAAACCCGCGGTCTAAACGGTTGACCGTTTTTTAAAACCCGGTTTTTGACCCGTTTTTGTCCGGAACCGGTCGAACGGTTAACCCGGCCGGGTCGACCCGGGTTTCAAAACATTGCTTATAATCACAAGATTGAGTTTTGTATGGGTACAGTAATTAGTGCATTATAAATCTTTACATTTGGCAAAGCACCGTAGATGCTATACTTTTTTGCCCGTTTGGTGTTTGGTAAGTCCACACCCGACATACGTCACTTGGTACCCGTCCAGCTCCAAAATCCTGTCTCTCACATTCCTCTCTCATTGCTTCCCCGCTCCGACTCTAATCCGACCACCCAAAATATCCGACCGCCTGACTTTTATGTGATATTTTGTGAGAGGATCTACAGATTATTTTAATGTGATTTGTGCTTGTGTGATTGTCATTTGTTACCATCTACAGTTGCTTGGTTTTTTTTAGCCACATCCTTTTTGAGTGGTTTAGATAGATGAAGTTGGTTGTCCCAAAAATTCCAGAACTGTCTTTGTACTATACATCTTGCAGCTTATCACAGGTTTTATGTTGGTTTCATTATTATTACTTTTGCTTTAGTTTAGGTTTCTGATTTTGGGTTGTTTTTTAAAAAGGGTCTTTGTTATTTTGTGTTTTGTTATTTTGGGCTGTACACAACCATCGTGGTTGTTTCAGGTCCATTTGTTTGTGGGTTATGTTATTGGAATTCTTCGAGTTCTGAGAGCAGCCGTAACTTGGCGGGGCGTTCACACTAATGAAACCATGGAGGTTGTTTCGGCTTTGTGGGATGTTACTAAATTAGTTAAAAGTCTATGAAGGGCTGTGCCTATAAGCAGAATGTGTATCAATTAAAATTGTGATCATCCGAGTCTTGGCGGGGAAAATTATCAGATTTGCAGCCATGGCGGATATATCCATTTTCTTCGATTGTCGACCTGTTTCAGCTTTATAGACGCATTTATTTATGGCGGGGCAAGCTTGCTATGCTTGCAGCCATTGGCGGGTATATGCTCTAACTATACTTAATTTTAAAATTAAGTTTGCTTGTGTTTACTGTTAGACGAGGCTGTTGGTTGTGAAAAACTAGAAGGGGGTTGAATAGTTTTACCGATTAAAACTTGGTTTTAAACTATTTAGATCGACTTGTGTCAATCTATTTAAATATGTGTGTTGGATGTTGATAGCCAAGCATATAGATAAATAAAAGCTAAGATAAAGAGTAAGAAGCACAAAACCACAACGCAGTATTTATAGTGGTCCAAATTCAAGGACACCTTCCTGCTCTACCCCACTCCCCGAGTCACCTACTCGAGTTCAGTAATCACTACACAACACAAACTCCTTGTGGCGGAGAAGCCTTTACAACATTGCCTACTCTTTATCCAAACAAGGCTAGATACTGGGTTCTTCCACGAGGTAGAACCAAACCTATCACAACGCCGCCACCATTTATCCCAGACAAGGCTAGATACCGAGTTCTATTACAAAGGAGGAACTACTACCCAACACTACACAAATCCTATCCCTAAGGAGATCCACTCCTTATGAATACATCAACAATGATATCAATATCCTTTGACCCAATACAAATCTATCTTGTACATCGACACACCATATCGAATGCACACCATAGGCACCTTTCACTAATGCCTTTGACTCGGCTTCTAGGCACCCTTCACTAATGCCTTTTGACTTGACTTCTAGGCACCCTTCACTAATGCCTTCAACACAGACTTTCGGCACATTTCACTAATGCCTTTACTTCGTCTTGACCCTTAGACATCTTTCACCTATGTCTTCGACACTACACTTCTAATGAGAAAGATAAGAACTATCAACAAGATACAATTAGTAGTCTTGATGATGACGAAGCTAGGCAACCTATGGACTTGAGCTTGCTCGACTTCAAGAGGTGGTGATCTCGCCTTTAAGAGGAACATAGAGAATCACACAAACACAAAACTACAAACAAAGATCACTTGGATCTGTGGTTAGAGAGTTTACAACTCAAAGAGAAAATATGTGTGAAAGGGGTGAGTTACAATGACGAAATGACTCACTATTAATAGAGGAAAATATGCTACTGTTCCACGGATCCCACGGATCCCTTACTTGATGTGTAAACTGGGGGAACCGTGGGACGCTCCTCTTTGCCCATGGGTTTTGGGTCATGTGTCATGGGTAATGGGTCATGGGTCCTAGACTTTGGACCATGGTATCCATGTAGATACAATGTATCTTCTGATTACAATGAATCTAGTCCATGGGTTATGGGTTAGCTCCATTGGTCATGGTTAATACCCATTTATGACTTATGCATGATGTTATGCAATGGGTTATGGGTTATGCTCCCTAGATATGGGTCATGGACTTTGGGTTATACCCAACTACATTCAATGTATTTGGTCAATGGGTCAAATACTTAAACTTCTACCCATTTATATTACCCATTATAATACATACTAAGTATGTATATATCTACCCAATATGTAAACACTAGTTGTTGCACATATGCATTACTAAATCATAAAAGTAATATTACTTGTTTAGTGTTTTATATGTAAGTGTGTTAGTAAACTATTGGCTCAAACCATTTACGTTTTTTATTTGTTTCGTTAAAATGATTTTACGTTTGTTATTGACAAAACATTAGAAGATCGTAAAATATAAATAAACGTTTTTACGGCTAATTTATATTAACATTGGTGATATTGGTTATAAGAGGCAGTGATGAATTTCAACGTGTTTGATCAAAGCCATGAACTTCCATGTCTTGGCGGGGCAAACTATCAGGTTTGCAGCCATGCCGGATGTATCCGCTTTTTGAGATTACTAACCAATATGAGCCTCATTGATAAGGTTTAAAAATGTACCTTTTTGAGGGGTCATTTAAGCCCTTATTTGATCACTTTTGTATCCGTTATTACTTAATATCGTTCCTTTTCACTTTGTAGGTCTCTTGAAGGCAAATTGCTATAATGGCACTTATTTGGACGAAAAGTCGCGGATATACTGAAGAAAATGGCCAAAGTCAAGAATCGAGACACTCAAGTGCCGAAAATACAAGGTGACGGCGTCATCGCTTAACCGCGACGCCGTCGAGCATTTTGTGACGACGAAGCCAAATCTCCTATTTTCAAGTGACGGTGTCGACTTTAAAAGAGTAGGTCGTCGCAACTCGCATTTACCTAGATTTGATCCGACGGCGCCGAGTCGAAGAGACGGCGTCACAAGCACAAGGTGACGCCATCGCAAGACTAACGTGGCCAAGACGAAACCCTAATGATGGCGACCGACGGCCACAAAACATAAGGTGACGCCGTCGCACTTGTAATCGTATATATAGAATCCGAATTTTCAAGATTTTGTGTAGTCTTTTGGAGTAAAACCTAAACCGAACCAAGGCTGTCTTGTACAAGATTTTAGGTTCCAAACCCTATCTTACGCCAAGATAAGTGTTTTACTTCATTAATTCAATTATGTCTTTGATTATTTGTGTGTATGCTTGCATGTTCTTCATGTCCGCTAATTTACTTGTGTGTTTGCTTAGGAATATGAAACTTAATTATTGAATATTGATTGGTTGTCTCTTATCTTAATTGTTAATGATCTAGTAATGCGATAGGTCATTCGTTGTGTAATTAATGCTTGATTAAATATTTGTGAACCTTAGACTATAACACTTAGAGCGGTTGTAAGCTAAACCATCCAAAGAGAGCCTTAGAGTTAGAGTTTATAATCCCTAGTGGGTTTTGTAGACGAGACCCTTTGGTAAGTTCAAAGATTTAGGGATAAACGCATACCCTACGACTTTAGACACACAACGCGATTAAGAATAAGGACGTAACAATTCAACCATCAATAGGAGATAATTAAGGAGTAATAAAACCTAAGTAAACACATCTTTAAACTATCATACGAGCATACAATAATTAGACATAGACTACATACACCTTAGATTAGATAATTAGATAAGTAGAGTAATCGGTAGAAATACCAACCCCCAAATCCAAACCTCGAGATTCGTACCTTTCCATTTTCTAAAAAAACATAAAAAGATAAAAAATAATCTTCCTCAACCCAAACCTTAGCGTAGTAACTTCTCACTAGCATTCCTATTCCCCAGAGAACGATATCAATACCCGTGGCTTACCCTAATACTACACTACAACGATTAGGTTCACCGCCTAGGGTGTTGAAAAACTTGCTCGATGAAAAGGAAGTTCCTTTGACCCCGAACGGCGCGTGTAGCGTTATCAAGTTTTCGCGCACGGGGAATAGAATAGCTAGTTAGTAGTCCACCTCGCTTAGGTTTCTTTGCTTGATTCTATCAAGTAAATTTTTCTCAATTTTAGCTTTCGTAGTCTATCCCCCTTCTTCGTGACCTTTGTTCATAACCCCATCACTTTTCATCATGGAAGGTGATAACCAGCCACCATTCATCAACCTACCACCAAATGACCTGCCAAGAGCCCGTAGTCTTGGTGAATACTCGAGACCAAGCCACCTAGGCTATCGGAACACCATTTAGCTTCCCGACCAAGCCCAAACTACGGCCCTGCGATCCGACACCATCCGGTTGGTGCAAAATGGATGTGCATTCCATGGACTTCGTTCAAGATCCTAATCAAGATCTCGAGGATTTCCTCAAAATTGTCGATTCCATTGACCTTGATGCTACTACTCGGAGACTATGCGCTGCGTCTCTTCCAATTCTCTCTACGGGACCAAGCTAGTAATTGGCTTGAGCGACTTCCATGGCTCCATCTCAAGTTGGGATGATCTCACTTCTCGCTTCTTTGCTCAATTTTTCCCACCGGGAGAACCACTAAGCTTAGGAATGACATCTTGATGTTCCAACAACGTCAAGGTGAATCTCTCTGAAGCATGGACTCGATTCAAGGACTTACTTCATAAAGTCCTCATCATGGCATTGATCTCGGCTCCAAGTCCAACTCTTCTATGATCATGTCGGTCTCTCCTCCAACGAACCATTAATTATGCCGCCGGTGGAAGGCTAAGTAACCTCAATCCTGAGGCATGCTGGGAGGTTATTGAGGACCTAGCTCAATATGAAGAGGAAGGTTGGGAAATTCCAGTTATCCAAGAGAACGGGTCAACTTCCCGAGCACAAGCAATTATGAGTATGGAGGCCCAAGTGAAGGCTTTAATGGAAGTAACCACTCATGCTGTTAAGCATGTGAATGCGGTCAAGGAATTTTTGCTCCCAAGAAAGTTCCGGCAAGATGAATTCGAGGACATAATGTTGAAATTTATCCACAAGCAAGAAAAGGAAATAAAACGCCTTGAAGCTCAAAGTCGAAAAACTCATGACACTTTCTTGGGCCTAGCTGACAACTTCATGCTGGAAATCCGTGAAGAAATCACAAAGAACAATATACCTAAAAGGTAGAAAAGGTATATGCGATACGGAAAACGTTGGGATGGCACCCATACCTCTCCAATTCCGATGAAGGGGACGAAACCCCCAAGGAATCACATGCTTGTTGTCATAACCTCTCTCTAGTCCTATGGAAGTTCCTAATTTTGATGAACCGAGCCTCAACCAAAAACCTTACCCAATTTTCCGTCTTTAGATGTGAATCTTGGAATTGAATTAGCCCCAATCCACCCATCAAAATAGATAATCCGGTAGTTGCTTGATAAAGGTGGTAGACTCTAGGCCATGTAGAGTGGAAGCTAATATAGGAGTAACCCATGACCTTACACACTTATATCACCTATTCATGGTTGATAACAAGAAACATTATGGGTTTAAACCGGGTTTAATAGGTCAAGATGGATCCTTAACTAAGAATCTTTTAAAGTTGATGAAGATGATCCATTTTAAGAAAGAGATTCGATTCACCCACTACACCAATAGAATTAGGTAAGGTTATAATGAATGGAGCACACCCTTTGAGCATATAAATCACCCATCACCCTCTCCTCACGCAGCTAATTTCCACCATAAGGTGTGTATCGCTACTATCACCCGCACTTAAACCTAAGTGTAGGAAAACCTCCCCTTTATCCGTTAAATAAGGGTAGAGTCAGGCTTGTGACTCGAACAAAAACAAGCGCTTCGTGGGAGGCAACCCATGTGTATTTGTTTTTTTTTAATTTTTATTTGTGTGTCATATATATTTTATTGATTGCTTATTCTCATGTTTAAATTTGTAAACATGCTTTATTTTGTTTTTAACCTTGTCTTAATTGCATATAAAGGTATTTTACAGGATAAGTGTAGGGAGAATTACACACGTTTTCAAAAGAAACGTAAACATGAGAATATTAATTCATTAAAAGATATATATGTGTGTTTGTTCGAGTCAAATGCTTGTATTGAGTCATAATGGATGTTTTGCGAAATTTTTCGATTCTAAATATATAAATTTTCTAGAATTTTTCCGAAAATCGCAGACCGCTTTTGTCGGGATAACTGTGTGCGTCAGATCGCAACTGACGGCGCCGAAGGAGTAAAAATAATGGATCACTTTTTCTCGTTTCTGAGCTACTTATAAAATTTTGGAATTTTCCGTGTCTTAATTTTCCGTAAATTGTAAACATCCATTCCACAAGCATTATATCCTAGTTTAGTAGAGTCTTATATATATTATTACCGCCGATTTTACGTGAAGGTTTCGTTTGTTTTCTTCGAATGTGCAGGTTTTATTTATCAAGAAGAAGAAACAAAAGATTGGAAGGAGCTTTTCACGCATACATTTTTCTTGGAAAGGATTTAACCACTACTTCACACACGGATCCTACCGAGCTAATCAGGGGAGTACTAGTTTCTTTCATTTTAATTACCTTCCATTATCATAACTTTGATACTTTTGGGGAACATCGGAGACAATGTTCAGTTTAAGTGTAAGGAGGGAAAATAAAACGAGAACTTTGAAACTATGCTTATCCTTGACTATTTGCTTTGTCCAATTGTATTTGTGTAATAAACCATGAGAAAATGTCGGTTAGGGTAATTTTGGCACCAAATTTAAAATTTTTCATGACATATAGGAGTGGGCCATTAGTCTTAACAAAAGCGTCTCACGGATAGGAAGTTGCATGACTAGCACAAAAACCCTTTACCACCCAAATTCCACCCAAAATGTGAGGATCGTCCTTAGATTAGTAGGAATTAAAGCATTCATCTTTAATGCTTAGAGTGTGAACCGGTAGTATAATAGATTCTAGAACTTGTTTTGTGATGCATTTCGAGATCGCTAGTAAGACTACACTTGTGTAGTTAGGAATAACTAAATGATAAGAGGCATTAGGATAACCCTTGTTTGATACCCGTAATATAATTACTTCTTCCACATCGGTTGAGTAATTCCCCACACCCTTTGCGTTGTACTCATCTTTAGTACACGATACCCTAGTTAACCCTCGAGCCTATCTTTTCGCGGTTCTCGTGATGTTTCGGTTTTCCGAATATCAATAAAGAACATTGTTTACACCCCACCCCAAATATACACCCAAATCGCCTTAGCCTACCTTGTATGCACTCACTTTTAGTGCATTATTGTTATCACCCCAAACCCTTAGTTCAATTATCTTGTTGCTTGCATGAGTTGCTAAGTCGAGTCATATCCTTTGTACACAGTTTTGGGACGATTGGGATTCATGGGAAAAAGTTAAAGTTTATAAAATGAATGAAATGGAACGTTAAATTCCCCTATTTGCGTAATAACGTACCCCAAGTGTTTTGATCTTTTCAATTCGGGTCAAATTAGTGTTAGAGTAATAAAAACTCAAGTGTAGGGATGTGCCTATAAATCCCTATCATTTTGATGTTACCGTAGAGGATGGTAGAGTAAAAGTGTATGAAAAAAAAAATATGGGCTACCATCCTACATCTATCTTTAAATTTATGTTTGTTTGTTTCAGTTATCTAGAGTTTAGAGTGTCGAGTCTTGGCTTAGCAACGCCATTCTTCGAATGCTTGTAACATAAGAGATTTTTGACTTGCCACCACTAAATAGCCTATCTCACCAAACCCTTTGTTTCTCTACCGTAAGCCTAACATTACAACCCTTTAAAGACCTCTTTGATAGTCTTTCCTAGGTGCTTACGCCAAAGCGATGGAGGTTTGATCTATTCTCAAGCCTATGGTAATCTATGTACTAGGACCGGTTAATGAGTGTTTATCTTCCATTTCCGACTTGTTTATTTCATATACACCGAGAGATGTGAGTATCCAAACACCCCATGTGAGGTGCTAGTATGTAATTTCCGTGCTTGTTATGACTTTTCTGAGCTTATATGTGTTGTGAACTGTTTTAAACCAATGCTTCATGACCCCTAACTTATAAATTAATTGGCTAAAGCACATTTGCTTGAGGACAAGCAAATACCAAGTGTAGGGATATTTGATAAGGTTTTAAAATGTACCTTTTGAGGGTCATTTAAGCCCTTATTTGATCACTTTTGTATCCGTTATTACTTAATATCGTTCATTTTCACTTTTAGGTCTCTTGAAGGCAAATTGTCGTAATGGCACTTATTTGGACGAAAAGGCGCGGATATCTGAAGAAAATGGCCAAAGTCAAGAATCGAGACACTCAAGCTACCGAAAATACAAGGTGGGCGGCCATCGCTTAACCGTGACGCCGTCGGAGCATTTTGTGATGGGACGAAGCCAAATCTCCTATTTTCAAGTGACGGTGTCAGGCTTTAAAAGAGTAGGCCGTCGCAACTCAAACGGCCTAGATTTGATCCAGACGTCGTCAGAAGCTGAAGAGGACGGCATCACAAGCACAAGGTGACGCCGTCGCAAGACTATCGTGGCCAAGACGAAACCCTAATGACGGCGACCCGACGGCGTCACCAAACATAAGGTGACGCCGTCGCACTTGTAATCGTATATATAGAATCCGAATTTTTCAGTACTTGTGTATAGTCTTTTGGAGTAAAAACCTAAACCGAACCAAGGCTGTTGTACAGTATTTTAGGGTTCCAAACCCTATCTTACGTCAAGATAAGTGTTTTACTTCATTAATTCAATTATGTCTTTGATTATTTGTGTGTATGCTTGCATGTTCTTCATGTCCGGCTAATTTACTTGTGTGTTTGCTTAGGGAATATGAAACTTAATTATTGAATATTGATTGGTTGTCTCTTATCTTAATTGTTAATGATCTAGTAATGCGATAGGTCATTCGTTGTGTAATTAATGCTTGATTAAATCTTTGTGAACCTTAGACTATAACACTTAGAGCGGTTGTAAGCTAAACCATCCAAAGAGAGCCTTAGAGTTAGAGTTTATAATCCCTATTGGGTTTTGTAGACGAGACCCTTTGGTAAGTTCAAAGAGTTAGGGATAAACGCATACCCTACGACTTTAGACACACAACGCGATTAAGAATAAGGACGTGACAATTCAACCATCAATAGGAGATAATTAAGGAGTAATAAAACCTAAGTAAACACATATTTAAACTATCATACGAGCACACAATAATTAGACATAGACTACATACACCTTAGATTAGATAATTAGATAAGTAGAGTAATCGGTAGAAATACCAACCCCCAAATCCAAACCCCGAGATTCGTACCTTTCCATTTTCTAAAAAAACATAAAAAAGATAAAAAATAATCTTCCTCAACCCAACCTTAGCTTTGTAACTTCTCACTAGCATTCCTATTCCCCTAGAGAACGATATCAATACCTGTGGCTTACCCTAATACTACACTACAACGATTAGGTTCACTGCCTAGGGTGTTGAAAAACTTGCTCGACGAAAAGGATGTTCCTTTGACCCCGAACGACGCTTGTAGCGTTATCACTCATATTATGAACTGAAATGAATGACAGATTTTCAACTATATAGGCGGTCCACAACATATTCGGGTTTCATGCATGCATTCATATTTGTTTTAATGTCTAGCACGTTTTATTAGAAGTATAAATTATGTTTAATTCGACATATGTCAAATCGTTATATACCTAATCCATGATGATATAAACTATGACAATATTGTCAGGACCTCTAGGAATCAAGATCCTTATGAATTAAGCTGTGTGTAAGGGTTTAGTAATTAGGAGTAAGTATGTCTCTAATTTCTAATATGCGTTTTGTTCATTAAATGAAGTATATATATATATATATAAGAGTTGTAATATCATTGATGGTTCCAGCTTCTTAAACCACATATTTGAACCAAGACACTATAAGATTTGTTGGTATTAATTGTGAAGTCGCTTAACAGTTACAATATGCACGATTTATGTAATGATTAAAGGTTTAGTAATTAGCAGTAAGTATGTCTCTAATTTCTAATATGCGTTTTGTTCATTAAACGAAGAAAATATATATAAGAGTTGTAATACCATTGATGGTTACAGCTTCTTAAACCACATAGTTGAACCAAGACACTATAAGATTTGTTGGTATTAATTGTGAAGTCGCTTAACAGTTACAATATGCACGATTTATGTAAGAGCATTCCCAACAATAACACCATAACATCAATAACACCGTCCACGTCAGCGCCACATCGGCTTTAACATTTCACCTTAACATCCCCAAAAAACACCCACAACAATAACATCCCAATAACATCAATAACATTTCATATTTTCAATTTCAACCCCTAAACTAAAACAAACACTTCATTTATTAAAAAACATATCACATTTAACATTAAAACACAAAGTACATTAAACGTTAAACACGAATTACATTAAACATTAAAGATACAACGACATCGATGAAAATAAAACTACTAAAACTTAAAAAAACAAATCATCCGAGACTCAACCTCGAACTTGAAGGGAATCAAACTTCCCATTAAAGAGCCGACGCTCCATTATGTCAAAGTAATTGTCTTGGAGGTACCGAGCTTCCGTGCTTCTTGCTCACGGCGACGACTTCTTCACGTGCTCGCTCTTCCATAATCTCCCTACTGCTTTTCTTCATCTTGTTCTAGTTGCGGAGGAAGCCTCACTTAACTACCGGGTGGTTTGAAGATCCACCGTGGACTGCTCACGGTGGAGTTGGAACAATTGGGAGGTATGAGATGTTTTCAAAACCCACCGGGAAGACATTTTCGGTGGTGTTGAGTAAACTTCAAACTCGGTAGAGTTGAAAAGTCGGTTTTCGGCAAGTGATTTGGAGTTGGAAAGGCGGTTTCCAGCAACTTTTCCGGACTTAGGAATTCTTGAGAAAAATCTTTGCGAGACATTTTTTTGTGTGTGAGTTGTGTGTGTAACTTGTGTGTGTTGTGTTTCTAAACAACTCGGTAGAGTTGTATATATAGGTAAAGTTGATTTTGAGTTTGAATAAATCCGCTCATATTTGATTTTTAAATTTCAAATTTGAATTTGAATTTGAATTTATCCCGCCTGAAATTGACCAAGATAATTTAAATTTGAATTTGAATAGGTTGAGGGTGTAAGTGAAAATTTATTTGAAATGGTTTAGGGGTGGAATGAAAATTTTTCTTTTTTACCTTTAACGTCATAGCCTCAGAACGCCTGAGGACTAACGGCGCAATAACGCTGCGATTCCAATGGTTAACGCCAATAACGGCCGTTATTTAGCCCCCCAACGGCGTTATTGCGTTGCCATTGGCAATGCTCTAATGATTGATTTTCTTTTTAGCGCTTTCCATAGTTTTCTTTGTAGAAGCTGCAAGAGAATAGAAAAATTGGGTACTTGCTAACTTTGACATTGGCGAGCTTCAAGGAAAAATGTCTAAATAACGAGAAAAAAAGGGTAAGTAAATTAGATCAAATTATCTTGTTTAACAGATTGTCTTTCTGTATTAATCTAAACTGCTATCTTTATTTCTACATGTTCCAGTACCACACTCAGATCGGCAGACGTTTTGGTGTTTGGATGGGTTGGAGGGAAACATGCATGTGTGGATCTAACAGGGGTTTCTCCTCTCTTGGGTTTGATTAGCCGTGGTTTTACAGTAGGCAAGTTGCTTTGAAAATCAACATGTTTTTATTCCTTTCGCATTTGATACATTTGGTTTCCTTGCACCTGAGGCTGTGGAACTCCTCAACAGAGTCCAATGAGTTATGCATAGTAATGTTATGACACCTAGATCTACAAAATTAGATTTTAAAAGAATTGGCTTTGCAATTCAAAAAGATCTAGTGGCGCAGCTTGTTGCTCGTTTGCCTTGCACTTCTATGTAAATCGAAAGAATATATGTAATTATACAAACTTGATATAACATGATATAGAAATATGGAAACATGGTTTTCCAAAGTATAAATTTGAGATGGGTCTTGCCTTCAGAAACCGATCCAATGCAGGCCGGGTGACGAGCACAAAGTTTGCGGTTGTGGTTTAGGAGATTTGGATGAAGGATTGAGCTTGAGGTGAGATGAGTCCACTTGGTGGGCTGATTAGGAATGTGTGGTGATGATGTTTGATCTTGAAGGCAGTTGTGTCCGTTTTCTTTTATCGATATACGACAAATGGTGGTTATACATGTTGTGCCGAGTACGAATTCTTTGCATACTTTGGGGTCCGATAATTTGACAAGTTTTTCTATTGTTTAAGATCGGATAGATGAAGATTAGCTCATCTAGATAGAAAAAGCTTCAAATAACTTCAGAACAATGTCTCACTTATGTTTCTCTTCGTTGGTCGATCTCCAGTGTTGAATTTGTGGTATGGGTGATATAGTTCTCCTTGGGGATCTTTGTATCTGATTTCATCCTCATTTCATCCTCATTTCATAATTATACCAGAACTATGTATCAATTATGGGAGTACATACAAAAGATAAACGATTAATGAGCACATATAAGGTATCGATTATTGTTTTTGTCGTGAAAACATTAAGAACTTTCTAACCCACATGGGTTAATGAGGAAAGAATTCTACCTTATATACCAAAGAGTATGCACAACACTTGTGTAATAATTGGTATGAAGTTCCTGTGTACGCATTTCATCTATTAATGTCAAACAGACGATGACGATGGATGCGTGTACCGAAACGTGATAAAAAAGCTTAATACTTTTTAATTCAATAATCTGAGTCGATTCAAAAGATAAATGATTTATTTATAATTAGCCAGGTATCCGCTCGTTGCGGCGGCGGGTACCCATTAGTAAATATATTTTCGATAGATATTAAACGAAAAATTGTTAGAGAAAAACATTAAAATGAAACAACAAAATAAGTATTATTATACAAACATCTACTAAAAGTTATATAAAAATTGTTGTTTTATTTGATTACATGTTTATTATGATAAGGGAACTTAGTAACAATTATGGGAGTAGATCCAAAAGATAAACGATTAAAGCACATAGAGAACTTTGTATCCCACATAGGTTAAAGAGAAGAAATGATTCTACATTATATACGAAAGTGTATGCACAACACTTGTGTTAGAATTAGTATGAAGGTTCCATATACTCGTGTTTCTGCGTTAATGGCAAACCCAGAAAACCCTTGTAGATGGAAACTTGATATAAAGTCTTAATATTTTTGGAAATGCATTTAAATGGCGCATTCACAGTTGCTAAGTGTTACGGTGGGCTATGCAAATAATGAACGGACTAAGTAATAAAACATATGATCTCACTGTTTTCCTTTGCTAAGATTAAATTGCAATCACATCGATTGATTCTCAAACAATGACTTACCTATATATGTCTTGTGCTCTCCTGCTCTCAGGAAATAGTTGTTTGCATATTTTTTTGGAACAATGAAAGATTATTAACTATGTTACTCGAACATAGACGTTTTGTAGCCAAAATCTAGTTGTTCATTAAAGAGGACATAATTTGTTCTATCTCGAAAATGTTGACCAAGCACCGAAGCGTATCATTGAGTGATATGACTGATCGACATGTTACGAAAGCTACTTATTTAGCACACGCAAAAGTAATCTCTTTGTATCTAATCATCTATACAAGTTAGCTTTATTGATCTTCTTGATCCCTAAGCAGACATGTAAAGCGGCTTTGCATACTCGAAATGACAATCAATGTGCTTATATTGATGTAAGTCAAATGATGATGATGTTTGAGTTTGAAGGCTATTGCGTTTGTTGTGGTTATTGATATAAGTCAAATGATGGTTATGCATTTCGTGCCGAGAACAAAATCTTTGCAGACCATGGGGTCCCATACTTTGACAAGTTTTTCCCTTGTTTAAGATCAGATAGATGAAGATTAGCTTATCTAGATTGCTTAACTTTGGAACTTATGTTTCTCTTTTTCTTGTCTCCCACTTAAAAATGAAATAGTCGTTTCAAAATTGTTTGGAATGATGAATTTGTGATGTGTGTGTGATAGAGTACTCCATAGGGGATCTGCGTATCTAATTTCATTGTTACTTAATACCCATACAGGAATTGGTATCAACTATCTGAGTAGATTCAAATATTGGGTGATCTATATATTACGAGCATGTGGAAACTTGATACCAAGTCTTAATATTTATAATTTCAGTTTGTATCACCTATGTTTATTTTCTGTTCTCCTAATCTCACGAAATAGTAGTTTCCAAATTGTTTGAAACAATGAATATGTGTTGTGGGTGATTGAGTACCCCATGGAGGATTTCCCTATCTAATTTAATTATCAATTATCAAAGTAGATTTAGAAGATAAATGATTTGTAGAAAACACTTACCATCCCCCCTTCATATAAAATAAGCCTCTTACATCACATATTATTTTGCTATGATTGTGTGAAATAATCACTTAAACGTTGTGATTAACTTTGGAACAATGTATAACTTATGTTTCTCTTTGTTGGCCTCCAACTCAAATGAAATAGTCGTTTTGATAGTGTCTATAACAATGACTTTGTTGTGTGGGTGATAGAATAATCCACATGGGATCTTCGTGTCCAATTGCGACGTCACTTAATGATTATACTTAATTTTAGTATTAATGATCGGAGTAGATTCAGAAGATAAATGGTTTATATACAATGACTTAATGAGCACATATTTGGTATTGTTTTTGTGTGAAAACGGAGAGAACTTTCTATCCCACATAGGTTAAAGAAAAGAAATGATTCTACATTATATACCAAAGTGTGTACACAACACCCATGTTAGAATCAGTATAAAGCTTCCCGGTACGTTTGTTTCTACGTTAATGGCAAAAGTACAAAGCAGGCGGTTCGGGTAACTTTATATGAAGTCTTAATATTTTTTGGAATGCATTTAAATGTTGCATTCGCACTTGCTAAGTGTTATGGTCTACTACACAAATCATGAATGGACCGGTTAAGGGAACATATGATCTCACATATGATTTTTTTTTCTCTCATTAAGATTAAGCTGCAATCACGTTTGATTTTCGAACAAAGTCTCTTTTCCTACTATCATGAAATATTGTATCCATTTTGTTGGGAACAAATGAACAATGAATATGATGTGTTATGAGGATAAAGTACTCCCTGGAGGAGAGAAGTCTGGTGTCATGGAAAGTTTTCATCTGTTTTTATACGTTTTCGTCTGCTTTTATACGTCTTCATCCATTTTTATACGTTCGTCCGTTTTTGTAAGTTTTTATCCGTATTTGTATGTTTTCGTCCATTTTTGTACATTTTCTTACATTTTTATACGTTTGCATACGTTTTCTTACGTTTTTATCCGTTTTTATACATTTTGTCCGTTTTTAAACGTTTTCATTCGTTTTTGTACGTTTTCGTCCATTTTATCTGTTTTAGTTTGTTTTTGTATGTTTTCATCCATTTTAATACGTTCCCATATGTTTTTATGCGCCGCTTTTATATCGTTTCGATGTTTTCTTACATTTTCGTCCGTTTTTATTCATTTTCATTCGTTTTTATACGTATTTCACGCTTTTACATGTTTTCATCCGCCTTTATATGTATTTTGTCGGCTTTAAATGTTTTCTTGTTTCATCCGTTTTATACATTTTCGCTCGATTTATACTTTTCTTCCGCTTTTATACGTTTCGTCAAATTTCATACGTTTCGTCCATTTTATACGCCATCCGTTTTATACGCTTTCGTCCATTTTTACACGTATTTGTTTGTTTTTGCATGTTTTCGTCCATTTCTAACGTTTTGTATGTTCTTATATGTTTTTGTAAAAAAACATATAAAAACAAAAGAAAATGGATAAAAATGTAAACGTATAACAACGGATGAATTTGTATTAAAACGAATGAAAACGGGTGAAAACAGACAAAAACTTAAAAAGAAAGGGATAAAAACCAATGAAAACGGACGAACACATATATAATCGGACGAAAGCTGATAAAAACAGACACACCGTATAAAAACAAACGTAAATGTATGAAAACGTAGAAAGAGGGACAAAACGTATGAAAACTTAACAAATAGGACGAAAACGGATAAAAAGGGACGAAAATGTATAAAAACGGATGAAAACGTTTAAAAACGGAAGAAAACATCAGAAAACAAGCGAAAACATATAAAAATAGACTAAAACATACAAAGACGGATTAAACCATACAAAAACGGACGAAAATGTATGAAAAGGTAAGAAAACATATGAAAACGTTGAAAACATATAAAATCGGATGAAAACGTATGGAAACGTATGAAACGTAAGAAAACGGACGAAAACGTACAAAAACGGACGAAATCGTATATAAATATAAAAACACAAGAAAATTCATTCCAACACAAGAAAACACAAGAAAATTTAGGGTGTTAAGAGGCAGTAAGAGTTTACCACCACATCGTATTGGGTAAGAGCGATAACCTCTTATCGCCTCTGACTGGAAGGAAAAAAACAAACAACATTTGCCTCTTACCTTGCCTGATTGGTAAGTAGTAAGAGGCGGTAAGAGGTTCTTTTTTAGAAAAACAAACACACCCTAAGCTGTCTAGGTACCTTATTATTGTTTTGGTGGTGAAAACCAAAAGATCTTTATGTATATCCCACGTAGGCTAAAGAGGAGAAATGATTCAACCTTATATACCAAAGTGTATTGCACACCAGCCGTGATAGAATCAGTATGAAGGTTCCTTGTACGTGTGTTATCTACGTTAATATTTTTGGAAATGCACTTAAATGTCGCATTCACTATTGCTACGTGTTATGATGAACTTTACAAATAATGAATGGACCATAAGGGAACGTATGATCTCACCTATGCTTTTGTTCCCCTACTCTCATGAAATATCGTTTACTTATTGTTTGGAACAATGAATCTGTGTTGTGAGTGATAGAGTTCTCCATGGAGGAGAGAAGTATTGCCATGTAGTGTGGTGTCATGGAACTTTTATGATTTTTAACTATGTTAGTCGAACATAGACGTTTTCTCGCAAATCTTGATGAGGCATGGAAGTATATCATGGAGTGACATGACTGATCGACCTGTTCTGAAAGCTACTTACTTAGCACATGCACGCAAAACTAAACTCCCGGTATCTAATCAACTATACAAGTCAACTTCATTGATCTTCTTGATCCCTTAGCTGACATGTAAAGCGGCTTTGCATCCTTGAAATGACTATCAATGTGCTAATGATATGTTGTTTGGTGTTTATTTTTATCAGTTTATGTTTCAGTCAAAGTGATTATGGTCATGCCCATAAGGCCTAGACGCGTGTGCTGTAACTAACTTAAGAATGCATTATTTCTACTAAAATGATAAAAGTTGCTATTTTTTGCGAAATTGACATGTTGAGATATATCGCAAATGTGATCTCATTCAAAGGTGATTTTCGACAGTCTGTAAGCTACTAGGTGTCACACAATAAGAAATATTTGGATGAAGGATCGAGTTAGAGATGAAATGATCGAGTCTGCTCAGTGGGCTGACTAGGAATTTGTGTGATGGTGATATTTGAATTTTAAGGCTGTTGTGTTGGTTGCGGCAGATGGTGGTTCTGCATTTCGTGCCAAGTATGAAATCCTTGCAGACCATGGTGTAAATACTTCAACAAGCTTTATGAAGATTAGCTTATTTTGATTGTAAACGCTTCCGTTAACTTTGGAATAATGTTTCACTTATATTTCTCTTGGCTGGTCTCCCACTTCAATGAAATAGTCGTTTCAGTATTGTTTGGAAGAATGAATGTGTGGTGTGGATGATATAGTTCTCCACCAGGGATCTTCGTATCTGATTGCATCGTCACTTCCTAACTATACTGGAACTTAGTATAAATTATCGGAGTATATTCAAAAGACAAATGATTTATATTTAATGACGTGAGCACATATTTGGTATTGATTAGAATAGTACAAATTCATGAGTAAAGAGCAAGTCTAGGTAACTTACTATTATTGTTTTGTGATAAAAACCAAAAGAACAGTATATCCCACATAGGTTAAAAAAAGAAATGATTCTACATTATATACCAAAGTGTATGCACAACACATGTGTTAAAATCAGTATGAACGTTTCGTGTAGGTGTGCTTCTACGTTAATGGCAAATGTAGAACGCATTTCTTTGCGGAAACTTGGTATGAAGTCTAAATATTTTTGGAAATGCATTTAAACGTTGCATTCACTGTTGCTATACGTGTTACGCTGGACTTCGCAAATATGGTCATTTCGGTCCGGTTTAGCTCGGTTTTCGGTCCACCTTGCTTAGTCCTAAATAGGAATCCTCATTTTTACCATGTATGTAGATTAGTGCACTCCCAATGATCCAATTGCAATCCTCAACTTCTTTTTTCTATTTGTGGAGTTCTTGTTATATAAGAGATGTTACTAACGGAGTGTCAATTACTTATTTGCGTTCGGGTTAGTATAACGCAATCACGTATATTGTTAACAATTAATGAAATTATGTTATTATGTTGATATGTCTTAGTGAAATAATCAGTTAGCTTGACAAGTTATTGTTTTAAAACGTTTTTTCTAAGTGTAGATTGTAAATGCTTCGGTTAACTTTAGAACAATGTCACACTTATGTTTCTGTTCGCTGGTCTCCAACTTAAATGAAATAGCACGGCGTTTTGATATTGTTTGGAAGAATCAATTTGTGGTGTGGGTGATATAGTATTCCATAACGGATTTACGTATCTCCTTGCATTGTCACTTCATAATATAATGTAATTTAGTATCAGTTATCGGAGTAGATTCAAAAGATAAATGATTAATATATACTATGACTTAATGAGCACATATTTGGTGGTATTATTTTTGTGATGAAAACCAAGACAACATTCTATTCCACATTGGTTAAAGAGAAGAAATGATTCTACATTATAAAAGAAAGTGTATGCACAACACTTGTGTTAGAATGAGTATGAATATAATGACCCGAAATTTTGGAAACAATAATGTCAAGTACTCGTATTAAGTATTCTAGATTCTAGACTTACTGTACCTAAAGTGTTTATTCGATAAGTCTTAGATTATATAACCTAACAAAGTTAAAAGTAGATATACATTACTAAACTAATTAAAATTAGTGTCTGATGTATAAATAAAAATAAATAAAGAAATAAATAAATTCAAAATAAACTTGACACGTGGGATTGTGGGAATGCATGTGATCTGTAACTTAGTCAATATGCTTACTCGTGAAGTTTCATTGTTATCAAGGGTCCTTTGCTATACAATCTTATCAAAACACTATTATATACTCCCTCCGTCCCATAATAATTGTCCACTTTAACTTTTTTGAGTATTTCTTGTTCAACTTTGACCATTAATATTTTTATTTGTGTTATATAATCTTTGATGAAAGTTATACCAAATAAAAATACATTTAAAATCCAATCTATTCATATATTTTTTATCAAGTATTATATTACACAAATAAAAGTATTTATGGTCAAAGTAGAATAAAAAAGACTTAAAATAGTCAAACTGTACAATTATTATGGGACGGAGGTAGTATTAGTTACCTCTATAATTATATTTACAACAGAAAAGCTAAACCACCTGCGACAAAACAAAAAAAAACTCTCGTTTCTATCTAAGTCTCATATACTCACATTCATACCCCAAGTATATCTAAACGACACCTAGGTCATACGATCAATCTGTTCGGGTTGAGTTTTAGTTGATTATTGGTGACTAGTGCCTAGTCTGGTTGTTTGAGTTGGAGTTTTTCTTGGGTAAAAATCACTCGGTTCGTGTTCACGTAAAGGGTTCTAGTTGTTTGTTGGAGGTTCGATATAGTATGGTGGGTTTTTGTTCGATCAGGTCATAGTTGGTTCATTCGTGTTCGTTTTCGATCTCAGTCTAAACTCGTTTGGCTAGGAGGTAAACTCTTGAATCTTGTTGACGTTTTAATCATTGATCTTAATATTATAGTCTACCTCATCTCGTACATAAATCCTTTATATATGTATATAAGTCGCTTAATAAAACCCCTGAACGATTCTCTCCTTTGGCGATTTCTTAAAACCCTAAAAACTTAAAAAAAACCCCTGAACGATTCTCTCCTTTGGCGATTTCTTAAAACCCTAAAAACTCAAATCGTTTTTCATCAATTCTGCCTATAACCTTGGATTCTAAGCAGCGAGCTCATCTTGTTCTTCATTAACTTCATTGTTAATTGGTCCTTGATTTGCTTGGGGCTTTGTTTCCTCTCGTTCTAGTTAGATTTTCTGAATCGTTTTTAGGGTTTTAATGAAAATCGTTTTTTGCTATTATTCTTGAATAACGTAATCCTAACTTGTTAGGGTTACTTTAGATTCTGATTGTATACATCTAAGAGTGCTTTTAACGTGAATTATTATATCTTGGATCTTCTTTGGGTTTGGGTTAATCGTTTTGTTCATTACCTGATTTGGATTGCGTAACCATGGGAGCAGGTTAGTTATTGAGCGTGGTGTGTTTAAACCCTAACTTTTAGTTGGGGTTTGATTGGTAGTCGATTGTCTTTCAGTTGCTGCTGTGGTTATCGATTTGTTTGGTATTGTTTGTGGGGTGTAGAGAGATGGAAAAGGGGTTTCTTGATAAAGGTGGTTCTTCGGTGAAGGCTTCTAAAACAGCCACCAACTTGGCCGATCAAGTTGGTGGAAACACGGACACGAACTCGTATCAAAGGGTTGATATTCAGGAGTTGGAAGCTAGGTTAAAACGTCTTCAAGGTGAACGTGGTTTAGAGGGTGACTCTGCAAGTCGCTAGGGTTGGTCTTAACCCCAGCACGCATGATGTTCATTCGGATTCTATTTGGGGTAAAATTAATCTGAACATACAAGTTATAGGAATACGCCCGTGGGTGGTTTGGATTCGAGCACTAATGTTTCTTCGCCTTTTGTGCGATGTGTTGAATTCGGTCCTAGCATGGTGAATGCTTCTACTTCAGTCCTAACGTTGAAACTAATGAAGTAAGGTCATTTGCTAATGTATTAAATCCGAACGTGTCTCTAGGAAAGTGAATTTCCGTGCCTTGGTGAATGAGACTAATTGAAAATCATGATACGGTGCTTCCAAAGGCTGCTATGGAAGGTGTATTCAACCGCTATGAAAATACACTTGTTGGCTTCTTTGTTGGCAAGAATGTTGCTTTTCATTTGGTTATGAACTACGCCACCAATACATGGGGTAAGTTTGGGTTTAAGAAACTAATGAAGAATGATGATGGTGTTTTTCTTTAAATTCGATTCTAAAGAGGGTGTTGAGAGTGTTCTTCAACGGGCCCATGGATTATTCGCAATTCTCCTCTCATTCTCACTAAATGGACCTCGATGTGCTATTGTCTAAAAGTGAGGTAACTAAAGTTCCGCTTGGATTAAATTGCATAATGTGCCATTACTTGCATACCGAAAGATGGGTTGAGCTTAATTGCTACTCGGTGGGTGTCGATTATGCTAGATGCTTTACTAGCTCCATGTGTGTTGATTCATGGGGTCGCATTAGTTTTGCTCGTGCTCTTGTGGAATTATCATCGAAGTTGAGCTTAAACATGTGGTGACTATGGCGATCCCTAATAAGGATGATATCGGTTTTACTACGGCAAGTATAAAGGTGGAATATGAATGGAAGCCGCCACATTGTGTGGAATGTAAAGTGTTTGGGCATGATAACGCTTGTTGTCCTAAGAGTATTAAGGAGCATAATGATGCTCCTCCCAGCTCAAAGGTGGACGAAACCGATGATGGTTTTAAGGTGGTGCAGAATCGGAAAGCCAAACCTAAAGGTATGAAGATGACCGTGGTATTAATATGGGTAAGGGTCCTAGATTTGCACCTAGGAAGCAGATATATGTTGCAAAGACGAAGACACCGGCAATGCTAGTGGTAATGCTAAAGATACACCGATTACTACGCCTAACGCTTTGGGACTCTTGAGGTGGAAGATGAATGTAATGTGGATGATTCTTCTAATAACAAGGACATGATCGGGACGCCTTCGCTACTATTAAGGAAGGGTATTGATGGATCTCGGGGCGGACTCAGACAGGAGGCGCCTAAGTCTCCTGAGACCGGGACTTCTTCTCATGCCAAGCTTGTGAGTGATTCAATGGGAACCATGTACGGTGGTTCTACTCCCATAGTCGAGAAGATTGGTAAGCTTGAAAAGCTAATTATTGATGGGAAAGCTACTCTCGTGGATGATGATGGTCTTCCTATTCCGCTCACCTCTTCTACTAAGAGAGTTAACCCTTTTTCTAAAGTGGGCGAGATTGTGGTGTCGATTCAAGATGAGGTTGTTGCTAACCCATTTGATGAGTCTCGCTAATATTTTTGGTGGGGCCAAGAATTTGAAGATGAGTATGATGATTATGACTTTGAAGACTATGCGAAACAGTTCGTGATCTTCCGGAATTTGGATTCCTTTAATGCCATGTATGGCACAACGCTTCAAGGTCCTAGGAAGTAATGTTAGTGTTGTGTCATATAATATCATTTGAGTAGTGGTTTGTTTTCTTGTTTAGAGAATTGGAAGTTTCTTGTTATGTAAGCTTTTGCCTATGTAACGGGTGAGATATGGGATTTCACCATATCCATTGTACTTAAACGTTTATTTGGTTAATATATTTACCAGGGTGCAGGATTACTCCCCTTTACCCAAAAAAAAAATAAGTCGCTTAATAATAAAAGTAGAGTAACTCATTTACTTAATATATGAAGTACATGGCCCAATGAACTTACTAGATATGTGATATACGAAACGGTTCGAACAAGCGAAAATGCATAATACATACGTAACAGGTTATGGCTATATCTTAGCACAACAAATAAATTGAAGAAGAAGAGACCTTGGTACTATTTTATGTTTTGGGTCCTTATGCTTTAGATGTTGTTACAGACTTTAAACTTACGTAGCTTGCATGGAGTGTAGGACATAGTGGATTTTAAAACACAAGATATGATGTAAATGGAAACTATGGAGGATTAAACAATTAGTATTACTCATATGCACAAAACTAGAATTTCTTTTACTTAATACAAGGCTTGTCAAATAGGAGGATTGGAGCCACAAGTATAAATATGAAGAGTTCATGATCACACAATTTTTACTTGCCTTTGTAATCGTGGTTTAATGAAACTAGTAAAACATATGGTCTTTGTGACATCAAAATACACATAGAGACACATCGAATTATAGATTTTGCATGACTAGTAATAATTAATATTTTGGTTCTAAAACAACATAAACTAGTTGGTTAGTTACACAATTCTATTACACATAGACTTTACTTAAATTTAACTTAGATACAATTATGTATATCAACACATTTCATTTATATCGTTATTAACAAGTAATCCTTTATGTAATGAGAAAATTAACATGTATTCTTAATACTCAACGTAACTTGTTAGTTATAATAAATAAATGAAATGGATGCAAGATAACAAAATTGAGTCTTAAAATGAATCTACTAATAATAGCTAAATTATGTATAAGCTATAGTAGTTAGATGAAACTGACGTGAGGTCATAATATAAAAGAATAACAAATCAAGTTAGTAAAGGGGAAAATTGATGCTGTAATTGAGAAAATTAAAATAAGTCATGACACACTGTACCAAATAATACTAGCAATAATTTTAAAGTGTAATATTTATTAGCTTCATAATTCGCGCGTGTAGATTACCTGAGGGAGCAGTAAGTGAGTTGGTGAATTCCGAGTATGCGTTTGATTTCTTAAGGTACGGATGTTCTTTTTCGTGTTCTCTTGAATCATTGATATGTTCATATTTTAAATGCTTGTACTCTCTTTCGCCGTTAGTTGATATACTTACGTTGAGCTCCTTGCAATACTCTCATAGTCCTTTGACATCCTTATGATATATATTCCCATTTGTTTGACAAATGCATTTTACAATGATGATGAACGGTGAAAATAATTTTGGAATATGATTTGATGATCTTGGGGAAAATTATGTTAAAAATGATTTTTATGAAAATGAGCCAGCCCCACTTTTATATGAGCGTTTCTTGATTCCTTTCCCTTATGACTCATATGCATGGTGAACATAAAATTTGGTGTTTGGTTGGTTTATATGTTCACTGTGCTACCATAGAACCCTAGATATGTAGACAGGAGTTAGGAATACCGAGCAACTATCTGTGGAGGTACCGCAGACTTGTCATTGTGGTGCCAATGGCTTGACACCGCCCGTGACGGTGTGATCAGTTCACGGCGTCTCCCCTTATGATCTTGTATTATGATTTCCTCATGTGTGGAGCCTTTTTCTAATTTGGGAGGCGTATGGATGCATCCTAGGCTATGTTATGATATGAGATGTTTATGATCTTATATGATCATGCGGTTGAGTAGTGTAGTGCCATACACACCTTCCGTCGATTTTAGATGCACTGGAGTCGCGACCAGTGTATCACTATGATTTTTGATACGATATGATTTTAGCACGTGGAAGTGCACTTGATATGATATGATGTAGGATACTCGGTATAAATATCACAAACCTTTTCCTTCAGCCTTATGATATTTGATTACTCTGGTGTTGAGATGTTGTTATGACGGGGAAATTATTTTTGATCTCTTTGTGTATATATATATCGTGTTATTGTTATTCGTTATTCACATCCGCCAAGATCGAGCAATTAGCTCACCCACATCTTTCTTTTCTCCTGCGGCGGTACTCGTGGTTAATGGGGATGTGACGAGAGCTAGCAGACCTTAGAGATCATGTACTTGAAGACCCTATTTTCGCCACTTTAGCTTTTGACTTTGGACCTTGTACTAAATAATGTTGGTGCTTTAACCTTGTACACTTAAATTTTAGTCTATGGTTGAACCTTGTTTTTCATGAACGTATTATGTAACTGGTCCTTCAGGTTTAGTTGCTTTGTCATTATTTGTGACCTCTCGTTCCTATGTCGGGACGGGGGTGTTACAATGAAGCTTCCATGTTTGTTCTTTCCAATGTTAATGTCAAACATTTGAAATGAATGTATAGGCAAAATTGATACGAATTTTAATATTTTTGGAAATGTGTTTGAATGTTGCATTCACTAATTTATATTAGGGTGATACGATTGTTTGAAACAAATTCTAAATGGTTGCTAAGATTAAGTTGCTATCACTTCCGTGGATTCTTGAAGAATACCTTACCTATCTTACTCTTCTGCTCTCTACTCTCACGAAATAGTCGTTTCCATATTGTTTAAAACAACGAATCGGCGTTGTGGGTGATAGAGTACACCAAGGATGATTTTTGTATCTAATTGCATCGCCACTTAGAAATTACCCCATGACTTAGCATCAACTTTCAAACCAGATTTAGTAGATCAACGATTTGTAGTGAAGATATACACGGTATCAGTTAGAATAGTACAAATGCATGAGTCGAACGTATTGCAAGGTACTTTATTGTTTTTGTGATGAAAACTATGACAACTTCCTATCCCACATTATGTAACTAGCCGAATGTCGATGAATAATTTGTGTTCAGTGTAGTATAATGCTTTTATGTATGTTGTTAACATTTATGAAATAATTTGTGATTTTTCCGAATCACATATGATTTTTCTGGGCAGAAATTTTGAAAAAGAAATTCGTCGAAAGTATATAGAACTGAAATGCATATCTATAAAAAGATAATTTAATTCTCGCCGCGATAGTGTAATTAATTTCGCGTAACAATTAGCTGTTTGCGAGATATTTTAATTAAAACAAGAAGATGAAAATGAGTTTTTTTATGTGATGAAATAAATGAATGGCTAATCGAGATTGTATGTAGATAAATATTGTTCTATATAGAGCATGCGTCATATGTAAATTATGTAACTCGCAGGTATCGTTTACCGTCCCTAACAACGGAGTATATACTTGTAGTTAATTTAAGCGAGTCATATTTTTGCATTTCGTTGGTGTTTCTAATCATTCGAGTCATATATTTGTACAATTTTGTGCCTAATTCATGCCAATAAATAAACCATGTGTAACTCGCTATTTTCCATGTGAAATATTAATTGTCTAGAACCATAAATTGTCCAAGCCTATATTTGTGATTTGAAAAAGAAAATCAGTCTAAAATTGTATGATTGGACTAAATCCTAAAACGTCTTTAGTATCAGTGATCAATAAAATCCACATGAAAGCTAAAATTGTAAGAAAACTAGCTTCTGAAATTTCATTGGCTTCAGTTTTAAGTTTTAACCATTCAACCGATCTTATCGTTAGAGAAATCGCCTATTAACAGTATCATACTTGACACTTTTCAAATATATTATCACATATTTTTTTTATTGATTAGAACACTACAGATTTATGAGTAGAGAGTAAGTCTAGCTGTCTAGGTACCATATTATTGTTTTTGTGGTGAAAACCAAGAGAACTTTCTATCCCACATAGGTTAAAGAGAAGAAATGATTCTATCTTATATACCAAAATGTATACACATTATAAGTGTTAAAATTAGTATGATGCTTTCGCATGCGTCCTTCTTTGTGTTAACATAAACACATTAGTCACATCCCTTAATCGTTTTTTCTTCTATTAACCGATCCCTCTTTGGCGAATTTTTTAAACCCTCACATCCCTTAATCGTTTTTTCTTCAATTCGCCTATTCCTTGGGATTCTTTGCTTCTAACTGATTGTGTTATCGATTAACCTCTTAGTTAATTGGTTCTTGATTGGTTTTAGGTATTGTTTCTCCTGATTTAGGTTTTTTGTTGAATCGTTTTTTTTAGGGTTTATCAAATCCGTTTTTTTTTGGTTGTTTGTGGTTGGATTATACTCGGCCTGATTCATCCTATCATTCTCGTTAACGTTTCTGTATTATGGGATAGGATCGAATCCTTTTTGGTTTAAACCCTAACGCTTCAGTTAGGGTTTTCTTGGTATGCTCGCTGATTGATTGGTACTTGGTTGGGGTGACTTGGTTTCGGTAGGTTGAGGGTTAAAGAGGGATGGAAAAAGGTTTCTTCAACAAGAATAGTGCTCGTAAGGGCACTAGAGATGTGGGGTCTTCTACTAGTTTGGCCGATCAAACTAGTGGTTCGCAAACTATTGATGCACCATCTAACTTGGCCGATCAAGTTGGGTTGCAAAAGGATGATGAATTTGATGCACGGTTGAATACAGGCAATGATGATGGGAGTACTGGTCAGAACGAGAGTCTTGTTGATCATATAGAATGTGATGGGGCTGATAACGTGAATAAGGTTAAGGATAAGGTTGTTTTGGATGATTTGGAGCAAAGCCATGATACACTTGCTTCTGATTCGGCCTCTAATGTTTCAAAATAGCCTAATGTGGAGCAATTGATTGCTAATGCGCATAAGAACTTTGATGAAGTAATGACTAAAATTGACAGTGATATTGCTAAGATGGCTTCATCTTCTGATGTGAACAATTCGAGTGGTATTGGGCTTCAATCTAAGTCGAATGGTACTAAAGTTTATTCAAAGAAATACCCTCCGTCGAGTTTTGATGTGGCTATGCAATCCCGTATGTATGGTACTAATCATAGTGTTACTTCGATCCTAATGCACCTAAGGTTGTTACTACTAATGGTAATGGAGTTAAGTCGGTTTCTTACGCGGGTGTTGCTTCTAATGAATCCCAGAAACACGTGCCTAGTTTTCGGAGGTTAGAATGAAGCAAAAAGAAGGATGATGTTGACCTTTCAGTCCCAATG
Organism: Chrysanthemum lavandulifolium; assembly: GCA_022545495.1. Lineage (NCBI taxonomy): Eukaryota > Viridiplantae > Streptophyta > Magnoliopsida > Asterales > Asteraceae > Chrysanthemum > Chrysanthemum lavandulifolium. The sequence goes on along the minus strand of CM040239.1, from coordinate 303,427,780 downwards.
AAAGTGGTGGAAGAGGTGAACACACTACTACAAAAAACATCATAGACACCGGTTAGAATGGCTCATGGAAGCTAGTTTTGGAACCACTCTCTGTGAGGGGGTATCTCTATGTCTCACACTCATTGAAACTGGTTTTATAACCGGTGTCTAAAAGGAGCATGGAGACTTGTTTTCTTGTTAGAACCAGCTTTTATTATAGAGCAAACAAACACATTTTTGAATCTTATAACCAGTCTTTGTGATAATTATTTTAGGAAAATTTTATTAAAAAAATCACAAAATTTCTACTTTTTCATAATTTCCCAAATCAACAGCTTAATTAAAGCACAAAGTCACACTCTATAATACACTATAACTTTAGTATTATTGATATCAAATTATGTGTTACAATGAACATCAATTCCAACTTGAAGCTATAATCCTGACAGGATTTGTGTCACAAAATAACTCATTTACAACTTATTTTGCAGAACAAAAAATCTAATCTAACAATTGCCTCTTACGCTTTCATTATGCATCCGTCCTTTTGTCAAGTTTCCATGTATTTTCTTCTTTCTTGATAATAGATGAGCTACACAAATGAATACGAAAAGGTTAAGTTTTTACACGAAACAAAATTTTAAACAAGATGATTTAGGACACTTATTCATTAAAAGCATACTTTTGATACATTTGATATGTTTCCATTTAAGCTATATTTTACTAGCTTTGCCCGTTAGAGATATAAAATAACTATCTATCAAATATATCGAAACATCCACTCGAAAACATACCATTGTAAAAGTCATAATGCTAAGTTCCACATAATCTAGAAGAAATGTCTCGTGACGCACCTCTGCCTCTTTGGCATTTGGTGGTTTATATGCAGCAGGTTTCTTCTGAACGTTAGGAGGATTTATGGGTTCCAACAACAGCCCGAGAAGACTTTCACCCTTGTCCTAAACATCAACAATAAGACTTCAGTTTTACAGCTAAAATACCAAAAGCCTGGTCCGAAACAAATTATATAAATATGATCCATACAAAACCATGTGGTTTACTGTTCAAGCTTAACGAGCCAATATACTTGGCAATTTCTTTAATGTCATCATGTGAATCTACTTTCAAATAGCCTGTGAAATGAGTTAGCACAGGACCAAAAAGATAAATTAAGTATCAGTGGTTATTAAATCATGTAACTTATGGAGAGGTGCTTTTTGCAACAATAACTTTGTCGCAGTCACACTATGCTTAACTTTTATCTTGATCTGCTCCCAATACTTGTACCTTTCCTTCATTTCATTCCTCTACACCTTAAAAGTGCCAAATATACCTTTAAACCATTGTAAATGAGTATATGAGAATGTTGCATATCAATGTTTAGTCAAATTTCCATGTGCGCTCTTCTTTCCTTGAAAATCGATGAGCTACACAAAAAATACAAGAAGCTTAACTGTAGAGGCATAATGTTAAGTTCCATGGAATCTAAAATATGTATCGCAGTGACCTCTACCTCTTTGGGAACTGGCAGCCTTTGCATGAGGCTGTTTATATGCATCGGTTTATATGAAGCTTAAGTTTTGGACCAAGGAAGGAATTATATAAATTGATCCTTGCCGAAGCTTGTGGTTTAATCCATGCCCTGAAATCAACAATAATATAACAATAGTATTTTGGTTCTACAACCAAGGTACCACAATTTTGGTCTAAAACAAATTATATAAATATGATCCTTGCTGAAGCTTATGGTTTGCTGTCCACTTTTAACGACCCAACAAACTTGACCATTTCTTTAATATTACTAAAGTTATTGCGTGAATATGTTTTCTAATCAATCTATAAAATAAATCAGCACAAGACCAAAAATATAAAAATAAGTTTCATGTGATTAGTAAATAAAAAATTTACCAAAGAAGGATACATCCATAAACAACTACATATTCTTTTCATGAGAACAACTGCACAACATCATGTATGATCGTATTCTCCCTTCATTAACTGCACATATTTTGATCAACTATCAACTACTTATCTAAACATACTGTTTGCTTACTAAATTATCTAAACTTTGAAGTCAACCACTTATGAAAACATACTATTTGTTCATAAATAATGTAACTTACGAATTCGTGATTTCTGCAACAATTTATCAGTCACATTCAAAAAATTTCACCCTCCATCTCAAGCTACTACTAATACTTGTCTGCATTGTTCCTTTCTTCCATTTGCTCCGCACCTCCAAGGTGTGAAATGTACCATTAAACTATCATTGTAAATAAGTTTTTTAGAATATTCCATATCAGCGGTTTTAGTCACAGTTAAACCAATCAAGCATTCAGGCTATTAGTTACCGAAAAAACTGATCAAATGAAATGTAATGGTGCTAATTGTGGACAAGAACTACTGCATATTAAGCACTCATATTCTGTTGAATCACTAAAACTTCAAAAATTGATTGTATCTTTTCTAATACACTAATGAATCTCAGGTATTACAATGCATGCCAGGTGAGGGGTAGGTACAACGACATATTATCACGATCGATAAAAGGGCGTTTCTTGCAGCAAGAAATCTTTTCAAAAGTATGAAATTTTATGGGCCTAAATCTACACATAACCATAATATCGAAAAACCTTGAGAATGTGTATGATGGCACGTTACAGAGAGTGGAATTTGGTAGCAACCAACAACATCACATGTGAATAATTTTCTATTTCCTAACTTTACTTATTACTATACTCTATTTTGCCCGACTATTATAATTGGCTCAGATTCAATGTTACAATACATGATTTTAAAAATTAAACACCCTTATAATATTTAATTAATGAACATGTTCAGGGAATTAATCAACTCCTTTAAGTTAATAATTTAAGGATCATGATGCAATGCTAGTTAACAAGGGATAAAAAGACACAATTATAGAAAAATATTATACCGTAATGGATGACATATAACTACCTCATAATTTGATGTAAAACAAGAATGCAAGTTAGACCACAAGTTGTTGCTCACTCAATCAAGATCCGAACCTGTGAATTTAATAAGTAGAGTATAAAAAAAGGTCACCAATTACGAATAATTGTTAGAATAAATTATTGACAAGTAAATGATATTAAACTAGTTACCGAGACCGCGGAATTCCAAAAGTTGTACGAATACTTGTTGTAAGAACTATCATAGATCAAGACGAATAATATAGTAGGCTTTTGGTTTGGGTGAAATTGATTTGCAAGGAGGGCGATTTGAAATAAAGACTTGGTAGGGTTTCATTTGGGGCCTTGTGGGAGTTGTGGAAAATAGAGCGGGATGCTGAAAAAAATTGAACATCATTTGGTGAAAATTTTAGGGGGAAGACTAGCGGGAGACTAAATATAAAAAACTTTTGATCCGATTAAAATATTTTAAGTATGAGTAATTTGAACTTTGAGTCAACTTCGTTTATATTTTGTTCAAAAAAAGAAGTCAAATTCATTTACAAAACTATAAAACCCAGTGTCTTTGCTATACATAAAGACTTGTTTTCTCTACACAACCGGTTTCTATATGTTTCCTATTAAGGAGAAGTGTTTTTCCTAGAGAACTAGTCTTTATGGTGCCCATGCCCCATACTTTTAAACTATTGAAACTGGGTTTTCTATAACCGGTCTTTATTAGCGGGTATTTATAGCCTTTTTTGTAGTAGTGACATGAGGTTTGAGAATACTCTTTACGGTTACTTCCTTGGTCAACGCCTTGCTTTTCCTGTTGTTGACTATTATGTTCGCAATACGTGGGCAAAGTATGGTTTACAAAAGGTTATGATGAACGCTAAGGGATTCTTCTTCTTCAAGTTTAATTTGAAAAAAGGCGTTGATGATGTTCTTGATAATGGTCCTTGGTTGATTCGTAATGTTCCTATTATTCTTAAACCATGGACATTGAACACCAACTTGCTTAAAGAGGATTTGACTAACATTCCGGTGTGGGTTAAATTCCATGATATTCCTTTAGCTATGTTTTTGATGACGGCTCGCCTTTCTTGCTACATTGATTGGTACGCCCAAAAGGTTAGATGCTTTTACTAGTCAAATGTGCAAAGAATCTTGGGGTCAGTAGTCGCTTTGCTAGGTGTATGATTGAAGTGAAGTCGGATGAGGTTCTTATGGACGACCTCACCGCCGAGATTCCTTTACTTGATGGTACGGGTTCGACTATTGAGAAGATCCATGTTGAATATGAATGGAAACCGCCTAGATGTGAGAAATGTCGTATTTGGACATACTTTGGTGGATTGTTCTAAGGTTGTGATTCCGATCGCTCAACCTCATAAGAACGTAAGTGATGGTTTTCGATCATTAACAATAAGAAGAAGGAAAGCAAGTTCGGCTGAATCCGGTCGAGGATGTTCTACTAAATCTGTGGTGGGCAAGCATTTTGAATATCGGCCCAAAAAGCCTCCTCCTGAACCCAAGAAAGTAAATGTCGGTAAGACGATGGCATCTAATGTGGCTAGTACGAGTGGAACCAGGATCACTACGTCTAATCAGTATGATGCTCTTAATATGGACGATACAGATGTGGATATTGGTCCAACAATGGAGGTTAATGAGGATGAGTTGATTAAGACTGGTTCTACATCACATATTCCGCTTGTGAGTGATTCAATGGGAACAATAGATGTTGGTTCTACTCCCATAGTTGAGAAAATTGGTAAGCTTGAAAAACTAATTATTGATGGAAAGCTACTCTTGTGGATGATGATGGTCAACTGTTCGCCTACCTCTTCTACTAAGAGAGCTAACCCTTTTCTAAAGTGGGAGAGATTGAGGTGTCTGATTCAAGATGAGGTTGTTGCTAACCCATTTGATGAGTCTGCTAATATATTTGGTGGTGGCCAAGAGTTTGAAGATGAGTATGATGACTATGACTTGATGACTATGCGAAGGTGTTCGTGATCTTCCGGAATTTGGATGCCTTTAATGCCATGTATGGCACAAAGTTTCAAGGTCCTAGGAAGTAACCTTATTTCGTTGTGTCATATGTTATCATTTGAGTAGTGGTTTGTTTTCTTGTTTAGAAAATAGGAAGTATCTTGTTATGTAAGTTTTATGGCTATGTAACGGGCTGATATATGGGATCTCACTCATATACATTGTACTTAAACGTTTATTTGGTTAATATATTTACCAGGGTGCAGGATTACTCCCTTTACCCATAAACACATTAGTCTTGCGTATGTGAGAACTTGATATGAAGTCTTAATATTTTTGGAAATGCATTTGAATGTTTCATTCTCTGTTGCTACATGTTACGGTGGACTTCGCAAATAAGGAATGTATCAAGTAATGAAACATCTAACCTCACCTATGTTTTTTTCTTTGCTAAGATTAAATATCAATTACACCTGTGATTCTCGAACAATATCTTACCCGTGTTTCTCTTTCGTTCTCCTACTCTCATGAAATGTATATGTGTTGTGGGTGATAGAGTACTCTATGGAGGATTTATTACATCATAACTTAGTATCATTTATCAAAGAAGATTTAGAAGATAAACGATTTATAGTGAACACAAACTTGGGCAGTGATAGAACTAGGGGTCCCGCGATGTCAAGGGACATCGATGAAATTTTGCTCCGTAGTGTTAATTTTTCTAAAAGAAACTCAATTTTGTCATCTAAATGCATCCGGTCCCAAAGATTGGTGTCTACTATTACTAGCTAGCTACGTTCCCATCGTTTCAGTAACACATTTTTATGGGCCCAAATATTACACTTAATATAACACAATAAAGATTCACTTAACCAAACAAACACTTGATATAACGCAAAAACATATGTAAACACAATCACTGTACGCATGACAACAAAGATAACGAAAAAACAATGGCAACCAATTACGACTATAATCCGTTAACAGAACGATATTCGTTTCAACGCTTAATCTATACACACACCAACTGTTCATATACATGTTATATAGAAATTTACACACTCACTGTGTGTAAACACGAAAACTGTTACGGACGATTATAACAAGGGTAATCATCAACTAGTATATTCCGTTCACCGTCACAAAAATAACAGAAACACAACTGTAACTATTAATGGTGATTTTGAATGATGTTACGTTAACTTTTTTTGTTAAGTTTTGTTTAAAATGATTAAAAAAGTGAAAATGAAAATGAAAAAGAGATTGATTTTACTCATATAAATTTAAGCGCAATGGATTTGTGGTGTGGGCGATGAAGTACTCCATAGGGGATCTTTGTATCTAATTGCGTCGTCACTTAAAAATTTTACATGAATTTAGTATAAAGAGTAAGTTTAGGTACCTTATTAGCATTGTATTTATGGTGAAAACCAAGAGAACTTTCCAAAGTGTATACACATATTAGAATTAGCATGATGCTTTTGGGGTCGTTCTTTACGAAACAACTTAGCAAAACTCGATATGAAGTCTTAATATTTTTGGAAATATATTTAAATGTCTCATTCATGTTGCTACGTGTGACGGTGGATTTTGGAAATAATTAATGTATCATGTAAAGAAACATCTGACCTCACGTATGTTTTCTTCTTTGCTAAGATTAAATTGCAATCACGTCGGCTGATTCTCGAACAATATCTTACTTATGTTTCTCTTTCGTTCTTCTACTCTCATGAAAGAGTCTTATTGCATCATCACTTAAAAACTGCATCGTCACGAAATCTTAGAGATGGGTTTATCTTCAGAAATCGATCCAATGCAGGGTGGGGGGAAACTACAGAATTTACGGTTGTGTTTAAGAAAGATTTGGATGATGGATTGAGTTAGAGGTGAAATGCGTCCAATCGGTGAGCTGACTAGGAATTTGTGTGGTGATGATGTTTGATTTTGAAGGCTGTTGTGTCGGTTGCCCTTTACCGATATAACGCAAACGGTGGTTCTGCGCTTTAAGCACAAAATCTTTGTAAACGGTGTGAGTGACGGAGTACTCCATACGGGATCTTCATATCTAGTTGCATCGCCACTTAAAAAATTATACAGGAATTTAGTATAAAGAGTAACTTTAGGTACCTCTTTTATTTCTGATGTGAGAACCAAGAGGACTTTGTATCCCACATTTTTTTTTTTTGAACTATTACTTTCATTAAACCACCACAGGCAACCCCAAAAACACGGCCACCACCACAAAAACAAGACTATTTACATGATACAAAATTTACACCAATTGTCCCAAGAAATCGACTTAAGTCTTCCTCTATTCGAGAACCAAAGAAAACCCGTCGCCTTGACCTCGCTGAGGATATTACTCACAATCACCGGCTTATTGGAAAATCTGAGCTCATTCCTTGCCTTCCATAAAGCCCAACAGCCAATAATGATCAAGCCTTGGAACACCTCTTTAACCTTACCCTTTAAACCCGCAAAATTATGAAGCTCAAGCAAGTCACCAAAAGAGAATGCAAAGATATCATGAACTTTGCACCACTTACTGATGCCTTGCCACATGACCGCAGCCACCAAGCAAGAAGTAAATAAATGGTCGACCGACTCATCCGCATACCCACAAATCTGACACTTAGGATCCACAACCGGAACGTGCCTTTTTATCAACGAAACTGAAGTTGGGATACCTCCAACAGCCGCTCGCCACGCAAACACATTGCATTTACTGGGAATCCACTTGCACCAACTTATAACAATATTGTTGCTAGCATCTATCCCAGAGAGCAAAAACCTTTTAACTTCCGCCACCGAAAACTTCCCTTCATCGTTACCTAGCCAAACCCACCGATCCTTATGACTAGAGAAAAGACCATTCAAGTTGCTAATAACACCGTTCAGTAAAGCCAACTCCCCCAACTCCTCTATCTCAGTCAACCTACGTTTCCAAATCCAGCAGCCCGCAACAATTCCTCCAGAGTCAACGAGCCTCTCCTTCACCTTACATTTCTTATCTTTCTCCAACCTAAAGAGACCAGGAACCAAGTCTTTCAACGGTGTGTCCAACAACCAAGGATCAATCCAGAACTCAATATCCGAACCTTCGCCAACAATCCCTTTAAACATACGACATATGGGAATACCTTCTACCACCGTATTAGCCAAAGATTTTACAATATCTCTCCACACACCACTACTATTTTTGTTGGAAGGGATGACCTTCTACCATGTATCGCCGTTATGACATTCTTCGAGAGACTACTCTTTTCATTCTTATATCTCCATCCCCATTTAGCAAGAAGGGCCGAATTAACCACCTGAAGTCTACATAAGCCCAACCCCCCTTTGTCTTTTGGCAGCGCAACCTTATCCCATGCGACCCAATGTATGCTCCTGTTAATGCTTGTCCCACCCCAAAGAAACCTCCTGATGTAAGACTCCAAGTCCTCGATAACTTTTTTAGGCGCCTTATAAAAAGAGAAATAGTAATTCGGGAGGCTCTCCAACACAGCTTTGATGAGAGTTAATCTGCCTCCAATCGAAAGAGTGGAAGCCTTCCACTTCGAAAGACGTTTTTCAAAAACCTCGTACACCACCCTCCAGTTATTCACTCGGTTCATGTTAGCACCAACCATCATGCCTAAATATCGAAACGGAAACTCCCCCACCTTACACCCCACTACGTTAGCCATGTCATCCACCTCCCCCGAATTCACTCCAATACCAAAGATGTTAGACTTCTCCAGATTAATCTTCATACCCGAGCAAAAATGAAAACACCTCAAGATTCTAACCACATTCTGAATATTTATCTTCGACCATTCTCCCAAAATCACCGCATCATCCGCGAAGAACATATGGGAAAGCACAACTTCCCCATACGGTAACTTAATACCTTCTACTGTCCCTACTTCTCGAGCCTTCTCAATCATACACGAGAGCCCTTCCATCACTAAAATAAACAAAAATGGGGAGATAGGGTCCCCTTGCCTCATCCCTTTACTACAATGAAACTCATATGTAGGAGACCCATTAACCAACACTGAAGACCTAGCCGACCTCAGGATTCCAAATATCCAACTGCACCAAACCTCCGAGAACCCCATTTCCTCATAACCTCTATCACAAACATCCAGTTGACATTATCGTATGCTTTTTCGAAGTCTATTATAAACATGAAAGCTCGATTCTTCACCCTCTTACACCAGGACACAACTTCATTAACAATAAGCGGCCCATCAAGGATGGATTTATCCTTAACAAAAGCCGATTGAGACTCCGACACCACTGACCCAATTACCCTTTTCAGTCTCTCAGCTAGCAACTTCGAAATCGATTTGCTGATGACCCCAACCAGATTTATTGGACGATAGTCATTAAGACATATTGGATCTTTCACTTTGGGAACAAGAGTAATGAAAGACAAACCACACCTTTTACTAAACACTCCCCGGTCTCAAAAAAATGACTAAAACAGTTCATGATATCAGCCTAAAAAACCGACCAAAAACGTTTGATGAATTTGAAACTTAAACCATCCGGGCCCGGAGCACGATCATCCCCACAACTAAAGACTGCCATCTTGATTTCTTCCAACGAAAATGGCTGAACCAAAAAGTCCCTATCAACCTCCGAAAGCCTCTTAAAATTCTCACACTCTAAAATCGGACGACTCCCATGAGATTCCGAGAACCGATTCCTGTAGAACTTAAGGACTTCTCTTTTAATAATACTTGGCTTATCCACCCAATTCCCGTTAATGTTAAGGCCGGGGATGAAATTCGAAGCAACTCTACTATTAACCAGGCCTTGAAGGTATTTTGAGTTCTCATCCCCGTCAACCGCCCATTTAGACCTCGACCTCTGTTTAAGATCCAAACATCTTCTCATACCGATCGATTTGAGCACTTTTTTACACTCCCCCATAGTCCAAACCTCCTCCTCCTCAAGGTCCCTACACTCCATGATACTTTCTAACTCTTCCAAATCTGCTAACGCCTTCTCTTCCTCATCTCCTTCTTTTTTTATCATATCATCTCTCCATCATTTCACCCGACAACAAATATGAGCAAACTTATCGTTAAGAAGCTTATAAGGCGTACCACTGCCCTCAAACGATTCAGCAGCTATGCGCACCACTTCTTCAAAACCCGGCTTGGAAAACCAGGAATTAAACATCCTAAACGGACGAGGCCCGAAATTAACCTGTTTCATAGTTAAGAAAATCGGAGAATGATCAGAATGAGGACCCGAAAGGGCTCTTAAACACGCTTCCGGCCATTTGTCAAAGAAATCCGAGCACACCAACATTCTATCCAGTTTACTCAACTTTCTCCCGTTGTCCCTACTGCAAGTGAATTGTCTTCCTCTCAAACCATACTCCTTCAACCCCGTATTAAAGATAAACTCATTAAACTCCCGAGCCTGTGCCGCTTTAAAATTCGAATTCCTTTTTTCCTCCGGGAACCTAACAACATTGAAGTCCCCCACTATTAACCACAAACCTTGATAACTGTTAATCATCCCATCAATCTTAGACCATAAAACCGCTTTGTGTAGCACTCTGGAGCGCATACATTCATCACATTTAAATACTCCCCATTACCCTTCAACTTGCCTCTAATTAAAAGGAAGTTCAGATCTTTAATTCTATCCTTAACATCCAATAGTAACGGATCCCACATGCTCACCACTCCACCTGCAATGCCCACCGAACCAGCATAATCCATATCGAAATTACCACCACCCCAAAACGATCTCAAATCCGCCTCACACACCATTGAGGCCTTCGATTCCTGAAGAGCCAAAAAGCTAATCCCTTCTTTCTTCCTAATATTGCCTACCCAAGGACCTTTCACAAGACCCCCTATACCTCTGACATTATAGGATAAAACATTCATAATGAAACCACATTCATACCTTCAGATACCACAGCCTTTTTCACCATCTCGGAAAAACCGGATAGATCAACTCCCATTATTTCTCCCACTTCCACCGTTTCCTCCATCTCCTTAACCACCGATTGACCCACCCCATCTTCCCCTTTTTCCTCTATTTCAGTCGTCTGGACCAGCCCCGTAGCATCTCCTTCCTCGTTGTTCATCCCGGCATCTCTGATATTGAGATCGAAATCTTCAATAACCCTTTCTTTTTCTCTTGTTTCCCCACCCACCTCCGAAGAGGCCTGGGATGTTACTTCTGGCTGAATACCAAGGAGAATATTTAGATCAAAAGGGTCTTCAAAATCCTTTCTGGATCTTTTCTTAGGCCTGCTAAATTCACCATTGGAACGATACGTGGGCTTTTTCTTTGGGTAATGAGGCCCAATGTTTTTATATCTTTTCCCACTTTTCCCCCTCGAATCAAATTGAAAGAAGTTTTGACCCTCCACTTCTATATTTTTGCAACTTGGGCCCTTGCATGCATGTGGTAATTGTGAGTCCCAGAATGAACGTTATTGCCGCCATCGTTCAATGAATCCTTTTCCCGATATTCTCCTTCTTCCAATGTGTCTTCCAACGGTTCCTCTCCCACCTTTTCCTCTTCCTCCCCTCTTTTCGACCGGTTTTCTTTTGGCCATTGATCATCCTACTCCATAGCTGAGTAATTTCCATGGTTCACTCCATCTTTAACCATCCCTGTACACTCAGGCTCCCACTCTCTAGGATCCTCGGAGAACCAAACCTTAAACTTCTTATCTTTCCACCTTAAGAAGACAAAATCTGAAATCACTTCTCCTTGTACAACCAAGACTCCTACCACCGTGGCCGAAACATTTCCGTCTACCAAAATCACTTAAGACGCATGGAAAACCTTCCCAAACCTGCCCGCTATGTTATCGAAAACCTCGTTCACCATGTGGTTGAAGGGCACCCCTTGGATTCTGAGCCAAGCCAACCTCTCGAAGGGTAGCGTTTGTCCCTCCCAGGGACCCAACGCCGTAAACCATCTCGACCATTCTGAAGTCCTAAGGAGAAAATCATCTGCCTCTTTACTATTAACGAAGTTAAGCATCAAGGACAAACCTCCGATGTAGATGATCTCCACTCCTTCTAACCCGTAATCTCCAAGCGCCCTAGCGATACCGACGAGAGTCCTAACATCAATCACCCTTCCAACCAAAGCTTTCCGGTGTAATACCGAAAAAGCAAAGGTAAGCAAAGGAACCTCCAACTCCTTCTCATCATAACCCTTCTCCTGTGCACTACTGCTCTTGGACTTCCCATCTAACGCATCTCTGAAAGATACTCCACCACTAGGATGAAACACCTTACTGTTAAACCCGTTTTGTTTACCTAAGAAATTACTTTTCTTATCGATGTTAGTGTTGGGCCTTGCCTCCGTCTCCCACCTCCCCGCGTTTTCCGAGGCATACTTTGCTATATTGACCTTCAGCCTGTTCGAACCCATCTTGGTGCCATTCAATCTCTTCTCCAGCTCTAACGCATCCCTCACCCTCGTAAAAGATGCAAAACCAAATCTACTCCCTTCTTTGTCCCTTTTCCTTGCAATATATGTTCCCACTATGTCCCCAAACGCTCCTAAGAAGCTCTTGACCTCCCAAGGATTGCATCCATTAGGAATATTAGAGATGTAAAACTTGGTAACCTCTAAATATTAGGAATATTAAGGATTGCACTATGTCCTCATATTCCTTTTGCCTGTTTAACTTCCTCCTTGTTTGAACTTCTTGCCAAACCCCCTCTTTCTCTCTCATGTTTTTAGGGCACTGGAAGAGAAGAAATGATTCTAGCTTATATACCAAATTGTATACATATCATACATGTTAGGATTAATATGATGCTTTTGTAGTCGGTGTTACTTGTGTTGATTTCAAACACCGTATAACCAAGACTGCGAAAAATTGATATGAAGTCATACCTTTTTTGGAAAAATGCGATTAAATTTAACATTCACCATTTTATATTAGGGTGACATGATTGTGTGAATAAATGCCAAGTGTTATAATAAAGGGAGGTGATTCGTACACTCTTAAAAATAATTGGGACACTCAAAATAATTGTGTTTGGACACTTATACCCTCACAGAAAATGTAAGTGTAATTATGAGAGTATAAATGTTCAAATACAATTAATTTTAGTATCTCAATCATTTTTGAGAGAGTGCAAATCATCTCCTTATAATAAATGGATCAAGTGTTATAAAAAAGGCTTAATTAATAAAGAAGTATGTGCATCCACTTTACTGTTTTTGTGATGGAAACGTGTTTTTATAGGCCCAAATATAACACTTAATATAACACGTGACGATTCACTTATCCAAACAAACACTTGATATAATGCATAATCATCACTATATGTAAACACGTACAAGAGCTGTGCGAAAAACAACAAAGATAACGAAAAAAAATGGAGACCGGTTACGACTATAATCCGTTAACACCAAATATTGTAACAAAAGCCGTTAACAAGAGTATATTCCCTGAGCAGAACTGCGGATTAAAACAAATATATTCATTCAAATACATGTTATATGTACTTTTACACACTCACTGTGTGTAAACACGGAAACTATTACGTACGATTATAACAACAGTATTCATCAACGAGTATATTTTGTTCACCGTAACAAAAACAACGGAAACACAACAGTAACCATTAACAAGTATATAATAACGGATTTTATTCAACATTATTTTTTTTGAACGTTTAACTTCATTAAAAAACGGCCAACCCTCAACAGAGGGCCACCACCAAAAGGATTACAATATATACATCGGGTTAACTAACCAATCCTTCCACTCTAAACTTTTAAATTTAGAGCGATTCCTAAGCCAAAAAAACGACAAAGATTTAACTAAAGCAACCACCTCTATAACCTTAGACGAATACCCTTCAAAATCTTTTTGTTTCTTGTTTTCCAAATAGACCAAAAAACGATCATCAAAATGCCACGCAAGATCCGCTTATACCACTTAGTATGCTTACCGAGGCTAGCAACAAAGATCATATCTTTAATATTTCGAACACCGGATGTGTTAAACGACACCACTCCGCATCGCTTGCCAAACACCAAACGCGAAGTTTAATCGATGAATAAGTGACCAGAGATTCCGTAATACCACAAAGAGGGCACAAGGTATCCCGAATATGTATGTTTCTTTTAACTAAAGCCAAACGGGTCGGAATCCTCTCCATCTCAATTCTCCACATCAAAACATTAACTTTATAGGAACCCAAGAAACCCAACAAGATCTCGTTATTTTTCTCATATTCACCCCATGTTCAAAGAAACTTTGACACTTGCCACGTAAAAACACCATCGAATCGGCTTCCACACCCACTTATCTTTGGCTCCTAAAAGACACTGGACAACAAATTTTGCACATCTTGCATCTCGAGATTGTTTCAACAGAGGTTGCATCAATTCGCCAATCTTCATTCAAGATCATACCATTATTCACATCGAATTTAATCCTATCTCGCACCACACGCTCCGCATAATTTCTTTGAGTACAATCCGCCATCTATCCATTAACGGCACACTTCCGAACCATATATCCTTCCAAAAAGAAATGTTATCCCCATTCCCAATCTTACCCTTTATCCAAAATTTTAAATCTCTGCCATTTAGCATCAATTTATCCAAAAAAAGAACTATCTTTTTCCAACAGCCATCACTCTTAACAGGAAGAAAATTCCACCTGTTACGCCCACCGTGGATGCCTTGAACAACTTTTCTCCACAGCCCTTCAATGTCGGTTTTATACCTCCACGCCCACTTTGCAAGTAACGCCGAATTAACATCTTCAATTTTTGAAATGCCCAAACCCCCTACCTTTTTTGGTTTCGTGACAATCTCCCAAGAAACCCAATGTAAACCACGTCCTTCCTTGCTCCCACACCAAAGAAAGTGCCGCATCGTTTTTTCAATAGCCTCAATAACCGCCACCGGAGCCTTGTATAAGGACAAATAGTAAACCGGAAGGCTAGAAAGCACCGACTTGATCAATGTTAGTCTACCTCCTATAGAAAGAAGGTTAGACTTCCACGATTGAAGCCGCCCCTTAATTGTCTCCAAAACAGCACTCCAATTCGCAATCCGGCTCATATTAGCGCCAACCTTGATACCCAAATAATCGAAAGGAAGCCTCCCAACCTTACACCCAATAATATTCGCCATGCTAGACAAATTGTCATCTACAATACCCAAACCAAAAAGTTGAGACTTATGAATATTAATCTTTAGACCCGAACACATAAAGAAAACCCGAAGCAGGCGTTCTACATTCTTTACATTCTCCTCACTCCATTTTCCCATAATTAAGGCGGCCATCCACGACAAAGATATGAGAAACCACCGCCCATTATTACTAGTCTCAATTCCTTCAAAGACCCCACATTACATGCTTGATCTACCATCCTAGCCGCCCATGACAATTAGAAACAAAAAGGCGATAACGGATCACCTTGCCTAAGACCTTTTACATTGGAACCCAAACGTTGGTGACCCGTTGACCAGAACCGCTGATACAGCCGACTGAAGAATGCCTCTAATCCATGTACACCATTTAGCCGGAAACCCCATTTGTTCCATAATATTAAGAAGGAACTCCCAATGCACATTATCGTACGCCTTTTCAAAATCTATCTTCATTAAAAACGCTTGCCTTCTATTCTTCTTTAGCCAGCTAATTATTTCATTGAGAACAAGGGGCCCATCCAATATGAACCTATCTTTCAGAAACGCCGACTGAGTCTCTGAAATAACTCCCCCAATAACCTTTTTCAACCTGGCAGCCAAAACCTTAGAAATGATCTTGCTAATGACCCCTACCAAATTGATAGGTCTATAATCCCGTAACCCCACCGGTGTCTTCGTTTTGGCTATAAGGGTGATATGAGACGTACTGCATCCCCGGCTAATAATTCCAGACTCAAAGAACTCTTCAAACAGCTTCATAAAATCATCTTCAAGAAACCTCCAAAAGTGCTTAATGAACCTGAAATTGAATCCATCAGGGCCTGGAGCTCTATCTGAACCACACTCAAAAGCTGCATCCCTGATCTCATCCTTGGAAAACGGTTTGATGAGATCCTCACCATCATCTTCAGCTACCTGTTTCAAATTAAAGCATAAAAGGGTAGGTCGATGATTAACCTCTTCATTAAAATGTTTCCGAAAAAAACCCATAACCTCCCTTTTAACTAAGGAGGGCTTTGACACCCACACACCATTCACCATCAAACCCGGAATGGCATTCACCGCCTTTCTCCCATTAATGCATCTATGAAAGAAAGCCGAATTATCATCTCCCATCGAGGCCCACCTCACCCGAGACTTTTGTAATAAATCCCTATGGTTCAGCAGTCTCAAACGCTCAGCCTCCTTCTTACTCTCCTCCCAAATCCACACCTCCTCCTCCTCAAGCTCCCTTTCTTCCATCCTCCTTTCCAATCTCGCTACCTCCTCCGTTAAACTTTGAACGTCTTCTATCTCTTTTTTACACGTTTCCTTCCACCAAATTTTTAACGCCTCTTTAACTGCTAACAATTTAAATTTTATCCTATTATCCGCCGAACCTTCAAACACAGAATTCTGTAGAGCCCTTATAACCACCTCTTCACACCCTTCCCTTTCAATCCAAGAATTGAACCATTTGAACGGCTTTGGACCATAATTCGAATCCACAACCGTCAAAAGTAATGGGCAGTGATCCGATAGATCCCTCGGTAAAGCTCTCAAACACGCTCCAGGCCATTTGCTAAAAAATTCTTGACACACAAGCACCCTGTCAATTTTACTCATCTTCAGCCCCTGCCCAATTCCTGTCATAAACGTGAACTTGTTTCCCCTCATAAAATATTCGTGTAACCTAGCATCATCAATAAAAGCATTAAAAACCATCGCACTCCCCTGCTTAAACCTAGAATTCTTTCGTTCTTCAGGCCATCTCACTGTGTTGAAATCCCCAAGAAAAACCCACATACCCACCGCCCCTTCCATCAACCTTTTTAATTTATCCCATAAAGCTCTTTTCTCCAAAAGTTTTTGAGGGGCGTATACATTAACCAAATTCACCACAGAACCATCTTCCAGTAAACTCCCTGTTATAACTAAAAAATTCCTATCTTCAATAATCGACATCTTCTTGAATTTTTTTGGGTTCCATACACTAATCAGACCCCCCGACTTTCCCACTGCACCCACCGAAGCAGCCCCATAACCTTTGTGACCCCAAATATGAGCGAAATCAAAAGACTTCTCAGCAGTTAACATGGTTTCTTGTAGTGCCAAAAAATCAACACTAAACTTTTTTACCATCCCCCTAATCCATGACACCTTCCCAACCTTCCCAATACCTTTAATATTTAATGACAAACAATTCATTTCAAACCTGTTTGTACCCCTTCACCTATGATTGTGTCTCGGACTAGCGACTGGAAGCCACCCAATTGAGCTCCAATTTTATTCCCAAAATCCATCGTGTTAACCACTTCCTTTTCGATAATCGCTTCACCTTTACTACTATCAGCGACTTGCATCTCCACTTCAGTCTGTACAGATTCATCGTTTCCGATGTACTCTTCCTCTGTATTCTCATCATCCGACTCTCCATCAGACTCCGAGTCACCCACCGAGTCACCCACCGAGTCTACCCCGTTTGTAGAGTCCTTCATTAGACAATCAAAAGTGTTAAAGGTGTTAAATTTATTAAGGCCTCTGGTCTTTACGACATTGCAATCCAACCCCTTTATAATTGGGTCTAACCCAAATGGATCATCATCATTCTGTTTGGGCTCCTTTATGGGCCTCTCATTACTACTAATATAGGCTTCACTAGGAGACTGGCCCAAATTTTGTTTAATAGCAAATTTTTTCCTCTTGAGGGTCCTGTCCAAAAAATTCCCACCACAATTATTGTCCATAATTAAAGAAGGTTGACCCTCCCCACCATTCTCGCAGCCAACTTCCTTATATGGTGAATTTAAAGGATTTTTTTTTTTTTTTTTTTTTTTAAATTTACTGGTGGAATTGTATATATACACACTAAAACTTAAAAATTTGCATATTTCCATATAATACAAGTTTTTATTGCACGATGTTGTTTTGATAGTGTATGTAACAATGACTTTGTGGTGTGGGTGATAGAGTATTCTATACGGGATTTTCGTGTCCAATTGCAGCGTCACCTGATAATTATACTTGAATTTAGTATCAATCGGCGGAGTAGATTCGGAAGATAAACGATTTAAATACAATGACCTATTGAGCACATATTTGGTATTGTTTGCGTGGTGAAAGAACATTCTATCCCACATAAGTTAAAGAAAATGATTCTACATATATACAAAAGTGTATGCAAAAAATGTGTTTTAGAATCAATATGAAGCTAAATTCAAGTATACGTTTTTCTAAGGTGTGACGATTGAGTTTTCAAACATGTTACAATACTTAAAACATTTTACGATATTCATAGAATCTAAAGTATTACTATATTTCTAGAGTGAAGCACCATGTAGTATATGTTTATATAAAATATATGACACACTACAAGTACAAGGTAAGAATATACTCAATATAGTTTATTTTATTTTATTTATTTATTTATTTTTATTATTATTTTTTTTATATGAAAACCTTTTTACTTTATAAAAATATAAAATTTTCTTATCAGGCACTCCGGGGGTCGTTTAGAAAAGCATATAGCGTTGTTGCATTCACCATTAAAGTGTGACAATGTAAGAGGCAGAATATAGAGAACGACATAGCAAGGTTTTCCAAAATTTTAATTTGAGATGGGTTATGTCTTCGGGACCGATTCAATGTTAAGTGGGGGAACGAAGATGGAATTTGCGGTTGAGGTTTAAGAAAGATTTTGATGATGGATTGAACTAGAGGTGAAACGAGTCCCATTTGTGGTGACTAGGAATGTATGGTGGTGATGTTTAATTTTATGTCAGTTGCCTTTTATCGATCACGAAATGGTGGTTTTGCATTTCGTTCCGAGCACGGAATCTTGCGGACCATACTTTGACAAGTTTTTCCATTTTTTGCGATTGGATAGACGAAGAATAACTTTTTTGGTAAATTTAGTCTAGATTATTATTCGTAAAATTATGGTCCGTTGTTGATTAATTTATTGGTTACATTTTTTGCAAAGATTATATTGTAAACGCTTCCGTTAACTATGGAACAATATCACACTTATGTTTCTCTTCGTTGGTCTCCCATTCAAATGGAATAGTCGTTTTGATAGTGTATGTAACAATGACTTTGTGGTGTGGGTGATAGAGTATTCTATAGGGGATTTTCGTGTCCAATGGCAGCGTCACCTGATAATTATACTTGAATTTAGTATCAATCGGCGGAGTAGATTCGGAAGATAAACGATTTATATACAATGACCTATTGAGCACATATTTGGTATTGTTTGCGTGGTGAAAGAACATTCTATCCCACATAAGTTAAAGAAAATGATTCTACATATATACAAAAGTGTATGCAAAAAATGTGTTTTAGAATCAATATGAAGCTTCCCTACACATTTGTTTCTATGTTAATTGGAAACGTAATAGACTAGCCTATGTTTATCTGTGGGTACTGGCCACAGGGGACGTCCGCATCTAATTGCATGGTCACTTAAAATTATATAGAAATTATGTGTAAAGAATAAGTTTAAGTACCTTATTATTGTTTTTTAAGTGAAAACCAAGATAACTTTCTATCCCACATAGGTTAAAGAGGAGAAATGATTCTCCCTTATATAACAAAATGTATACAAAACACACATGTTAGAATTAGTATTCTTCTTTCACAGGCGTTCTCCTTTGTGTTAATCAAAACACAGTGGCAGTGCGATGAGCGAAAACTTGATATGAAGTCTCAATTTTTTTGGAGAAATGCGATAACTATTATAATGAATCTTTTGTATAGAACTTGTGTTTGGAGAAATGCGATAAATATTATAGTGAATATTTTGTATAGATCTTTTTTGCTCGTATGATTTGACTTTGTATAAGTGACATGATGTTTAAGTTTATCTTATTTAAATTTAACTATTAATATCATGTTCTAGACCATATGTGTGTTTAGTATCACATAGTAATAACCTTGAAAAATATGTAATTATTATATATAAAATCTCATCTATTTATATTTTTTAAAAGGAATAAAATGAGTCGTTAATGAATGCAAAAAAAAAAAAAAAAAAAAAAGCATGGGATATGTTTACTTAATCTTATAAAGAGAAATAACATGAGTCATTCGTGTATTTCATGGACTCGATTTTTCATTTTATATTTATAACTCGGTGCAAATAAATTAGTTTCATATATATTGACATTAATATTTATAAATAACAATACTACATTATTGTATTTATTTATAAAATATAAAGTATATACCACTACAAGTTCAGCACTGAAATTGACATGTTCTGATACATCGCAAATGTGATCATCTCATTTAAAGGTGATTTTCGACAGTGTGTAAGCTAATAGAATTCACACAATAAGAAAGATTTGGATGAAGGATTGAGCTAGAGATGAAATGGTTGAGTCCACTCAGTGGGTTGACTAGGATTTTGTGTGATGATTATGCTTGAATTTCAAGGCTGTTGCGTCGGTTGCACTTATGGATCTAAGGCGAATGGTGGTTTTGCGTATCGTTTCAATCACAAAATCTTTGCAGACCATGGGGTCTGATACTGTGACAAGTTTTACCATTGTTCAAGACCGGATAGATGAAGATTAGCTTATCTAGATTGCAAATGCTTTGGTTAACTTTGGAACTTATGTTTCTCTTTGTCGGTGTCCCACTTAAATGAAATAGTCGTTTAGACATTGTTGGAACAATGAATTTGTGGTGTAGGTGAGAGAGTACTCCATAAGGGATCTTCATATCTAATTGCATCGTCACTTAATAATTATATGGGAGTTTGTGTTTTTAATATTTGATTCTACAATATGCTTTTATATTTAAGAGCCGGGAGTCGGGGTCCGAAATGGTTACGAGAATACCGTCGATTAGTCTCTGTAGAGTTAGTAGCTAGAGATAATACTCGCTCTTTTCTCCTTACACTAAGCTTTTGTCTTTTCTACCTAAATTAAGTTTCTTCTCGACTAATTAACTCATGAAATTAATAACATTAACATCTAGTACTCGAACAAAACCACTTAAATTTACAAATTTCATGTCAAGTTTTAAAACCCATTAAATTATACACCTCACAACAACTTTATATGACCTTGAACTAAATTATGAGTCTTGTGAGGCCATTGGAGACAAAATGGTTATCCCAAATCAGCTCCTGTCAAGCTCCTATTTTCCTTACTTCTGAAGTCTTTATACCAAAATGGCAATGGTCAACCGCTAGGGACTAGCTTATTCAGTTATTTGTCTTTTTATTGCTATGGGTTGGACCTTATGGGCCACAGAAGACAATTAAGAAACTAAGAATACAAATTCGTGGGCTTGTTTATTACGGTAAAAGTTAAATATAGATAGATCTCAAATATATGAACTAATCATATTCATTTATTTTTCTAATAAAAAAAATAAACTTTCACCCTTTATTTAAAGATTAAATATCTAGTAAACCGTTAATCGTTATGAGAAAAACCATATCATCGCGACGAGAATTAAATTATCTTTCTATAGATATGCAATTCTATACATTTTTAACAATTTTTTTTTCAAAATTTCGGCCCAGAAAAATCATATGTGATTTGTGAAAATAACATGTGATTCGATTTTTATGAATCATATGTGATTTGCAAAATCATATATGATTTTCAAAAATCACATGTGATTCGATGTGATTTTGAAAATCATATATGATTTTACAAATTATATTTGATTTTTCAGGGCGGAATTTTTGAAAAAAAAAGTTTGTCGAAAATAAAAGAAGTGCATATCTATATAAAGATAATTTAATTCTCGTCACGATAGTGTATTTTTTATAATTTGAACCGTTTGCAAGATATGTTGGTTTTAAAAAGGTGGAAAATAGTTTTTGTATTCATTTTGACCAAAAATGGATGTTTAAGATTGATTTATTAGATTTATGGTAAATTTGATATCTATATTGATCTCAACTCTGTTTATTCCAAAAAAAAAATGTATAAATTGGGGAACACTCGACCCGGTGCCTTTTGGCACCACCATTGTCCACCCCACAATGAATAGCCTCCTTGAACTCTCTTGGCCTAGTGGGGCACCATCCTGAGTGAGCATGAGCCAAGACTGGACCCCCGAGCTCTTATTCCACAAAGTCTCTCCAGTGCCTGCTTATGGGTTTTGCGGAGATGGGTACCTATATGAAGCAATACCAAGGATGAGACTTGAACTTGAGTCAATTGAATCAGCACAAGTGCTCCAACCATCACACAAATGCTCCAACCATTGGACTAATGCTCCATTAGTCCATTGGTAACTCTGTTCATTATTTGACTTATATCAATAACCACAACCGACACAATAGCCTTCAAACTCAAACATCATCTCCACCGAGCGGACTCATTTCACCAATTCCAGTTTACACTGAAACCGCAAATTATGTGTATACATTAGTTTTGTGTGTGATAAATAAGTAGCCATCTGAACAGGTCCTTGTTCATATCATTAGATGATAAACTTCTGTGCTTGGTCAACATTTGCGAGATAGAACAAATTATCTCCTCTTTTTAATGAACAATTCTAGATTTTGCTATAAAACGTCCATGTTCCACTAACATAGTTAAAAATCTTAAAAGTTCAAGAATGCGTTGCATGGAAAAGTAAGATGTCCAAGATATTCAGAACGAGGGGAAGAATTACAACACAGATTCATTGTTCCAAACAATATGTAAACAACTATTTCATGAGTTTAAGAGAACACAAGACAAACATAGGTAAGACATTGTTTGAGAATCAGCCAATGTGATTGCAATTTAAATATAGCAAAGAAAAAAACGTAGGTGAGGTAAGATGTTCCGTTACTTGATACATTCATTATTTGCGAAGTCCACCCTAACACGTAGCAGCAGTGAATGCGACATTTAAATACATTTAATTTAAATATAGCAAAACAAAAAAAAAACATAGGTGAGCTAGATGTTCCGTTACTTGATGCATGCATTATTTGCGAACCGTAGCACGATGCAACAATGAATGAACATTTAAATGCATTTCCAACTGTAACACGATGCAACAATGAATGCAACATTTAAATGTATTTCCAAAAATATTAAGACTTCATATCAAGTTTCCCGGACAGCGTCATCCCTACATTTGCCATTAACGTAGAAACACACCTACCTGGAACCTTAATACTAATTCTAACACGGGTGTTGTGCATACACTTTGGTATATATTATAGAATCGTTTCTTTTCTTTAAACTATGTGGGATAAAAATATTCTTTTTGTTTCATCACAAAAACAATACTTTTTACTCATGAATTAGTACTATTCTAATGAATACCAAATATGTGCTCATCACTTTTCTTTTCTCACAATAAAAGACTTTCTCACAGATCTGTCATCTCTTCGCTGCCGTGGTTGTCGCTGCCTGTCTGCTCAGATCTGTTGTGGTCCGCTTCGACAGCTTGCTGTAGCTTTGGTTTGGATTCTAGATCTGTTGGGTTTTGCTCGAGCTCCTTTTAAGATGCTTTGTTTTATCTTCTATGTATGTTATCTGTACTTTATGTACTTTTGCCAAGCTACATCTTCATATGGTTGTGTCTACCGAAAGCTCACCTTGGTGATTCCCCCACCGTATGGTGTTGTTTGTATCATCACAACTATTAGGGTGTATGCTTTTCGCTTTACTTACTTGTTACCTCGTGTATTTTGTTTGGCAAGTCGGTTTCGATTTTGCCCTTTATGTTCGATGTAACATGTTGTATAATCTTATCTCCATTTGTGAGGAGTGATATGGAATGTAATCTTTGTTCAAAAAAAAAAAAAAGTCGTTATATATAGGTTGTTTATCTTCGGAATTTAATGTACTCTGATAATTGATACTAAATGATATTCGAGGATAATTATTAAGTGACAATGCAATTATTTTTCAAGATCCCCTATGGAGTACAAATGTCACTCACAACACCAAATCACTGTTTCAAACACTATTGAAATGACTATTTCCTTTAAGTGGGAGACCAATAAAGAGAAACATAAGTGAGACATTGTACAAAAGTTTTACTGGCTTAGAAAAAGTATCATTAGAAACACCATCTCAATGCAAAAATATGTATCGCGCAGTAAACCATCCTTGTTGGTTACATAGTTTAGTTCAAGTTTCCAAAGAACAAAGTTAGGACACCGTATAAAATCATTAAGTTTTCAAAGAAAAAAGTTTGGGCACATGCTAATATACTTTCGCATACGTTAACAACGTACCTAAAAAGCTCATAATAACTGTTGGTTTAATGGACAAAATATTAATAGATGTGTGTTAGGATCGAACTCGAGACCTATGGGATTGCACGCGTTGCGTATGAGATTTAATTATATCACAAAATATTTATATGGTCGAACTAAGAAAAAGGAGGGGTTGAGTGTCGAGTTTTGTAACTTAAGGAGGTGCTTGCAATGACTTGTTGGACAAGATTTAATGCTATATAAGCATACCTTTTGTCTCATTCGATGATATAGACGATCGACGACACAGACAAGAAAAGCAACTCCGAATTATTTATTAATCCATTGTCATACGCATGTATGTATGATTGTCAGTATATAATGCATGTGGTACAATAGATTAATAATGATATTCTTAAATAGTCAAACACATGAATTTTATAATACATGTGTGAGAGTATTGGTTTCATGAATATTTAATATGCATGATAAATGTAAAGCACATACATATATTCATGTATTCATTCCTTGCATATATGTATTTGACAGATGCAAGTAAAAAGGTTTGACTATATATTTAATTGTGATTTGAACTAGCATTCTAATTAAATCGCTAACAATACGCGCGTACATGATCGTAGAGAAATCCTATTTTGGATTTTGGTGATTTACACTATTCGACTTTATTAAGTCGACTAGCACTCCAACCCTAATTAGGGTTCATCTCAATTGCTAGTTTGTGGATTTGATTCTTGTTCGGCTAGAATCAAGAAAGGTACGCATACTTTATTCTTTAGTTAATTAATTATTCATTATATGTTCCTATACGCTTCCGCACTTACTTTGATGTTTATTGTTTATATTTATGATTAGTCATGTTATATAATTCCAACAGTGGCATCACGAGTCATTGGTTTTAATGAGTAATTAATTACTAAACACGTAAAAACGGATATTGTATTGTGTTTGATATGATTTATTCTAGGGTTTTGGTTATGATTATATAAACCCTAATTTTAGGGTTAGGGCTTTTGCCTAATTTGGTTTAAAAATCTATTATGGATCGAAAATTTTTTGGGTGGAAACCCTAAAATTTTTAGTCGATTTCCTAAATTTTTTTAGGTTTATATTAATTGTTATGTTATCAATATCGAAACCTAGATTTAATATATTTGTTACGTGATAAATTCATGAATAAAGTGTTATGTGACATGGAATTGTATGCGATCTTGTGACTTAATTGAATAATTGTTATGTTATATCCATGATGATACATGCATGTTTGTCATGGATAGTTGCTTGTATTATTATTTAATTGTTAAGATTGGATTAATTGTTAAGTTTTATACACATGTATATTTATGATAAATCTTGAATTGGGGATGACTCCAATTATATACATTAATGAATCAATTATGTGCAATTTGGTATATCATTAATTATGGGTTTACGCAATCGATTCTTCGATGTATGTGGCTCACTTTCAATTGAGAGAGTGAAAACTCTAATTAATATATACGTTAATTTAACCTAGACATTGATTATTAATAGGGTTTTATCGAATAAGTTGCATGTGGCTACTTGTTTACACGTATAAATTGTTTATTATGTGCGCATTGTTTTTAGTTGTTTATATTTTTTATTGTTATTACTTGTTTGTTTATTATGTTAGACAGTTTTAAGCAAAGGGTAATTTTGAATAGAAAAATAATACGGACTAAACAATGGCGAAATTTGATTTGTTTTGGAAGAGTTAAGTTTTCAATAGTTTAATTGATTGGTGACTTTGGTACAATGACTGAACGGCTCACCCATTCGAATGAACTATAAAGGGGTTATTTAAGAAGTGCATGCATACATCGAATGGATGTCTAAGGTTATGCGTTTGCGCTTACCGGTCCTCCGCCCTCTGTAAATTGAATGGAGCTACTTAGTAAGCCATAAAAGTACAAGCTCATCTTAAGGCGAATTAGTTTTAATTCCATGCGCCACTTGGTGGTAATTATCCAAACACTAAGTGTTTACACTTATGCAAAAGTACAGTATAATGGATGATAATTAACACTAAATTCCTTGATTGGTGAACCCAATACCTCAATCAAAACTTTGATAATTTGATCTTTATGAATTGGTAATAAAAAGTTTTTTATTAAAATTATGCTACAAGATGAATGCATGACATCTTTGTACATCTTTGATTTGACCACATAAAATCAAAACTAGTACCCTTTTAAATTAAGGTATATGCCATCTAATTAAAAGGAACACTTGAAGTTGCAATTTAAGTCATGAGAGTACTTGGCTAGATTGTGATGGAGAGGTAAATCTCTATGTTAAGTGAGACCTTACATGGACATATTTGCGTTCTTTAAGTTAGACACTTAAGTTGAGTAGGAAGTGAGATCTTGGACTCAATGGCATAAGATGGGATAAAACATGTTTATATTTGCAATAGCGTTGGAAAATATAAATCCCATAATGATCTAGGAGTTGGAAATTGTTTGCCAATTAGTGTTCGACAGATTACCCTATTATGTGCTTTCGTTACTAGCATCAATCGATGTAATGGAACTACGATAATTTGGATCCTAGTTTTCGAGAAAATTCTATGGTTATATGAATATTACCTTGGGTATTTTATTTTCTTGAAAAGTTTAATTATCGAAGATACTAAAATTGAATTTTGCTAATTCTTTAAATGTATTAATGCAACATTAAATCGTAAACGTAGGTTATTCTTGTATTGGTAAATTGATCTACACCTGTAAGGGTTTTTTGGTAGAGTCAACTTTGCTAAGAGAATAAACCTAGTCCTCTTTTCACGCGAAAGAGTGAGATTCAATCCTATTCCTTTTCATGAATGAAGAAAGGTATGATAGGACAATTAGAATTGTCTAAATTCTAAATACATAACTCGTAAGCAAATTTTAATAGTTAAGAAAATTGCATATTTCGAGTTATTAAATTAGAAGCTAGACTAATTCTTCGTATAATTGGTAAAAGACAAACTAGCATATTTTATCTAGTTGTTGTACTTTGACCATTTAAAAGTACTACTTACAATTGTTGGAATAGTAGAACTATTAAGAAAGAAATTGCATGCCCAATTTTTCAAGTTAATAGCATTGATGGATAGTTCATCATCTACATAGTAGAATACACTCTTTAAGTACATAAGTAATTGTTATGTATGGACTTTTTCAAAGGTGTAGGGAAGTAAATCGAACACTATTTTCTTTTACTGGTTAATGAAACACTTACAATGTTGTCAAATCCGGTGGGAGTATGTTGTTCTTATTACTGAATAAGGAATTAATGTAATGATCTCTTATTCAGTGGGAGTTACAAGCTTTGTCATCTTGGTAGTAACCCAGATTATCTCTAGAATGTCTTAAGATAATTATTTTCCACTTGTAGACACTTATGTTTTCAAGGATAGTCATGTACGTTTCCTTATTAGACAATGAAGTGGTTCTACATCTACTAGTTATGCTAATATCAATGACACAATCATATTAGTCACATAAACAAACATATGTCGTGTTGTTTATACGCTACATGATGTTGTTCCATGCACAAGTGGGAGAAATCTATATTGTGTGCAAGGTACAACATATAGGTATATGATTTAACGGATTCTCTTGACTGCAAGGAAAGAGACTAACGTTCTAATATAACTTGTACATATCTAATTCAAGAAGCACTTGGTGTTGTAATTTACGTCATGTGAGAACTTGGCGAGATTGCAACAACAAAGTAAATCTCTATGTAAAGTGAGATCTTGCATGGACATATTTACAGTTTCTAAATTAGACAAGTATTTAGAACATGTGTCAAAATGATATATAAGACTACTTCAAATTAAATATTTATGTATTATTAGAATGACATAAAATTAAATGAAGTAATCTAATCCTACTTCAATTTGTTTATTTATGAATTTTGGAATGACATAAATAAATGAATAAATAATGTAGTCCTACATTATTGTGAAGTAAATAAATTAACTTGAAATTACTATTGAAACCAAGAGTTGTGTTCATAATTACTTTAGTTAAACATGTTTATGATTCATTGTAATATAATAAAGTAAGACGTTAACTTGTTATGTTTTTAATTAAGACATATACAAGAAGTCATTGAGTTGATCAATGATTTATAACGATAATGGGATTATAACAATTTATGTTTCTTGTTGAGACATGGATATGAAGTGACTTGGTTAAAAGGTACTTGTGTTATAAAACATGTAATTGGCTTGGAAAGTCTATTATACCATTAAGTTGACTTAGTTGGTAAATAGGTAAGCCAAAAGGAATATGTTTATCTTATATATTGTTAGATTGTCTTACAATATTAAATTCTAATGAATACCACAAGTTGATGGTATGTTCGGTTAGGAGAATGAAACTCTATTTGATTTGTTTGATTCATGATAACCATAATTTCTTTCTTAAAAGTAACAAGGTTAGAAATTGAGTATGGATTGAATATACTCAATATGACTCAAACTTAGAAGATTAATAAAACACCATTTCATTATGGAATGTGATGAATCACATTAAGTTTTAAAATTGAAGATTCGAATTTGTTAAACTACTTATGAATAGGTTTTAACAAACTTAAGTCGAATTATCAATGTGTATTTGTAATGTCCCAAAAGAGAACAATGTAGTTTTGCTCTAATTGCTAAGTATATATAGATAGTCTATATATTACAAAAGGCAAGTGGGTGTTTTTATCTTGAAAGATAAAATTACAAGATACATAATCTTCTAAAACACACTAGTAAATATCATGATGAGGTTAGACATGTAATTGATAGACCTCATGATGATGGAATTTTCATTCATATATCTGCAAAGATATCTCGGATATTTGACTTATATCTGAGAAATATGAGTTCTGAGGATTATAGTAAACCTGATAATCATTATGATAGATTACCAAATATTGAATTGGGTAAATAACTCATACTATGAATGTTAAAGATGCTGTCCATAAAGATAATCAATTTTGGAAATTTGGTTTATCTTAATAGTTAGACTAGAGAATGGAAATGAGTTTCTTCAAAAGAGATGAAAAACCCTATTGGTTTGAATTTCTATGTAGAAATCATATGGACAATATTCTACACATATTTAATGCATGTCTTATGACAAGATTATTAATCATACTTAAGCAATTAATTGTGATTGAATATTCTTTTCTAGACACATTAAATATATAAAGATGATAATTGTCATACTTGTTTTCATTAATATGAAATATGACAATGGAATATCAAAACTCTTTCTTGAGAAATTACTTGAGCGAGGACGGTAAGTAATTGAAAAGTTTTTTTTTTGAATTCATATAATCTTTGGAAGTGTACAGTGCAATAATTCATGAATGGATAAATGCATGCATCTATGAAATTATTCTTATGTTTAATTATTAAATCCTAGTTTCGATTTATAATAAGATAAATTTTAAGTATTCTGAAAGCTAGTGGGAGTATTATGTTAAGGTTTTAAATCTTATATGTTGTATAACATATAGGAAGTAACATTCCTTGAAAGCTAAATGTTAAGTCTTAGATTGGAATGAAACTTCACTTGTAAGATTTAAGAATTAAAACATACAACCTTGAAATATATGTTTATTATTAATAAATATGTGCGATAAAATAAATGATTCTAATATGATATATCATTTGGGAAATGGAAAATATTTTTGACAAGATAGAACGTGAATGAAGTCTAAGTTTGACTTGTAGATTCATCATGTACATCATGTTGTGTATTCAAATTGTTGTATCATTCTTGAATGATAGATGATTTGACAACATTGATATCTAAGTATAAGTTATTAGATAACTTGTGTAATGAATATTCTAATAGAATTACATCCTTAAAACCTGGAATTGCTCCTAGATTCTATGGATGAACAATATGTCAAATGTTGTGAAAATTGTCATCAGCTTTAAACTTGAAAGTTAGGAAAGCATCAAACATTACACAACAAGATATTAAAGTTTACGGAGTTTTAATGAGCACATTGTTGTTTGTATACAATGATGCTGGTTTAATTGAGATGACACTCAATACTAGTCGTGGTAGGATTTCATCCTTGTTAATGGCCATGTGACCTAGTTGTGCTTATCTAAGAGCGCAGATTGCATTATACATTAAAGAATAAGAATACTTTAAACTTTAAAATGTTTGAAAGTTTAAATTGTCATAAATTGGTGATAGATGATGTCACACACTTTATGAATTATTATGTGGATTGGTGAATGCACACATACAAGGACTTCACTAATTGAATTCTTGAAATAAGTATTCTCAAAATTATGATAGATCAAGTTGGTTGATTTATGCTTGTCAACAAGTATGATTGTCATTACTTGAGGCATAATTCATCAACTGGAATTTTCATGCATTGATCTATTTGGTATTTGGATAAGGCATGTTAAACAATTGTTATAATATAAATCAAATACTTGGTATGTTTGATTTTATAATATATTGTATCCTATATTTGCATGTTTAATCCGTGAATAAATTTATTTATTCTAAATCGTCTGTTGTCAATTAATGATATGGGAGTATCATTAAACTAAGACAAATCGAGAGATATGGTAGAATATACTTGAAAGTATATTGATGAGAATGCATACCAATTTCGGATGATATTCAATGAATTGAATATAGGACTTATCCCAACTACATAATTTACTTTGTGGATATTGTTATAAGTAAATTATGAATAGTTATCCTCGGACTTGAGATACCGGATAAGTGTCATGAATGTAGTGCATACGTGAAACAACTTAACGCTATCGTGGCGGTAGTCATAAGGGTTGTTTCTTGAAGTGTTGCAAAGTTCGTGGGTTATTCTCGTAGTCAAGATAGAATTTGTTCCTTCAAATTTATTTTGGAGTTTAATCTTCTTGGGCCCTCGTAGGGTTGACAAGATGTTTGCATGGCCATGCCCAAAGTTCTCCCCGAATATGTTCGAAGATTTGGTAATCTTGCTCAATCACTAACAACGAGAAAGAATGGTTGAATAAAGAATGACTTAATTCCATATCTTTATTTAACATGGTATTAGAAACAAAAGGATAATAATAATGAGAAATCATTAAGAGGTTTTTCCAGAGACCTTACTCGAGGTGTACTAGAGGCATCAAGTGTTGCTAGACGCTAACCGATGTGATCACACTATTAAGATATGTCCAAGTGGGAGTGTTGGTTTAATGGACAAAATATTAATAGATGTGTGTTAGGATCGAACTCGAGACCTATGGGATTGCAGCGCGTTGCGTATGAGATTTAATTATATCACAAAATATTTATATGGTCGAACTAAGAAAAGGAGGGGTTGAGTGTCGAGTTTTGTAACTTAAGGAGGTGCTTGCAATGACTTGTTGGACAAGATTTAATGCTATATAAGCATACCTTTTGTCTCATTCGATGATATAGATTCGATCGACGACACGAGATAAGAAAAGCAACTCGAATTATTTATTAATCCATTGTCATACGCATGTATGTATGATTGTCGATATAATGCATGTGGTACAATAGATTAATAATGATATTCTTAATAGTCAAACACATGAATTTTATAATACATGTGTGAGTATTGGTTTCATGAATATTTAATATGCATGATAAATGTAAAGCACATACATATATTCATGTATTCATTCCTTGCATATATGTATTTGACGATGCAAGTAAAAGGTTTGACTATATATTTAATTGTGATTTGAACTAGCATTCTAATTAAATCGCTAACAATACGCAGCGTACATGATCGTAGAAATCCTATTTTGGATTTTGGTGATTTACACTATTCGACTTTATTAAGTCGACTAGCACTCCAACCCTAATTAGGGTTCATCTCAATTGCTAGTTTGTGGATTTGATTCTTGTTCGGCTAGAATCAAGAAAGGTACGCATACTTTATTCTTTAGTTAATTAATTATTCATTATATGTTCCTATCGCTTCGCACTTACTTTGATGTTTATTGTTTATATTTATGATTAGTCATGTTATATAATTCCAACAAGGGCATCACGAGTCATTGGTTTTAATGAGTAATTAATTACTAAACACGTAAAAACGGATATTGTATTGTGTTTGATATGATTTATTCTAGGGTTTTGGTTATGATTATATAAACCCTAATTTTAGGTTAGGCTTTTGCCCTAATTTGGTTTTAAAAATCTATTATGGATCGAAAATTTTTTGGGTGGAAACCCTAAAATTTTTAGTCGATTTCCTAAATTTTTTTAGGGTTTATATTAATTGTTATGTTATCAATATCGAAACCTAGATTTAATATATTTGTTACGTGATAAATTCATGAATAAAGTGTTATGTGACATGGAATTGTATGCGATCTTGTGACTTAATTGAATAATTGTTATGTTATATCCATGATGATACATGCATGTTTGTCATGGATAGTTGCTTGTATTATTATTTAATTGTTAAGATTGGATTAATTGTTAAGTTTTATACACATGTATATTTATGATAAATCTTGAATTGGGGATGACTCCAATTATATACATTAATGAATCAATTATGTGCAATTTGGTATATCATTAATTATGGGTTTACGAATCGATTCTTCGATGTATGTGGCTCACTTTCAATTGAGAGAGTGAAAACTCTAATTAATATATCGTTAATTTAACCTAGACATTGATTATTAATAGGGTTTTATCGAATAAGTTGCATGTGGCTACTTGTTTACACGTATAAATTGTTTATTATGTGCATTGTTTTTAGTTGTTTATATTTTTATTGTTATTACTTGTTTGTTTATTATGTTAGACAGCTTTTAAGCAAAGGGTAATTTTGAATAGAAAAATAATACGGACTAAACAATGGCGAAATTTGATTTGTTTTGGAAGAGTTAAGTTTTCAATAGTTTAATTGATTGGTGACTTTGGTACAATGACCGAGCAGCTCACCAATTAGAATGAACTATAAAGGGTTATTTAGTGAAGTGCTTACAACACACCGAATGGATGTCTAAGGTTATGCGTTTGCGCTTACCGGTCCTCTCGCCCTCAGAATTGAATGGAGCTACTTAGTAAGCCATAAAAGTACAAGCTCATCTTAAGGGCGAATTAGTTTTAATTCCATGCGCCACTTGGTGGTAATTATCCGAACACTAAGTGTTTACACTTATGCAAAAGTACGGTATAATGGATGATAATTAACACTAAATTCCTTGATTGGTGAACCCAATACCTCAATCAAAACTTTGATAATTTGATCTTTATGAATTGGTAATAAAAAGTTTTTTATTAAAATTATGCTACAAGATGAATGCATGACATCTTTGTACATCTTTGATTTGACCACATAAAATCAAAACTAGTACCCTTTTAAATTAAGGTATATGCCATCTAATTAAAAGGAACACTTGAAGTTGCAATTTAAGTCATGAGAGTACTTGGCTAGATTGTGATGGAGAGGTAAATCTCTATGTTAAGTGAGACCTTACATGGACATATTTGCGCTTCTTTAAGTTAGACACTTAAGTTGAGTAGGAAGTGAGATCTTGGACTCAATGGCATAAGATGGGATAAAACATGTTTATATTTGCAATAGCGTTGGAAAATATAAATCCCATAATGATCTAGGAGTTGGAAATTGTTTGCCAATTAGTGTTCGACAGATTACCCTATTATGTGCTTTCGTTACTAGCAGATCAACTGATGTAATGGAACTACGATAATTTGGATCCTAGTTTTCGAGAAAATTCTATGGTTATATGAATATTACCTTGGGTATTTTATTTTCTTGAAAAGTTTAATTATCGAAGATACTAAAATTGAATTTTGCTAATTCTTTAAATGTATTAATGCAACATTAAATCGTAAACGTAGGTTATTCTTGTATTGGTAAATTGATCTACACCTGTAAGGGTTTTTTGGTAGAGTCAACTTTGCTAAGAGAATAAACCTAGTCCTCTTTTCACGCGAAAGAGTGAGATTCAATCCTATTCCTTTTCATGAATGAAGAAAGGTATGATAGGACAATTAGAATTGTCTAAATTCTAAATACATAACTCGTAAGCAAATTTTAATAGTTAAGAAAATTGCATATTTACGAGTTATTAAATTAGAAGCTAGACTAATTCTTGTATAATTGGTAAAGACAAACTAGCATATTTTATCTAGTTGTTGTGCTTTGACCATTTAAAAGTACTACTTACAATTGTTGGAATAGTAGAACTATTAAGAAAGAAATTGCATGCCCAATTTTTCAAGTTAATAGCATTGATGGATAGTTCATCATCTACATAGTAGAATACACTCTTTAAGTACATAAGTAATTGTTATGTATGGACTTTTCAAAGGTGTAGGAAGTAAATCGAACACTATTTTCTTTTCTTGGTTAATGAAACACTTACAATGTTGTCAAATCCGGTGGGAGTATGTTGTTCTTATTCTTGAATAAGGAATTAATGTAATGATCTCTTATTCGATGGGAGTTACAAGCTTTGTCATCTTGGTAGTAACCCGATTATCTCTAGAATGTCTTAAGATAATTATTTTCCACTTGTAGACACTTATGTTTTCAAGGATAGTCATGTACGTTTCCTTATTAGACAATGAAGTGGTTCTACATCTACTAGTTATGCTAATATCAATGACACAATCATATTAGTCACATAAACAAACATATGTCGTGTTGTTTATCTGCTACATGATGTTGTTCCATGCACAAGTGGGAGAAATCTATATTGTGTGCAAGGTACAACATATAGGTATATGATTTAACGGATTCTCTTGACTGCAAGGAAAGAGACTAACGTTCTAATATAACTTGTACATATCTAATTCAAGAAGCACTTGGTGTTGTAATTTACGTCATGTGAGAACTTGGCGAGATTGCAACAACAAAGTAAATCTCTATGTAAAGTGAGATCTTGCATGGACATATTTACGCTTTCTAAATTAGACAAGTATTTAGAACATGTGTCAAAATGATATATAAGACTACTTCAAATTAAATATTTATGTATTATTAGAATGACATAAAATTAAATGAAGTAATCTAATCCTACTTCAATTTGTTTATTTATGAATTTTGGAATGACATAAATAAATGAATAAATAATGTAGTCCTACATTATTGTGAAGTAAATAAATTAACTTGAAATTACTATTGAAACCAAGAGTTGTGTTCATAATTACTTTAGTTAAACATGTTTATGATTCATTGTAATATAATAAAGTAAGACGTTAACTTGTTATGTTTTTTAATTAAGACATATACAAGAAGTCATTGAGTTGATCAATGATTTATAACGTATAATGGGATTATAACAATTTATGTTTCTTGTTGAGACATGGATATGAAGTGACTTGGTTAAAAGGTACTTGTGTTATAAAACATGTAATTGGCTTGGAAAGTCTATTATACCATTAAGTTGACTTAGTTGGTAAATAGGTAAGCCAAAAGGAATATGTTTATCTTATATATTGTTAGATTGTCTTACAATATTAAATTCTAATGAATACCACAAGTTGATGGTATGTTCAGTTAGGAGAATGAAACTCTATTTGATTTGTTTGATTCATGATAACCATAATTTCTTTCTTAAAAAGTAACAAGGTTAGAAATTGAGTATGGATTGAATATACTCAATATGACTCAAACTTAGAAGATTAATAAAACACCATTTCATTATGGAATGTGATGAATCACATTAAGTTTTAAAATTGAAGATTCTGAATTTGTTAAACTACTTATGAATAGGTTTTTAACAAACTTAAGTCAGGAATTATCAATGTGTATTTGTAATGTCCCAAAAAGAGAACAATGTAGTTTTGCTCTAATTGCTAAGTATATATAGATAGTCTATATATTACAAAAGGCAAGTGGGTGTTTTTTTATCTTGAAAGATAAAATTACAAGATACATAATCTTCTAAAACACACTAGTAAATATCATGATGAGGTTAGACATGTAATTGATAGACCTCATGATGATGGAATTTTCATTCATAGATCTGCAAAGATATCTCGGATATTTGACTTATATGTTGAGAAATATGAGTTCTGTGATTATAGTAAACCCGATAATCATTATGATAGATTACCAAATATTGAATTGGGTAAATAACTCATACTATGAATGTTAAAGATGTTCCATAAAGATAATCAATTTTGGAAATTTGGTTTATCTTAATAGTTAGACTAGAGAATGGAAATGAGTTTCTTCAAAGAGATGAAAAACCCTATTGGTTTGAATTTCTATGTAGAAATCATATGGACAATATTCTACACATATTTAATGCATGTCTTATGACAAGATTATTAATCATACTTAAGCAATTAATTGTGATTGAATATTCTTTTCTAGACACATTAAATATATAAAGATGATAATTGTCATACTTGTTTTCATTAATATGAAATATGACAATGGAATATCAAAACTCTTTCTTGAGAAATTACTTGAGCGAGGACGGTAAGTAATTGAAAAGTTTTTTTTTTGAATTCATATAATCTTTGGAAGTGTACGAAGTGCAATAATTCATGAATGGATAAATGCATGCATCTATGAAATTATTCTTATGTTTAATTATTAAATCCTAGTTTCGATTTATAATAAGATAAATTTTAAGTATTCCTGAAAGCTAGTGGGAGTATTATGTTAAGGTTTTAAATCTTATATGTTGTATAACATATAGGAAGTAACATTCCTTGAAAGCTAAATGTTAAGTCTTAGATTGGAATGAAACTTCACTTGTAAGATTTAAGAATTAAAACATACAACCTTGGAATATATGTTTATTATTAATAAATATGTGCAGTAAGAATAAATGATTCTAATATGATATATCATTTGGGAAATGGAAAAATATTTTTTTGACAAGATAGAACGTGAATGAAGTCTAAGTTTGACTTGTAGATTCATCATGTACATCATGTTGTGTATTCAAATTGTTGTATCATTCTTGAATGATAGATGATTTGACAACATTGATATCTAAGTATAAGTTATTAGATAACTTGTGTAATGAATATTCTAATAGAATTACATCCTTAAAACACGAATTGCTCCTAGATTCTATGGATGAACAATATGTCAAATGTTGTGAAAATTGTCATCAGCTTTAAACTTGAAAGTTAGGAAAGCATCAAACATTACACAACAAGATATTAAAGTTTACGGAGTTTTAATGAGCACATTGTTGTTTGTATACAATGATGCTGGATTAATTGAGATGACACTCAATACTAGTCGTGGTAGGATTTCATCCTTGTTAATGGCCATGTGACCTAGTTGTGCTTATCTAAGAGCGCAGTTGCATTATACATTAAAAGAATAAGAATACTTTAAACTTTAAAATGTTTGAAAGTTTAAATTGTCATAAATTGGTGATAGATGATGTCACACACTTTATGAATTATTATGTGGATTGGTGAATGCACACATACAAGGACTTCACTAATTGAATTCTTGAAATAAGTATTCTCAAAATTATGATAGATCAAGTTGGTTGATTTATGCTTGTCAACAAGTATGATTGTCATTACTTGAGGCATAATTCATCAACTGGAATTTTCATGCATTGATCTATTTGGTATTTGGATAAGGCATGTTAAACAATTGTTATAATATAAATCAAATACTTGGTATGTTTGATTTTATAATATATTGTATCCTATATTTGCATGTTTAATCCGTGAATAAATTTATTTATTCTAAATCGTCTGTTGTCAATTAATGATATGGGAGTATCATTAAACTAAGACAAATCGAGAGATATGGTAGAATATACTTGAAAGTATATTGATGAGAATGCATACCAATTTCGGATGATATTCAATGAATTGAATATAGGACTTATCCCAACTACATAATTTACTTTGTGGATATTGTTATAAGTAAATTATGAATAGTTATCCTCGACTTGAGATACCGGATAAGTGTCATGAATGTAGTGCACTTCGTGAAACAACTTAACGCTATACGTGGCGGTAGTCATAAGGGTTGTTTCTTGAAGTGTTGCAAAGTTCGTGGGTTATTCTCGTAGTCAAGATAGAATTTGTTCCTTCAAATTTATTTTGGAGTTTAATCTCGCTGGGCCCTCGTAGGGTTGACAAGATGTTTGCATGGCCATGCCCAAAGTTCTCCCCAGAATATGTTCGAAGATTTGGTAATCTTGCTCAATCACTAACAACGAGAAATGAATGGTTGAATAAAGAATGACTTAATTCCATATCTTTATTTAACATGGTATTAGAAACAAAAGGATAATAATAATGAGAAATCATTAAGAGGTTTTTCCAGGAGACCTTACTCGAGGTGTACTAGAGGCATCGAAGTGTTGCTAGACGCTAACCGATGTGATCACACTATTAAGATATGTCCAAGTGAGAGCTGTTGGTTTAATGGACAAAATATTAATAGATGTGTGTTAGGATCGAACTCGAGACCTATGGGATTGCACGCGTTGCGTATGAGATTTAATTATATCACAAAATATTTATATGGTCGAACTAAGAAAAAGGAGGGGTTGAGTGTCGAGTTTTGTAACTTAAGGAGGTGCTTGCAATGACTTGTTGGACAAGATTTAATGCTATATAAGCATACCTTTTGTCTCATTCGATGATATAGGCGATCGACGACACGACAAGAAAAGCAACTCCGAATTATTTATTAATCCATTGTCATACGCATGTATGTATGATTGTCGATATATAATGCATGTGGTACAATAGATTAATAATGATATTCTTAAATAGTCAAACACATGAATTTTATAATACATGTGTGAGTATTGGTTTCATGAATATTTAATATGCATGATAAATGTAAAGCACATACATATATTCATGTATTCATTCCTTGCATATATGTATTTGATGATGCAAGTAAAAGGTTTGACTATATATTTAATTGTGATTTGAACTAGCATTCTAATTAAATCGCTAACAATACGCGTACATGATCGTAGAAATCCTATTTTGGATTTTGGTGATTTACACTATTCGACTTTATTAAGTCGACTAGCACTCCAACCCTAATTAGGGTTCATCTCAATTGCTAGTTTGTGGATTTGATTCTTGTTCGCTAGAATCAAGAAAGGTACGCATACTTTATTCTTTAGTTAATTAATTATTCATTATATGTTCCTATACGCCCGCACTTACTTTGATGTTTATTGTTTATATTTATGATTAGTCATGTTATATAATTCCAACAGTAACCAGAAAACAAATAGAGTAGTAGTTCAATTACACTCTCGTATATTAACTAGGATCAAATTTTATCAATAACCTATGTGGGATGGGAAGTTGTCATGGTTTTCACAAACAAAAACAATCATGTACCTAGCAATATCCTTGACTCGTGCATTTGTACTATTATAACCAATATTGTTGTACGTGTTCACTGTAAATGTTTATCTTCTAAATCTACTTTGATAATTGATGCTAAGTTCCGGTGTAATTTCTAAGTGACGAGATGCAATTAGATACGAAAATCCTCCATGTAGTAATCTTATCACCCACAACAACGCAGATTCATTAACAATATGGAAACGACTATCACTACTACAAAAAACCAGGCTAATGGAACGAAAATTTACAACGGTAGATTTTCGTTGCAAATTTGCAACCGTAATGCAACGAATGACCAACCCAATAACATCGATAAAAAAACTGGTTGCAAAATAAAAACATATTTCTTTTACTTTTATTTTTATTTTTTCCGTTGCAAATGCGTTGCAAATTATATAAAGACTAAAATACACCGTTGGTCCCTAAAGTTGTATCGGAGGATCGCGATGGGACGAACTACGCACTTTTCATCGCTACGGTCCAAACAAGTACCCATTAAATGCCGATTCGTCCCTTGACCGAATTGGGACGGTCAAACCGAGGTATTATAGACCATTCACTTTTTGACCCAAGCTTCAACCTGGGGACCAATTGTGAGTATGGATATTAGCCGTTTCTTCCACGATCACGCATATAATTTCAAGGAACAAATACACCCACCCAACAAACAACTTTGCCAATCACATAAAACCACATTATCCGAAAAGATAAACGCAAATCGAGATCAAGAATATAAATCCGCATTTTAACTCAAAAGACCAACCCAACTTCCAAAGAATACCATGTCGATCGATCGTTTTACCAATATGCGGATGAAGTGATCACTAACATTTTGAATCGGTTGCCTTTGTTAGAAGCGGTGAGAACCTCTAGTTTAGCGAGAAACGGAGGTCTAAGTGGACTTTGCTCACCGATGTCATACTTGATGAGGATTTCTTTTATTATTTAACATACGAGTTTGATGGTAGGCTTGTTACTAGATTCTTAAATCGGCTTATGGGTCCAATAAGAAAGTTTGTCTTTCTTTGTAGAGCCAAGATCAATTATTGGAATAGACAACTTTCATTATGAACACATTCATGAGTGGCTCTTGTTTTTGGTGACAATGGAGTTGAGGAGTGATTATTACAAACGGTATGGTGACCAGATTCGTTCCCAACCCAACTTTACTCTCGCAGGTGAGTTGAAACATCCGTACTTCATGTTTGTGCTATGGCTACTTTGGAATATTTTCATGGCTATCCAAATCTCATCGAGCCTAGAATTGATTCATGTCAATTTTCTAAGCGACAGTTTGGGACTTTATTCTTTGGTTGTCCTCACTTGAGTCTCTTAAAATGAATCGTCCTAGTACTAACGAGATGAGAGTATGGGATATTGCAAAACTTGGGAATTTGAAGAAGTTACATTTGTCATTAGGTCGTTATAATGTTGTGACCACAATCACAACATCCGATATCTTCACTTGACAAGACTTCAAAATCTTGAGACCCTTACATTGGATTTTGGTGATTGCACGTAAGAACAATTTCGGTTTACGACTTATAATGTTATAGAGATGTGTATGATAATGAAATTTAATCAGAAACTTCTTGTAGTTGATACATGAAGCTAATCCTAGGATGAAGGTGCCTTTGTTTTCCTGATTAACCTTAAGTCGTCCGATGTCGATTTTGGGAATAGTGTTATGGTAGCGTTCACCATTGGAATGATTCGGTCATCTCCGAATTTGAAAATCTTGGATACGAGTAAGTGTAATGATGTAATGAATATGTATCAAATAAAACATTCCTAAATTGCCATGTTTGTGTATCTCAACACTATTTGATTTTTCAGTCGCAAACACGCTTAGTGATCTACCTTGCCTAATTTTTCCATTGTTGTAGATAGAAACACATTCGACCATGGGCGACTTGAGACGGTGGTGTTTCGAGCTTTTCCCGGATCGAGCATGAAATAACTTTAATAAAGTGTATACTTGCGTGTTCCGGTCGATTAAGACAATCAATATAAGGCAAAGCGATAGGAGTCATGATGGGAATGAAAATACCGGAACAACTGGAGTTGGCTAAGAAGTTTTGAAACTCCCAGAGCTTCCCCACGCCGTGGTAGATTTCTTTGATTGGTTGTAGTTTAAGTTTGGGTTGAATACCCTTGGACAATTAATGTTTCAAAATAGTTTTGTAATTTTGTACATGAATTGTTATATGGTTTGCTTATAATTAGATTGTTCATATGTTGTTGTTTGTGCGTATTCTAGGTGATGAAAGTTTGACATTCAAGTTAAACTTTCATTTAGCATTTTATTTGATTGTAGCAAGTAAAACCGCATTTCTAGTTTACTTTAGTTAGTCAATACTTGAAAATGTTGAATGGGTTAACGTGAACGAGAGTTGTAATGTCGGAAGGATTGAAAACCTTTGGAACATTAAGTGCAAAAGTCATAATGGTATTTGAAGTTTGATGATGAGGATGGCTATTGGAATGTTCAATAATATATACAATGGTATTTGACTTTGTAAAGTCAATATTGGAAAACCATTACTAAATATTTGTTTTGGAGTGAATTGATAATTTGACATGTTTTAGAAGTTTGACTTAACAAAGTCAAACTTCTAATGGTTTTACGGAAGTTGGCAACTTGAGGGACCAATTGTGTATCCTAAAGTGAATATTGGGCGGGAGTTTTAAGTGTGACAAATTGACAACGGCAACCAACACAAATTCAGGGACCGAGTGTGAAAAAAAGGAAACTATTAAACCGTTCACCGTCTCTTACCAGAGACGATATTAACTAGTGCACACCAAACGAGATACTCATCTACCACTTTTTCCACACACACACAACTTTCCAATGGCAGATTTCCCCATTTTAAACAAACTCATGGAGGTGGCTGATTCGCCAAATCTTAATGATCGGATGGCTATCTGGTTTGAAGATGAGGTCGCCAAAGGGATTCTAAGGAAGCTACTTCTTGATCGCCAAGATCTCGAAGACAGAATCATCAACCGTAGGAGGCGATACAAGAGAATCAAGCTCGGGATCTCGTGGAATTGCGCTTGAGTGTGTGGATGCGTTGAACAAAATCCATCTAGGCACACAAACCAACTTGCCCAACTCATACAGATTGTTGGTCAAACAGATGAAGGTATTCGGTTCAACCAAGAGTTTGTTAAGAAAATGGCTAAACATAATGCCTGAATTTTTGGTTTTCCATGGGGTAGATAAAGGCGTCTTTTAGGTGATAGTTTTGCTAAAAATGGTATGTAAATTAGATTTGATGTAGTTGGTTATGATGTTTAACAAAATTTATTAATGATAAAATATCATTTGGGTTATGTGTTGTTGAATCAGTTGTATTGTGATATGGGTTGTATTTTAGTGTTATTAGTATAAGCAAAACCAAACAGCCCTTGTATCAAGAAAACCAAACAGCCCTTGTATCAAGAAACTTTAATCAAGTAGAACCAAACACCCCTTGTATCGCAAAAAGCAAAGGCAATGGTTTAAAAGATGTGGTGAAAATGCAAATACTTTGGCACTAAATCATAATGTATCAAATAAAACATCCGCTTGTATCAGCTAAACCAAACGGCCCCTTTTATCGCCAAAAGTCACATAAAGAAACCAAACACCCCGTATCAGAAAAATTAGAGGTAGTGGTTTCAAAACACGGGTTCAAAAGGCAAACGCTTTAGCAGTAAACAACAATGTATTGACAATTGTGTATTGTAACATCTTGAATTTTGACTTACCAAAGTCAAACAAACTAATGAAAACCAACAAATTGTAACTTGGGTAAGTCAAACCTATTAAGATATGCAAAACGATTTCAAACACAATTACTTAAATAAGATCACAAAATTTTATTCATCGATTTCAATAACTACAAATGTTTACTATCATCTAAACATACACTTAGCTAGACCCACAACTCTCCCTATCATCATTTTCCTTCTTTTCCTTCCTTTCCTTAAGATATTTAAACAAAATTTCTAGTTTTGTAATCCTTTCTCCCAAATCATTAAACTTTGATAAGAATATGTCATCCTCTTCCTTCTCCTTCTTAACACCCAAACGCTTTTCATTTGCGCAGTCTGCTTTCATCAACGAACTCAACAAACCCTTCCCCTTATCATTTTGTGCCATTATTGTTTTTCTTTTGCTTTGGGAAGAATGTGTGTTGATTGTATTTTAGGGTTCACTCTTGCTCGTTCATACATATATGGTTGAAGGTTGGGTTACATTTAACTAGTTTGGGTCAAAAAGTGAATGGTCTATAATACCCTCGGTTTGACCGTCCCAATTACTTCAAGGGACGAATCGGCATTTAATGGGTACTGTTTGGACCGGTAGCGATGAAAAGTGCGTGGTTCGTCCCATCGCGATCCTCCGATACAAGTTTAGGGACCAACGGTGTATTTTAGTCTTATATAAATTTCCTACGGAAAAGCAACGAGAGACAAAAAATAAATATAAAAGAAATTAAAATTTCTTTTCCGATGCAAATTTTCATAATATCTAACGGAATAGCAACCGAAAACAAAATTTAAATCTAAAAGAAATTATCACTTGTTTTCCGTTGCAATTCGGTTGCAAATTTTCAATATTTGCAATGGAATAACAACGGAAGACTTCTAAAATAAATTACCACTAATTTTCTGTTGCAATTCTGTTGCAAAACCTAAATTTGAAAGAAGCGGCAAGTACGAAATAGACAATTTAAATATAGAAGGAATTATCATTTCTTTTCGTTGTAATTTTGTTGCAAACTAAAAAAAAAAAAAAAAATTGCATTAATTTGCAACAAAAGATTACAATAAAATGTAAAAAGAATTATTTTTGATTGTCGTTGCAAATCCCTTGCCTTTATCTTTTCGTGTTAATCCACCAGAGAACTCGTTAAAAGATCAATGAACCTCGTAGCAGGGGTAATGACAAAATAGACTAAATAAGTGTGTGTATATAGTGTGTAAAATGATGAAGACGACTCTTTGTTCTTATGAACAAGCATATCTAGTCATGATGAGGGCATTAATGTTTTGGATAAAACCTTAAACGGTGATATGATGGTTTAGTTGCAGCG
Organism: Chrysanthemum lavandulifolium; assembly: GCA_022545495.1. Classification (NCBI taxonomy): domain Eukaryota; kingdom Viridiplantae; phylum Streptophyta; class Magnoliopsida; order Asterales; family Asteraceae; genus Chrysanthemum; species Chrysanthemum lavandulifolium. Next base: position 303,383,127 of record CM040239.1, on the reverse strand, counting down.
ACCGTGATCTTCCATCAGAAAAACATTATTGTCGCATATTCGGTCTAGCACACTAATGAGAAATCCTTGTGATGTACTCCGTACTTTGTAGTGCACACTCTTTGTTCATTGAGTTCATGGGAGATTCTATCTCGTGGACCTGAAACTCATTTGATCATCATTGCTATTATAGTTTGTCCCTTGGTATCTTATTTCTTCATTGTCTGAGTTTCTTATTTCTTCATTGTCCAAGTTTGTTTCATTTGGATAGTGGGTTAGTTTGTATCTTTGTGCTTTGTTAATGTTCTGTTTTTTTGAATCCTTTTCACATGTAATTATATTGATTAGTTGTAGGAATGTCGTGTATTGTATCTTTTGTACTCTTGTTTGGTTCTATATATTGTTGCCTTTCTAAAAAATAAGTTTATTTTAGCTTATGTGATAAGCTTATTTACTTTTATTATCAAATGATAGATATCATATGTATTAATAATGGTTCCTATTAGAAATATCAAGCATCTATGATTAAGAGTCATGGGGAGGATGTTGAGTCACACACCCATGATCAAGAAATGTGGAATGAAATCACTCCAGTGAACAGAGGCATTACACATGGGGCGGGAAAATCATCTGATCCCATATTTGTGTTGACAGAAATACCTTCCACTCCGATCACCTCTACGTCATATCCACCTAATGTGGTAAGTTTATCAATTCTTTTGCTCATATTCGTTAGGTCTATGTGAATTAGAAGTAATTACTTTGGTGGATAGAAGAGAACATTATTTGTTGAAATGGGTCGAAACAGATTATTGTGGTTGTATCATTTTTAAATAGATTAAGTAGAGTATTTATGCATTAAAATGAGTTATAATGGGTTTCAATATGGTGATTTCTAGGTTGAAGTATTGCAAAAGTCTGTTGAAGAGCTGAAGGAAGCGAGAGCACGAGATAATGAACTTTTTGAGGAGGCTAAAGAAGAGAACAAAAGGTAATATGAAGAAAAACTTAAATCTCATGCGTCGGCAATGAAGGAAGATATGATGAAAAAAGCGAATGCAAAGATTGTTGAAATGTTTGCACAATATACACAACAGCCTCCAATTCCTCCTCCCTAGTAAACAGTTGTTGCATTTGGTAAAGCTTTTGATACACTCTCTAACTCATTAACTCGTAACACTGAGTTTAGATAGAATGCTTTGATGACATTTATGATATTTGGATGTTCGTATGATTAGTATTTCCGGTTTGATACGTATTCGTAAATGTTTGGCTTTAACTGGAAAGCAAGGGACTAACCGGAAGGAAAGGGCTGGATATTGTTATTTTAAAGAAAAATTGTATATGTTTTCGCAATGGATTTGCAATCGCATTGACGAGGTTATCGATTTTGAAAATCATTGCAAAATGTTATTGATGCAAACATAGAAATTTCATTGTAAAATGACTGATGCAAACACAGCTGCAAATATTGGTTGTTGCAAAACTTACCGTTGCAAAACCCTTAGCAAATTATAGCCGTTGCAAATTATGTGTTGATGCAAAAAATATTCGTTGCAAGATTGTGAAAAAAAATATTCGTTGCAAAAATGGTATGTAGTTCTAACGAATTATCTTTCTTTGCAAAACAGTTGCAAAATTTTTTCTTCCCGTTGCAATTCGGTTGCAAATTAAATTTGCATGGAGCCTTTTTGCAATAGTCGGAATTCGTTGCATTTCCGTTGCAAATAGGCTTTTGCAACGGATTTGCATTGTATTTAGACGATTGCATTAGGCCAGTTTTGTTGTAGTGTATTTCATGAGAGTAGAAAACAAAAAGGAAAGATAGGTAAGACATTATTTGAGAATCAACCAAAGTGATTGACTATTATCTATGCAAATAAAAAACTTAGTTGAGATGAGATCTTCCATTACTTGGTCCATTCATTATTTGCGTAGTCCACGGTAACACTTAGCAAGTTTGAATACAATATATAAATGCATTTCCTGTTAGCAAGTTTGAACACAACATTTAAATGCATTTAAAAAATATTAAGACATTATATCAAGTTTTCTAAGTCGCTCCATCATGTGTTTAACATTAAAAGGTGAAAGAACAACCTTGAAGGCATCATTCTAATTCTAATATACATTATGTGTATACACTTTGGTATATAAGTTGATAAGGTACCTTATTATTGTTTTTGTAGTGAAAACCGAGAAAACTTTCTATCCCACATAGGTTAAAGAGGAGAAATGGTTCTACTTTATTTACCAAAGTGTATGCATATCATACATGTTAGAATTAGTATGATGCTTTTGAAGTCGTTGTTGCTTCTGTTAATGAACAAACAAATACAACTACGTACCTTGAAAACCTACGTACCTTGAAAACTGATATGAAAGTCTTAGCTTTTTTGGAAAAATACCTTTAAATTTCGCATTCACCATTTTATATTATGGTGAAAATTGATATGTAGTCTTAGCATTTTTGGAGAAATGTGTTTAAACTTTGCACGTTTTAAATTATGATGATAATATGATTGTGTGAATAATTGTTAAGTGATATAATGAATGGATCAACTAATGGAACATTTGATCTCACCTATCTTTATTTTTTCTTTACTGAGATTAAATTGCAATCACATCGGTTGATTTTCGAGCAATATCTTACCTATGTCTTTCTTCTGTTCCACATTGTTTGGAACAACGGACTTGTATTATAAGTGACAGAGTTCTCCATAGAGGATTTATGTATCTAATTGCGACAAAACCACAAAAATTTTTGAAATTATGTTGATATTTGTGGAATAATCTCAGTTAGCTTCACAAGTTATTTTTTTTAAGGATCAGGATCCTCTCATGTTCACTTGAACATGAGAGGTAATGTTATGCTTAATGTGATTGTACATGTGAACTAAAATAAAATAAATGTTTTGCAATAATGACAATGTACTATCACAACAAGCATAACATTACCTCTCATGTTCAAATGAACATGAGAGATCCTATCCTTTTTAAACACATTTTTGCAAAGTGTAGATTGTAAATGCTTAAGTTAACTCGAACAATGTCACACTTATGTTTCTCTTCGTTGGTCTCCCACTTAAATGAAAGATTAAATTACACGGATGGTCCCTAAGGTTTGTCCAAAATTTCACTCATAGTCCTTAAAAGTTTAAAGTTACATGGATAGTCCCTATCTCTGACAAGAATAACACTTATGGTCCCTTATTTAACTGGTGTTAAGTAAGTTCTGTTAAAATTTAAACTTTTAGCCCTTTTGTTTAAAGATCATTGCCTCGTCAGTCCTTTATCATAACGGATGTCTGTAATTTAAAGCTTTTTAACTTTAGGTACGTTTTTATACATTTCTTACGTTTTCATCCGTTTTCGTCTATTTTTGTACCTTTTAATTCGTATTTATATGTTTTAATCCGTTTTCGTTCGTTTTTATATGTTTTCGTCCATTTTTATTCTTTTTTGTCCGTTTTCATCCGTTTTCATCCGTTTAATACGTTTTCGCTCGTTTGCTTACATTTTTATACGTTTTTATCTTTTTCCGTCCATTTTTATTAGTTTTCGTCTGTTTTTATAAATTTTCATTTGTTTTTATACGTTTTCATACCTTTTTATCCGTTTTAATACCTTATCGTCCCGTTTTATACGTTTTCATCCATTTTTATACGTTTTCAAATGTTTTTATCCGTTTTCATATGTTTTCATTCGTTTTATATGTTTTTATCCGTTTTCGTCCATTTCCATATGTTTTCGTCCGTTCTTGTACTTTTTCTTATGTTCTTATACTTTTCATCCATTTTTATACATTTTCTTACATTTGTATACGTTTTTGTCCGTTTCGATACGTATTAATTAGTTTTTATCCATTTTTCTACGTTTTCTTTTGTTTTTCTTATGTATAAAAATGGATAAAAACGTATGAAACGTAAGAAATGTATAAAAACGGATTAAAACGTACGAAAAACGTATAAAAACGGACGAAAACGTATACAAACGTATGAAAACGGATAAAAACGGATGAAAACTTATAAGAACGTAAGAAAAACTTATAAAAATGGACGAAAATTGATAAAAACATGTAAAATAGATGAACGGATAAAAAGTATAAAATGTATAAAACGGATAAAACAAGAGAAATGGATGAAAACGATAAAACGGACGAAACGGAACTCAAGAGGCAACGATCTTTAACAAAATGGCTAAAAGTGTAAATTATAACGGAACTCACTTAACACCGCTTAAATAAGGGACCATAAGTGTTATTCTTTAAGAGAGATAGGGACTGCTCATGCAACTTTAAACTTTAGGACTGTGGTGAAACTTTGGACAAACCTTAGGGACCATCCGTGTAATTTACTCTAAATGAAATAGTCGTTTAAGTATTGTGGGGAACAATGAACTTGAGGTGAAAACATAAATAACTTTCTATCTCACATAGATTAAAGAGGAGAAATGATTCTACTTTATATAATTCTTTCGTAGGTGGTGCTGCTTGTGTTAATGGCAAACACACGGCCAAGCCGGTGTGTGAATTTTTTTGCATTCACCATTTTATATTATGGTGATATGTTTGTATGAATAGTTGCTAAGTGTTATAATAAATGGATTAAGAAATGGAACGTCTGATCTTACATATGTTTTTTCCTTACACGAACGTATTTGTATCTAGTATTTACAAGTTCAAAATGTTTTAGCCGGATTTTAGGGCCAAATTAACAAAATTATATCGGGCCTACCTTAACCGGCCAAAAAAGAAACACCTTCACTATATATAAACACGTACAATAACTGTATGGATAACAACCAAGATAAGGAAAAAACAATGGAAACAGGCTACGAATATAATCCGTTAACACCAAATATTATAACAGAAACCGTTAACAAGAGTATATTCCGTTAGCAAAACTAATACTACTAATAATAACGGACTAAAACAAATTCATTCATTCAAATACATGTTATATGAACATTTACAAACTCACTATGTGTAAACACGAAAACTGTACGTATGATTATAAAAACGGTAATCATAAACTAGTATATTCCGTTCACCGTAACAAAAATTACGGAAACACAATGGTAACCATTAATGAGTATATAATAACGGATATTATTCAATATTCAGCATAATATGGTGACTTTGAATGATGTTATGTTAACCGTTTTTTTGTTAATTTTGTTTAAAATGGTTCAGAAAAATTTAAATGAAAAACATAATGATTGTATTCATATAAATTTAAACACAATAAATTTGTGGTGTGGGTGATGGAGTACTCATAGGGTATCTTCGTATCCAATTGCGTTGTCACTTGAAAAATTATACAGGAATTTAGTATAAAGAAGTTTAGTTTTTAAGTACCTTATTATTGTTTTTGTGGTGAAAACAAGAGAACTTTCTATCCCACATAGATTAAAGAGGAGAAATGATTCTAACTCATGTACCAAAGTAAACACATCATACATGTTAGAATTAGTATGATTCTTTTGCATATATAACACAGTTAGGAGAATGTAGGCGGAAACTTGATATAAACTCTTAATTTTTTTTTAAATGCACTTAAACGTTGTTTGTATTCACCATTTTAAAATAGTGTGACAAAATGACAATGTAAGAACCGATCGAATGCACAACGACGGAACAAACACATAATTTGCGGTTTCTGTGTAAACAAGAATTGGATGATGGAATGAGCTAGAGGTGAAATGAGTCTGCTCGGTGGGCTGACTAGGACTTTGTGTGGCCATGATGTTTGATTTTGAAGGCTATTGTGTCGGTTGTGGTTATTGATATAAGTCAAATGGTGGTTCTGCATTTTGAATACGTGCCGTGAACAAAATCTTTGCAAACCATGGGGAACGATACTTCGACAAGTTTTCCCTAGTTTAAGATCAGATGGATGAAGATTAGCTTATCTAGATTGCCTAACTTTGGAACTTATGTTTCTCTTTGTTGGTCTCCCACTTAAAAATGAAATAGTCGTTTCAATATTGTTTGGAATGATGAATTTCTGGTGTGTGTGATAGGTACCCCATAGGGGATCTTTGTCTCTAGTTTCATTGTTATTTAAAAACCATACAGGAATTTAGCATCAACTATCAGAGTAGATACAAAGGATGGACGATCCATATATAACGAGCACATATTCGGTATAATTTAAAAATGGTACGAATTCATGAGTAAAGAGATAGTCTATGTACCTTATTATTGTTTTTGTGGTTAAAACTTAAAAGTATAAACCGAGAACTTTATATCCCACATAGGTGAAAGAGAAGAAATGTTTATACATAACTAGTTTAAATGTGGCATTTTTAGCAAGGCCCGAATCTCGACTTTTTCTTTTTCTTACTTGTAGTATAGTGGTAAAAATTGTGGTAGTTGGGATGATTGGTTAAGATCGCCTTTGTAATTTGCTAGTGTTCATAAACGAAAGAGCACAAATTTGGTAATGTTTTCGTGGTAAAAACGTAGAGAACTTTCTGTCCCACATAGGTTAAAGAGAATAAATGATTCTACATTATATAACAAAGTGTATGCATAACAACCGTGTTAGAATCAGTATGAAGGTTCTGTGTGCGTGTGTTATCTACGTTAATGGCAAATGTGGATAGCATTCATGTACGGAAACTTGATATGAAGTCCTGATATTTTTGGAAATGCATTTAAGTGTCGCATTCATTGTTGCAACGTGTTACGGTGGACTTCGCAAATAATGAATGTATCAAGTCGCGGAACATCTGACCTCACCTACGTTTTTTTCTTTGCTAAGATTAAATTTCAATCACATCGGATGATTCTTAAACAATGTCCTACATATGTTTTCTTATGTTCTCCTAGTATTGTTTGGAATAATGAATCTGTGTTGTAGGGTAGTGTCATGGAACTCTTAAGATTTTTAACTATGTTAACATAGACGTTTTGTAGCCAAAACTAGAATTGTTCATTAAAGACAGGAGATAGTTTGTTCTATCTCGCGAATCTTGACCAAGCAAGAAAGTGTATCATTGAGTGATATGACTAATCATCTATACAAGTTAGCTTTATTGATCTTCTTGATCCCTAAGCAGACATGTAAAGCGGCTTTGCATACTTGAAATGTCCTGATGCATCAGTATTGTGATCAGGACTCATTGAAAATTGATTTTCGCACAATATACAAGCTACTTATTATCTAAAAGATAATGGTTAACCCTTTGTTTTCAACTGTAAGCTCCTAACTTTTACACGGTAAGAAAGATTTGGATGAGGTATTGAGCTAGAGGTGAAATGCGTATGCTCGGTGGGCTGACTAGGAATTTATGGTGATGATGTTTGGTATAAAGAGTAAATCTAGGTACCTTATGTCGTTATTAAGTATTTATTTTGTAGTAAAATTCAAAAGATCTTTCTATCCCACATAGGTTAAAGAAAGAAATAATTCTACATTATATAGCAAAGTGTATGCATAACAGTTGTATTAGAATCAGTATGAAGCTTCCTTGCATGCTCTTTCCAATGTTAATGACTAACACTGGTAAGGTCTATAAAGGAAAATTGACACAAAGTCTAATATTTTTGAAAATGTGTTTGAACAAGGCATTCAACAATATATATTATGGTGATATAATGAAATAATTGCTAAGTGGAAGCTAAGAGTTACATACGTTGTACTATGCAAATGATGAATGTATTGCACCGACACTTAGAAATTACACCCGAACTTAGTATCAACTTTCAAACCAGATTTAGAAGATAAACGATTTATAGTGAATATATACACTGTATCGGTTAGAATAGTACAAATGCATGAGTCGAAGGTAGTATTGCTAGGCACTTTATTGTTTTCATGATAAAATTATAACAACTTCCTATCCCACATTATGTAACTAGCGGAGTGTCAATAAAAAATTTGTGTTCGGTATTGTATAATGCTTTTACGTATATTGTAAATGTCAATGAAATAATTTGTGACTTTTTCGAATCACATGTGATTTTTCTGGGTGGAAATTTTGAAAAACAGATCTTGAAAGTTATAGAAGTGTATATATGTAGAAATATAAAATTTAATTCTCGTCGCGATGGTGTAACTAATTCCGTAACGATTGACGGTTTCATGAGAGTTATCTATTTTTTATTTATTTTTAAAGATGAAGATAGGTTTTTTATTTGATGAAATAAATGGATGGTGAGATAGCATGAATTGTTCTTTAAATAAATATTGTTTCATAAAAAACTTTTATCATATATAAATTATATAACTCACAGTATCGTTTACCGTCCCTAACAACGGAGTATATACTTGTAATTAATTTAAGCGAGTCATATTTTGCATTGCGTTGGTGTTTCTAATCATTCGAGACGTAAATTTGTACAATTTGTGTGTAATTAATGCCAATAAAGTGAATACCTTAGATACCGAGATAAAACATGCTAAAAGTGTCAACACAAAGGTTGAGTGAGTTCATAGAGTTTGTTTTGAAATGTAAATCCTTCCAAAATCGTTTATGCGAAGAAAGGCATTGTAAATCCACCCGCCCAAGTTCCGCCCATACAAAACTTGCAACCGTGTATTCACAACCCAATCGCCAAAATGTGTATAGTTTATGTTCAAACATATGATTTCAAATGAATTCACAATAGTACCTAACTCGACGTAGAACGATAGCACTTAATCAATAAAACTAGACCTAATGTATCGAGTGAGTCACCGATTTAGAACGTTATCTGACGTAGAACCATAGCACATAATCAATAGCACCTAACTCAATGTATCGATAGTCAATGATTTAGAACTTTATCGACGTAGAACCGTAGCACGCAAACAAGAACAATTGATATAGTATAACCTTTGATTTAGAAACAATGGTAATCATGGTAGCATTTAGCCTTAAAAATCTAAAGTACTTATGAAAAAAAAATAGTTAAGCATGTATCTCCCCCAAAACCGTACAAAACAATTGAAAGTGGGGCTATGAAAACTCACTTGATAAACTGGTATGATGACAAGAGTGAGTACACTGAGGTATAGCGTGATACGTTAATCTGGACCTATTACGAATGATGTGATATGTAATGAGTTGCAATGTAATATTATGCATGCATTTCGTATGTTATTTATACCATTTGCGAGTTTTGAAAATATTACTCGTCAAAAAAAATACTCTTTGACGTCTAGACCATTCAAAAATGACTTTACAAGTTTTACGCCAAATGTCATCCTACAATGGTTTCGTAATGATTTATGGTGAAATTGTCACTTTTCGTCAGAAAACAATGTTGTCGAATTTCCATGAAATTAACAAAATGGCTTTGGAAAACTAGTCGTAAAATGGTGTACGTCGATCGTTAGAGAACGAACTCGACGGTTTTGGAAAGTTTGTATCGAAATCTAAAAGTTTCAGTTCAGAGTTTTCGTCCAAAGGTCTCGAACATAAAGATATTAAGGGTTAAAGATAGTGATTTTTGTTAATTGTTGTGAAAAAATGAGTTTCGCCAAGTTTAAACATCCGTAAATAATTTATTACAACTCCGCTATACAAACGGTTTGTCGTTTTGAAAAATATGGTCGGTGAACTTGATTTTATTAAAGACAATTGCTCCAAAAGTTTTGCATCATGGTTAAAAACACCTCCAACATGGACGTTATGACTACCGTAACACTTGTATCGTAAAAATAATATAGTTTTTCGAAAATAATAGTTACGGCAATTTCACGAAAACCGCATATCTTTGTCGTTTCAAACCGTTTTCACGTATAATCGTCCTTAGCTTCGTATCAAAGTATACTAATATATTTTTGATAAGTCGAAATAATTTGTGAAGCTTAAGGCTCGTTTTGACTCGAACAAACCAAAAAAAGATGTTGAAATTTCATAAAACTATATTTTTCGTCAATCTTGTAAAATCCATAACTTCTTCGTTATAAGTCCGCTTTTATCCGTTCAAGCGCCACGGATTCGCTTTTAAAGTATATTTTCTAAATATCAAGGCCAAAATGTCGTGCCCTACTGTCGGTTTTCCAGAAAATCAAAATAAGGACAGAACCTATTTTATAGTTATCGAAAATAGTTTTTCTCGGACAAAACCTATTCTAATCCCTTCAAATCAACTCCAAAACTAATCTAATCCTACCATACACCTTCTTAGGGTGTCATGGGTTCCTAATCACCATCAAGACCAATGAATACCAAGGGGATAATTATAGGATGACCATATATATATAAAACTCCAAAAATCATGTAAAAATGGTATAAATCACATATGTCTTGCATGTTTGCTCCAAAATGAAAAGATACATATGAAATGAAAAGGAAATATGAAAATGAAAGAAACATGCTTACAAGTGAATATGATGAGGTGCAAGTAACAAGGTTAAACCTAAACACTCTTGGTTTTATTTCAAAACCTTATAAAGAGTGATATCTAGATTGTTTAAACACTTGAGAAAATTTTTGATGATGATCCTTTGAAGAACCCTTGAAGGCGGTTTTGGAAGAACAAAGAGAGAAAAAACTTGCTAACACTTTGAAAATTGATAGAATGAAGTGAATGAGATAAATAATAGATGTAAGACTTTATGTATAAGTGTAAAATCAATATAATCAACTACCATACCAATCCATTAATGCCTCCCTCCCCTTGTCGGCCAAGGGGGGAGGGATTTGGCAAAATAATTTTTTTTTTTTTTATAAAATGTGTATATATATTTTGTGTAAACATTTGATATAAAGTATAAGTAAATGGTGTAGGTAAAGGTATAAGTGAAGGTAAATGGAAAGTTTTGGTACAAGTAAGTTTTTAATAGGTCAAAATAGAATGTAATGAAATAATAAAATTGTAAAATACATTCCTTGTGAAATTTGAGTGATATAAAAATTATCGAGTAGTTTTAAGAAACCGTCGTAATAATTTAACTTCAACGATTTGCGTATCAAATAAATTTAAAACACTAGGAAAACTCAAAATATAGTTTTATAAACTAAATGTAAGTTTAAAATACATCGGGATCATTTTTGAAAGTAATGATTAAATATTCAAAATAATAACTCACGCGATAACGTTTATTAAATATAAAAATTACGCGTTAAATGTGAAATGAAATGTCATGAATGAACTAATATGATGCAAATGATGTCAATGAAATGTAGACTAAACTTAGTCCATATGAAATGTACGTGATGATATGATCATGAATTCGCCGCTAAACCTTTAAGGTTACGCGAATTTGGAACAAGTAAACCAAGTTTACGATAAATGCTGAAATTGTGAAACTTGAGAAATGACCTGAAATTGCGAGTTGTCACAATTAAACTGCAACCACATGAGTTGATTCTCGAGCAATATCTTACCTATGTTTCTCTTCTGTTACACATTGTTTGGAACAGTGGATTTGTGTTATAAGTGATAAAGTACTCCATGACGAAGGATTTTCGTATCTAATTGCATTGTCACTTAGAAATTACACCCGCATTTAGTATCAACTCTTAAACCAATTTAGAAGATCAACAATTTATAGTGAAGATCAACAATTTATAGTGCAAGGAGGAATTTATTTTCATGGTTGATTTGCGTTGTGGGACGTGTTGCTATTGAAAATCTTTTATTTAGTTCTTGTTATATTGACACATTTGTAATAACTTATCCTTTGCTTGTGTTAACCGATACTTCCAAAATTCTCTATGCATGAGGAAAGTCGGCACACACGCAAAAATCAAAGAGTGTGTTTGCTTAAGTGACAAAGTAATCTCTATTGTTGATAAATGAAAATATGAATTTACATCTTATATCTCATTTTAACATCAAGCACATAATGATTTTGATATCAAGCCTTTTTCTTATCAAGCACTCTGAGGGTACATTTAGAAAACTATATAGTGTTGTTGCATTCACCATTAAAGAGCGACAATATAAGAGGAAGAATGTAGAAAACAACAAATCACGGTTTTCCAAATTATAACTTTGAGATTGGCTATGTCTTCGGGACCGGTTCAATTCTGGGTGGGGGAACGAAGACAGAATTTGATGATGTATTGAACTAGAGGTGAAATGAGTCCCATCGGTGAGCTGACTAGTAATGTGTGGTGATGATGTTTGATTTTGAAGGCTTGTGTGTCGGTTGCCTTTTGTCGAGCACAAAATGGTGGTTCTGCGTTTCGAGAGAATGGAATCTTTGCGGACCATGAGGTCCGATCATCGTAACACCCCAAAATTTCACAATAAAGCGTTGGTCATGGGTGCTACTAAATCAATAATCACAACACAAGGTAATAAAGAATGGAAATTCTATTCCATTTTCAAAATATAGATTTATTTAAGAAATAGTTTTACATCATTGTTTCAAAGTGCGAAGTAAAGCCCATAAGAATATATGTTGTCCCATAAAATTGTGTTAAATATGTTGGAAACACTTCGGATGCCGGTCTTCAACGAATGCCTTTGCCATTGCCCACGCCAATAAGTAAACTTGAGAAAACATGCTAAAATGTCAACACAAAGGTTGGTGAGTTCATAGGTTTAAGTAATCAAGTTTTCAAGTTTGGACCACATTGCACATATAGCATCTCCGCGAATGACACTATATGCAAAAAGGCTATTACGCTAGTACCAAGTTCATGCGACCGAAACTACGACAGTGTGCATGCATCTGAAGCATGATAAATAAAAGCCCGCAAGTGTATTTCCAAGACACTCAATCAATACGATATGATATACGCCCGACGTTTGCCTATCCGGTCAAACTCGAACGGGGTGTCATCCCAATAGATCTATTCATAACAATCGCGCCTCCCAAAGGGAACTAACGGTAGCATAGTTGGGTTTCAAGGTTGTTCCACGTAATAGTGTTTTCGGTTTGGTCCGAAAAGAGTTTTGCATGTTTCTCACCCCAAAGTTTTATAAAACAAGTAATAAAAGTAAAAGTGGGGCTATAAACTCACCTTAGCGATTCGATGAATAAAGCACAAAGAGATCGAGTGTGATGAAGCATTGGCTCTACCGGAACCCAAGAAGCGAGATGGCAAGTCTCGAATAATGACATACGTTTGGTTTATGACCAAAATGATAGAGCATTGAATTTACAATTCAATAGGCGTTATTAGCGTAGGTTTATAAATATGACGATGTTACAGAGTTTTGTTTATTTACTTTAAGTTGTGTCGGTGTCGAGTAGTGTTTTCATATATTTATATACTTATAAATATATATAAGTTTAATTAGTTGTCGACTTAGTAATTTTCATATATGAACACTAGGTTGTCAAAATACTCATTTTATAAAGTCGTTATAAGTTTATAAGTTTTCTAAACATTTTCCAAATTTACACTTTTACCCTCAAGTTATAAAATGTACGAGTTTGGCCCTTATATTTTGGAAAATGACAATTTGTACCCAAATATATTTCTCATTCAGAATTTACAGTTTTGGTCCTTGAAAATCTGTTTTACAAAGTTTATCCAAAAGTTATATTTTCACTTTTAGTCCCCAAGTTTCAAAGTTTATACTTTTATCAAAACTTTTATTTACCTTTTAATTACTAGTTTCCGTGTTTACAAAATGGTCCCCGGACTTTCCATGCATCGTAAAGTATGAAAATATACCACTTTAACTTTCCAAAATGTTTACTATTGACCCGAAAGCTATATATTTTGCAAATTTAGTCTAAAAATATATTTCGACCACATGGCTTATTTAACTTTACAAAAGTATAGCACTAGCTTATTCTTGGCTTATGAGGTTATTTTTAAATGTAATGGGCCGAGTATCGAACGATCTTTAAGGTGAAATAAACATGTTTACGTGTGATAGTTTATTAACGAGGTTACTTAGGCGCATTATTAGTTTTTACGTGTGATATATATATACTATAAGCGAAAGAGTGAGATGGAAGCAAGTAGAAAGAAACTTACGACACCCAAAGGGTGGTGACGATATCGAAAAGAAGTGACCGTGATCAAGCTACTCTCGACCCTTATGCCCAAACGAATGATCAACCTTGCGCCTCGTTTCTTCTTGACCCGTCTCCACATTGGACGACTTTATGTTTAACATAGACTTAAGACTTTAAGTTTTAAAAGTTATATAAGGTCCTTACAGTGAGTTCGAGTTGTGTGAGTTGAGTGGAACGAGAGACCAACGGAAACTAAAAGGTGTCGAACCCACGAACCGAGAATAACCCAATAAGCTTTCTTTTCTCTCTTGCACCTCCAACAGTGAACGATTGAAAGAAGATCGAGAATGTTTGAGTTTGTTTTTGTAAGTGAGTTTGATAATGTTAATGTTAGAAGTGGGTTTATATAGGCAAGGCATGCTAGTCCTAGGTGAGTATAATATTCCTCATGGTTGTATGAAAGTGAGACCAAACTCAAAAGTGAAGTTAGATTGAGTGTGTACTTCTTGTCGTGAAAATGAGTAACAAAAGGAAGGGTGTTCAAGTATGAGCTTTTAGAAAGTGTGATAGAGTAAGGCTACGATGTCTTTCTTTTATAGATAAACAATGCATGGATTCTAATATTAACAAATACTAGTTAGCATGGAATTCAAGCAAGTAAAAGAAAGAAAACGAGCATGGTGGCTAAGCATGTTTCAAGGGCATGATGGAGGCATTGTCTTGTCAAATGTTGTTGGAGGAGACACATTATTCAATGGGTAACAAAGTCAAGAGTGGTCAAGGCATAGTTTAGGGTATTTGTTTAAGGTTATAGGGTGGCTAGGAGGCTCTTTGTCTCCCTTTGATTATGTCTACACGCATGGAATCACCAAAAAGAAAAGTTGTTTTTGTTTTCTGTCGTGAAGTAGCAGCGAACCAAAAATAAATAAAGCTTGTCCACGGTTTCTTGTTGACTTGCTTTCAACACAAAAGAAAAGATAAATATATAAAGGTGTTATGTTTTGTGTTTTGCTTTTGTCTTGCCTCGTTCACAGTAGCAAGAGAATCACAATGTCAAATGCTAACTTTTGTGATACAAAGTAAAATAGAGTAGTTTGACTAGTCCTTGTCTACTTTATCTCATACACATGCACACATGCACAAGTATATAAATTTCAAAGTTGATGTTGAAATGTGTATACACAAAAATAAAGGTGCGCTGGACTGTGAAGAAAAAGAAAGGCTAGGCCCAATCATGTTGGGTTGGACGGGTTAGTTTGGTTACTTGAACACGAGCCCAAAAAAAAGTAACATGAATTGGATCGGGTCGGGTTAAGAGGCCCGGTGAGAAATAAAAATATAAAAGTTTATTATATATTTATTTTATATAATTTTTATTATCAAGGTCGAGGTGAAAAATATCCCGTGACTTGTCGTGTTTAAAGTTCGAAACGAAAAAGAAAAAAAAATGGCCGCGAAAATCGGTAGGGAAATTTACGAGTTGTTATAGATACTTTGACAAGTTTTTCCATTTTTTGACATTGGATTGACGGAGAATAACTTTTTTGGTAAATGTAGCCTAGATTATTATTCGTAAAATTAGCCTAGATTGTCGAAGAATAACTTGATATGAAGTATTATAATTTTGGAAATGTATTTAAATATCAAAGGTTGTTTATTTGTGGGGTACTGGCCATAGGGACGTTCGCATCTAATTGCATGGTCACTTAAAAATTGTGTGAAAACTAAGTATAAAGGATAAGTTAAAGTACTTTTTTTTTTTTTTAAAACCAAAATAACTTTAAGAGGAGAAAGGATTCTACCTTATATAACAAAATGTATACAAAAAAAATGTTAGAATTAGTATTATGCTTTGCGATCGTCCTCCTTTGTGTTAACTAAAACACAATGGCAAGGCGGTCGAGCGAAAACTTGATATGAAGTCTCAACTTTTTTTTTTTTTTTTTTTTTTTGAGAAATGCAATAAGTATTATAATGCATCTTTTGTATAGACTTGTTATTGGAATGATATTATAGTGAATATTTTTTTATAGATTTTTTTGCTCATATGATTTGACTTTTTTTAAGTGACATGATGTTTAAGTTAATCTTGATTAAATTTAACTTTTAATAACATGTTCTAGACAATATTTGTGTTTAGTATCACATTTTATAACCTTGAAAAAATATGTGTAATTATTATATGTAGTCTCTTCTATTTATATTCTTCTAAAAAGAACTAGTTATAATACATGTGCACGCATAGGGTTTTGATAAAAAAAAATTATTTTGTATTAATGTTGAATATTGTGTCTTTAAAGGTAATTACATATAATTATATACTTATGCACGAGTTTTTTATTATCAATTAATATTGATTAGAATTTTGTATAATCAAATTTTGTAAAAAAATTTTGTTAGATAACTCAGATTTAACTATATTTAGTGATATAGATGTTGATTTTCCTATTTAAATTTCACTATTAATATTATGATGTACACAAGATCACGAGTTTAGTTGCACATAATAAACGTTGATGAAGTTAAAATATACTCCTTAAAGTTTTTAAAAATGTTTTCTACATATCCTTATATAAATAAATAAAAACTACATGAGTAGATTTCATAAGTACAACCACGTTTTTTTTCTTTCCATATTATAGTAGCTCGTACTTACAATTTGATAATTATATTCCATTTTCAATATTGTGAAAAAAATAATATTTATAATCTAATGTATATTTATATGTTAGAGTTTTAAAACAACATATATATATATATATATATATATATATATATATATATATATATATATATATATATATATATATATATATATATATATATATATATATATATATATATATATATATATGTATTTTAGGTTATAAAGTATAAGGAGTATTTGTTTAATTTTAAAGTTATTAAAAACATGAAAACTTATAATATTACACTTAACTCTTTAAAATTTAACCACTAAAGTTTTATTAACTACCCTCTTTTTAATTTTTGTTTTCACAATTTGACACCTATGTTTTATGTGTTTTTTCAACCAAATTTCTACCAAATTAATTAAAGGTTAACCAAAGTCAATTTAATTTTGAATTTTATTAACCAATCACAAGACGATTAACCAATCTCAATGAGAATGGTTTACAAAATCATTCGAAATGAGGTAATTTTTATTATATAAAAGATAAAATAAGTCGTTATCGAATCTAAGTTATCTATATGTCGAGCACAAAATTTTTGTAGACCTTGGGGTCCGATACTTGACAAGTTTTCACTTGTTTAAGATCCATAGATGAAGATTAGCTTATCTAGATTGCTTGATTTTGGAACTTATTTTCTCTTTGTTGGTCTCCCACTAAAAATTAAATAGTAGTTACAATATCGTTTGGAATGATGAACTTGTCGCGTGTGTGATGGAGTACTCCATACGGGATCCTCATATTTAATTTCATTGTAACTTAATAACCATACAAGAATTTAGTATCAACTATCAAAGAGATTACTTCATTATAGTTTTGTGGTTAAATGTAAAAACCAAGAGATCTTTATATCCCACAAAGAGAAGAAATGATTATACATAAATACCCGTATAAAACCCTTTATTTGGGTGCTTGTTTAGCGTCTTGCTTTGATCCCGGCGACATGGTGGTCCAAACAGAAACATCTAGCTTTAAACCGCTTGCAGCTTTAGCAGTTCCTGCTATCTTAGCATAGGCTATACCTCCAACTTGTAGAGCCCTTAAAGGCGACTGTGTATTGCAAATGTATCATGTATCACGCAATAAAAGACACAATACAAGCTACTAATTAGTTATCCAAAAGATAACAAAAGAAAAGCAAATGGATAACACCTTCTTTTCAAAGTTATCTAGGGTTTACATGTTAAATCTATAATGAAAATTCTAACGGATGTGATGTACGAATGGATATATCTAATCAAAAGATCACAAAAGGGGATTTCTGTACCAAAAATATAGAACCTTTTGTAAAATAGGCATTTTGATATTGGGTGATAGAGTACTCTATAGAGGATCTTTGTATCTAATTGCATCGTCACTTAATAATTGTATTGGATATATAACATTCTGCTGAGAACATCGTTACTTTATTACTGCTTTTGTAGTGAAAGCCAAAAGAACCTTCTATCCCACATGGGTTAAAGAGAAGAAGCGATTCTACATATATACCATATTGTATGCCCAACACTTGTTTTAGAATGAGTATGAAGCTTCCATGTAAGTTCTTTCACATGTTAACCTTCAACCTGTGGAATGGATGTATGTGCAAAATTGGTTAAATTCTTAATATTTTTGGAAATGTGTTTAAATGTTGAAACAAATTCTAAATGGTTGCTAAGTGTAAAGTAAAGTAAAGTAACACCCAATGCCGTCTTTCACGGGTTATGGGTACCCAATACCATTCCGGTGTATGGGGAGGTTAAGATGTAGACAGCCTTACCCCCTACCAAAGGTAGAGAGGCTGCCAGCCTCTACCAGGTAGAAAGGACCTCCGCCTTTTGTAGGGAGTGAGGATCGAACCCGACCTCTCGGTTGAGAGGCAAGGGTTTACCAACCGATCCAACCCTACTTGTTTAAATGGTTGCTAAGTGTGATTGTGCAAATAATAAATGTATCAAGTAAGGGAACATTTAATCTCACCTATGTTTATATCTTTGCTAAGATTAAATTGCTATCACGTTGGTGGATTCTCGAACAATACCTTACCTATGTTTCGGAAAAAGTGGTATCCAGAACAATGAATCTGTGTTGTGGGTGCTAGAGTACTCTATGGAGGATTTACGTTTCTAATTGCATCGTCACTCAAAAATTACGTCGTAACTTAGTATTAGTTATCAAAGTAAATTTAGAAGATAAACCATTTAAAGTGAACACAAACTTGGTTAGTGAGGGGTCCCGTGGTGTCACATAACACCGATGAAATTTTGCTTCGTAGTGTTAATTTTTCTTAAAGAACTTCGATTTTGTCTAAATTCACTTGGTCCCCAAAACTTGTGTCTAGTATTATGGTTTAAATATTTTGTGCACCCGATCCTTTTTAGTCCTAGTTCCGTCACTAAACTCGGTATTGGTTATAGCAAGACAAATGCATGGGTCAAGGTATTGCTAGCTACTTTACTGTTTTTGTGATGGAAACGATGGTTACTTCCCATCGTCTCAAAGACACATTTTGATAGGCCAAACTATAACATTATTATTACACAATAACGATTCAGTTAACCAAACAAACACTTCATATAACGCAAAATCATCATATCTACACACATAAACACCTTCACTTAATCTATACATGCACAAACTGTTCATATACACCTTCACTTAATCGGTACGGATAACAACAAAAATAACGAAAAAACAATGGAAACCAGTTACAACTATAATCCGTTAACAAACGATATTCGTTTCAACGCTTAGTCTATCATACTCAAACACTGTGCATTTACACACTCACTGTATGTAAACACGAAAACTGTTACAGATGATTATAACAACGGTGATCATCATCTGGTATATTCCATTAACCGTAAAAAAAGGAAACAGAACGGTAACCGTTAACGAGTATATAATAACGGATTTGTTGAACATTATATGGTGAGTTTGAATGATGTTATGCTAACTTTGTTTGTTAAATTTTGTTAAGATGATTACAAAAATGAAAATGAAAAATATAATGATTTTATTCATATCAATTTACACGTAATGAATTTGTGGTGTGGGTGATGAGTACTCGATAGGGGATCTTCGTATTTAGTTGCATCATCACTTAAATAATTATACATGAATTTAGTATAAAGAGTAAGTTTAGGTACCTTATTATTGTTTTTGTGGTGAACACCAAGAGAACTTTCTATCCCACATAGTTTAAAGTGGAGAACTGATTCTACCTTATATACCAAACTGTATACACATTATACATGTTAGAATTAGTATGATGCTCTCGCAATTATCATTGCTTGTGTTATTGTCAAACATAGGCAAAGGTTCCTACGAAAACTTGGTATAAAGTCTTAACACTTTTGGAGAAATGCGTGTAAAATTTTCAAGTTGTAACATCTGATCTCACATATGTTTTCCTTCTTTTCCGAGATTAAATTGCAATCACATCAGTTAAATCTTGAGCAATATCTTGAAGCAATAGATTTGTGTTATAAGTAATAGAGTACTCAATCGAGGATTTTCGAATTTAATACAAACTTTTAAACTAGATTTAGAAGATCAATGATTTATAGTGAAGATTTACACAGTATTGGTTAGAATCTCTCCTACTTATAATGCATCTTTAAACTTAAATATTTAAATGACAAGTTTTATTATTATACTTTCCATTTCAAAACAATTTTAATTCGCACGATTGCTCTATCAGTACCAATCTCTATTACTTTTAAAATGTCAGCTTATTAAATGACAAATTTTTAATAGTGATCAATCTCTACGTACTTATCAATTAAAAAACACACGGTTTCTCTATAAAAACCAATTTACAAGGTTTCTCGGAGTGAATGCTATTTCTTAAAGCTTAAAAACTTAAAATTGAGTAATATAAGTAGGCTATATCCTTAATTCAAAATGGTTACACCGTCTACAACTAAATTGATATTTTAAATATTTTTTAATCCTTAAACCGACTATCATTTTTTGTTTATAACCCATGGACATTTTTCTCGCAATAACTACAAATTGAACCCGTAAGTTTACATCAAAGGTCAAACCAGAATCGTGATTTCATAAGTATAAATATTTGCCTCTATATACTGTCGCTTTGCGTGAGTATTCATCTAGTAGTACAAATGCATGAATCGAGGGCATTGCCCGATACTTATTTTTGCGATGATAACCATGACAATTTCCTAACCCACATTACTAATTTCAGAACCCGTGCATGCAAGTGTAGGTAACTTACTATTCTTGTTTTTGTGATGAAAGCCAAAAGAACATTATATCCCACATAAGTTAAAAAAAAGGAATGATTCTACATTATATGCCAAAGGTACGCATAACACCCGTGTTAGAATCGGTATTAATCTTCCCTCTAAGTTTGTTTCTACGTTAATGGCAAATGTACGTGACTGACTTTGGGAGTTTGGGGAAACTTGATATAGAGTCTTAATATTTTTGAAAATGCATTTAAAATTTGTAAGTTCGTAAGTGTTACGGTGGACTACACAAATAATGAATGGACCAAGTAATGAAACATCTGATCTCGCCTATTTTTTTCATTACTAAATTAAACTAAGTAATAGAACATCTGATCTAACCTAGGGTTGAGCATCGGTCTAAGACCGACTTGAACCCACAAAAACCGGGCCGGACCGAGACCGAATTAGACCAAAACCACGGACTGAGGACCGGACCAAATGTGTTCAGTCTGGTCCAGGTTGGTCGGTTTGTACATAAGACCGGTCCGAGACCGAAATAAGGAATAAGTTGGGACCGAGAAGGAACGTTGGTTCTTCGGTTCGGTCGGTTTTGGGTCTGCGATGCTCGGCCCTAATCTCACCTATGCTTTTTCCCTTATATTAGCAAAGTAAGGATCAAATGAAATAAAAGTTGAATGAGAAAAATGAGAAGAACTACAATCATGCATTTCGGATGCACTACAAAATAAGATGCATCTCCATAAAATTCTTCTTCTTCATTTGAAATGTGTGGTATAAACATTTCTCATTCTTCTTTTCATTTTTCTTTTAGTGGATCCATTCCATATTAGCAAATGCGAAACTGATCAAGTATCATTTTATGGTGATTTCAAAACAATAAAAAGAAAATGGAAACCCAAACATGCATATAACAGGTCCAGCAGAGCATAAAGACCCGAAAGATTATATATATTAGGGTGATATGATTGTTTGAAATAATTGCTAAGTGTTACGGTGAACAATGCAAATAATAAATGGATCAAGTAATGGCACATCTGATCTCACATATGTTTTTTTCACATGGGTGATATGATCGTGTTCTTTTTTCACATGGGTGTATACTCGAGAATATATAAAAATTACTGTTTGGTTTGGTTACATGTTTCTATCCCACATAGGTTAAAGAGAAAAAATTATTATGCATTATATAATAAAATGTATTTCAACCAGTCGTGTTAGAATCAATATGAAGGTTCCTTGTACGTGTGTTATCTACGTTAATAGCAAATGTATATGGCATACGCATGGGATACTTGATATGAAATCTTAATATTTTTGGAAATGCATTTAAATGTTGCATTCACTGTTGCTACGTGTTACGATGGACTTCGGCTGATTCTCGAACAATATCTTACTTATGTTTCTCTTTCGTTCTCCTACTCTCATGAAAGAGTCGTATCAACAATGAATCTGTGTTGTGGGTGCTAGACTACTCTGTGCATGATTTACATATCTAATTGCATCGTCACTCAAAAATTACGTCAGTTATCAAAGTAAATATAGAAGATAAACCATTTATAGTGAACACAAACTTGCTTAGTGACGGAACTAGGGGTTCCCGTGGTGTCACATGCGCATGACACCGATGAAATTTTGTTCCATTGTGTTAATTTTTCTTAAAGAACTTTGATTTTGTCTAAATACACTTGGTCTCAAAAACTTGTGTCTAGTATTATGATTTAAATAGTTTGTGCACCCAATCCTTTTTAGTCCTAGTACCGTCACTAAACTCAGTATTGGTTATAGCAAGAAAAATGCATGGGTCAAGGTATTGCTAGCTACTTTACTGTTTTTGTGATGGAAACGATGGTTACTTCCCATCGTTTCAATACCACATTTTGATATAATGCATAATCATCATATCTACTCATACAAACACCTACACTATATGTGAACACAATAACCGTGGATCGGATAACTACAAAAATAACAAAAACACAATGGAAATCGGTTATGACTATAGTCCGTTAACAAAAGGAAAATTGTTTCATCGCTTAATCTATACATACACAAACTGTGCATATACATGTTATATATACATTTGCACACTCATTGTGCAAAAACACGAAACCGTACGGACAATTATAACAACGGTAATCATCAGCTAGTATATTCCATTCACCGTCACAAAAATAACGGAAACACAAAGGTAACCATTAATGAGTATATAGTATCGGATTTTGTTCAACACTATATGGTGATTTTGAATGACGTTAGGTTAACTTTTTTTGTTAACTTTTGTTTAAAATGATTAAAAAAATAAAAATGGAAAAGAGATTGATTTTATTCATATAAATTTAAGTGCAATGAATTTGTGGTGTGGGCGATGAAGTACTCCATAGGGGATCTTCGTATCTAATTGCGTCGTCACTTCAAAATTTTACATGAATTTAGTATAAAGAGTAAGTTTAGGTACCTTATTAGCATTGTATTTATGGTGAAAACCAAGAAAACTTTCTATCCCACGTAGGTTAAAGAGAAGATATGATTGTACCTCATATTCCAAAGTGTATACACATCCTACGTGTTAGAATTAGTATGATGCTTTAGGGGTCATTCTTTACCAAACAACTTAGAAAAACTCGACATGAAGTCTTAATATTTTTGGAAATACATTTAAATGTCTCATTCATATTGCTACGTGTGATGGTGGACTTTGGAAATAATTAATGTATCATGTAAAGAAACATCTAACCTCACGTATGTTTTCTTCTTTGCTAAGATTAAATTGCAATCACTGATCTCGAACAATATCTTACTTATATTTCTTTTCGTTCTTCTACTCTCATGAAAGAGCCTTATTGCATCGTCACGAAATCTTGGAGATGGGGTTTATCTTCAGAACCGATCCAATGCAGGGCGGGGAAAATACAGAATTTGCGGTTGTGTTTAAGAAAGATTTGGATGATGGATTGAGTTAGAGGTGAAATGCGTCCAATCGGTGGGCTGACTAGGAATTTGTGTGGTGATGATGTTTGATTTTGAAGGCTGTTGTGCCGGTTGCCTTTTACCGATATAAGGCAAACGGTGGTTCTGCACTTGTGCCAAGCACGAAATCTTTGTAAACCATGGGGTCTGATACTTCGACAAGTTTTTCCACTATTTAAGATAAGGTCAATGAAGATTAGCTTGTCTAGAAAATGTAGTCCAGATTATTACTCATGTGAATTATATCTATTTTTTTGTACTGTATGTTTTAGATTATGTCTCACTTATGTTTCTCTTCGTTGGTCTCCCACTTAAGTAAAATAGTCGTTTTGATATTGTTTGGAGCATTGAATTTGTGGTGTGAGTGATGGAGTACTCCATACGGGATCTTCGTATCTAATTGCGTCGTCACTTAAAAAATTATATAGGAATTTAGTATAAAGAGTAACTTTAGGTACCTCTATTATTTCTGTTGTGTGACTCCCACATTGATTGAAGAGAAGAAATGATTCTACCTTATATACCAAACTGAATACACATCATGCATGTTATGATTAATATAAACCTTTCGTAGTCGGTGTTACCTGTATAAACTATGAAAAATTGATATGAAGTCATAACTTTTTTGGAGAAATGCATTTAAATTTTGCATTCACCATTTTATATTAGGGTTATAATAAATGGATCAAGTAATGGAACATCTTATCTTACATATGTTTTTTTCTTTCACGAAAGTATTTGTATCTAATAGTATGTAAAAAGTTCAAAGGCTTAATTAATAAAGAAGTATTTGCATCTACTTTACTGTTTTTGTGATGGAAACGTGTTTTTATAGGCCCAAATATAACACATAATATAACACGTGACGATTCACTTATGCAAACAAACACTTGATATAATGCATAATCATCACTATATGTAAACACGTACAAGAGCTGTGCGAATAACAACAAAGATAACGAAAAAACAATGGAGACCGTTACGACTATAATCCGTTAACACCAAATATTGTAACAAGAATATATTCCCTTAGCAGAACTGCGGATTAAAACTAGGGGATTAAAACAAATATATTCATTCAAATACATGTTATATGTACTTTTACACACTCACTGTGTGTAAACACGAAAACTGTTACGTACGATTATAACAACAGTATTCATCAACTAGTATATTTCGTTCACCGTAACAAAAACAATGGAAACACAACAGTAACCATTAACAAGTATATAATAACGGATTTTATTCAACACTATATGGTGAGTTTCAATGATGTTATGTTAGTTTTTTTTTTTTTATTGAGGGAATTGCATATATAACAACTAAAACTTAAAAACTTGCATATTTCTTTATAATACAAGTTTTTATTGCACGATGTACAATACATTTTAAGCATGTTTTGGGTATATATGCAATTATGCAAGTTTTAGTGTGTATATATGCAATTGCCTTTTTATTTTATTTTAAAATTTTGTTTAATATGGTTAAAAATAAAAATGAAAATGAAAAGAGAATGATTTATTCATATCAACATAAACGCAATGAATTTGTGGTGTAGGTGATGAAGTACTCCATAGGGATCTTCGTATCTAATTGCGTCGTCACTTAAAAAATTTATACATAAATGAAGTAAAAAGAGTAAGCTTTAGGTATCAGAGGATAGAGTTGTTGACCCAAGCCCATGGAGTTTTCATTGTTTAGGTACTTATTATTGTTTTTCTTGGTGAAAAACAAAAAACTTTCTATCCCACATAGGTTAAAGAGGAGAAATGATTCTACCTTATATACCAAAGTGTATACACATCATACATGTTAAAATTAGGATGATGCTTTCCCAATCGTTGTTGCTTGTGTTTATGTTAAACGTAAGGAATCATCGTATGGGAAAAACTTATACGAAGTCTTAACTTTTTTTTTAATTGAGAAACGTGTTAAAATTTGCATTCACCATTTTATATTATGGTGATATGATTGTGCGAATAACTGCTAAGTGTTATAATGAATGGATCAAGTTACAGAACATCTGAACTGCTGAGATTAATTTTCAATCTAATGATTCACGAGCAATACCTTACATATGTTTCTCTTCTGTTCCACATTGTTTGGAACAATGGATTTTGTGTTATAAGTGATAGAGTACTCCATGGACGATTTTCGCATCTACCTGGATTGCCACTTAGAAATTACATCCGAATTTTGTATCAACAATTTATAGTGAAGATTTACACCGTATTGGTTAGAATAGTACAAATGCTTATGTTAGCGTGGTTTTCCAAGGTGCTAGGAGGAGCTTATTTGCATGGTTGATTCGCGTTGTGGGACGTGTTGCAACTTAAATTGCTCTTTGTTTGAAGGTATATCATGCTAGTGAAAAATCTTTTATTCTTTCCTTGTTATATCGATACAACAGTAATAACTTATCCTTTGCTTGTGTTAACAGGTTATTCCAAAATTCTCTATACATGAGGAAAGTCGCAAAAAATCGAAGTGTGTGTTTGCTTTGTGGTTTATAAGTGACAGAATGGTAATAGTCTACTGTTGATAAATGAAAACATGAATCTACGTCTTATATCTCATGTTAAACATCAAGCACGTTATGATTTTGATATGAAGCCTTTTTTACTTTATAAAATATAAAATTTTCTTATCAAGCACTCCGAGGGTTGTTTAGAAAAGTATATAGCAAGGTTTTCCAAATTATTAATTTGAGATTGGTTATGAACTAGAGGTGAAACGAGTCCCATCGGTGAGCTAACAAGGAATGTGTGGTGATGATGTTTGATTTTGATGGCTAGTGTGTCAGTTGCCGTTTATTGAGCACAAAATGTTGGTTGTGCATTTCTTGCCGAGCACAAAATATTTGCGGACCATGGGGTCCGATACTTTGACAAGTTTTTCCATTGTTTAAGATGGGATCAACGAACAATAAATTTTTGGGTAAATGTAGTCTTGATTATTATTCGTAAAGTTAGGGACCGTTTTGATTAATTTATGGGTTACGTTTTTGCAAAGATTAGAATGTAAACGCTTCGGTTAACTTTGGAACAATATCTCACTTATGTTTCTCTTTGTTGGTCTCCCATTCAAATGAAATAGTCGTTTTGATAGTGTTTGTAACAATGACTTTGTGGTGTGGGTGATAGAGTATTCCATAGGGGATCTTCGTGTCCAATTGCATCGTCACTTGATAATTATACTTGAATTTAGTATCAATCATTGGAGTAGATTGAGAAGATAAACTATTTATATACAATGACCTAATAAGCACATATTTGGTATTGTTTTTTTTGGTGAGAGAAATTTCTATCCCACATAGTTTAAAAAAAAGAAATGATTCTACATTATATATCAAAGTGTATGCACAACACTTGTGTTAGAATCACTATGAAGCTTCCATGCACGTTTGTCTCCATGTTAATGGCAAACATAAGTCTCATTCGTTGTGGAAACTTGATATGAAGTCTTAATATTTTTGGAAATGTACGTATTTAAATATCATCGGCTAATTTTCGAACAAAGTCTCACCTATGTTTATCTTCTGATCTCCTACTCTCATGACATAATTTATTCTATCTCCAAATCTTGACGATCGAAGCACGGAAGCATACAGGAGTGACATGACTGATCGACCTTTTCTGAAAGCTACTTATTTAGCGCACGCAAAACTAATCTCTTCATATCTAATCATCTATAAAGTTAGCTTTATTGATCTTCTTGATCCCTAAGCAGACATGTAAAGTGGCTTTGCATACTCGAAATGATAATCAATGTACTAATGTTACGTTCACAAACATATTAGATGAGAAACCACTGTATAAATTTTTTTATTTGGATGCTTGTTTAGCGTTTTTCTTTAATCCTGACACCTAGCACTAAATTTCACTGCTCCTGCTATCGTAGCAAAGGCGGCTACAGGCGACTGTGGGTTTCACATTCATATCTTGTGTAGCCTGCAAAATATATCACTACAAGTTCATAAGCAACATTGACATGTTGTGATACATCGATAAAGGTGATCTTCTCATTTAAAGGTGATTTCCAATGGTGAAGCTACTAGTTTTCACAAAATTAAAAAAATGGATGAGGATTGAGCTAGAGATGAATTGATCGAGTCCGATCAGTGGACTGACTAGGAATTTGTGTGATGATGATGTTTGAATTTCAAGGTTGTTGTTGCTTGCGGTTATCGATCTAAGGCGGATAGTGGTTCTACATTTTGTGTCAAGTATGAAATCTTTGGAGACCATGGGGTCGAATACTTCTACAAGTTTTTCAGTTGTTTAAGATCTGATAGATAAATATTGGCTTATCTAGATCGCAAACACTTCGGTTGACTTTGGAACAATGTCCCAATTGTGTTTCTCCTCGGCTCCTGCGTAAATAAATTAGTCGTCTCAATATATTGTTTCAAACAATTTGTGGTGTGGGTGATAAGTACCAAGGGAACTTTCTATCCCACATAGGCTAAATAGGTGAAATGATTCTACATTATAAATCAAAGTGTATACAAATCACATGTGTTAGGATGAGTATGATGCTTTCGTGTATGTTCTTCTCTATGCTGGCTTTAAACATAAAGCAAGAAGGTATGTGTAAACTTGATATGATGTCATAATATTTTTCGAACTGCGTTGGGATACTCAAATAATGAATGGATCAAGTAATGGAACCTCTAATATCACCTTTTATTTTTTTAACTAATTGCATCTAGTCAATTAGAAATTAACCCCGATAAACAATTTACAGTGAACACGTACAATAATATTGGTTATAATAGTACAAAAGCACGAGTCAAGGATATTGCTAGGCACATTATTGCTTTCGTTACGAAAACCACGACAACTTCCCATCCCACATAGGTTATTGATAAATCCGATCCTAGTTAATATAGAATCGATGCACAGGTTTATTCCATGATCGAAATGAACAAAAGATTGACAAGAATGATTCTTTTATTACTTACAACATAACATGGTTACATTGTTAATTTAGACACACACTAAGCGTTACAAATGTACAGTATATATAGGTTTCCAACCGGTGTAATCAACCGTTGTGTCCTTTCAAGAAATAACTAACTATAACTACCCATAATCGCTTTTGGTTATTTAACTAACTAACTAACTTTTGTAACCGCCATTAACTACCAAATGGTTACTAACTATCTATCGAACATATTTGGTCCTCCATGTTTCGTATATTACATAAGTACACCGAGCAATGCGTTTTCCAACAAGACTTAACGCATTATGGTCTAACATCTCCCCTTAATTGTTTAAGTCTTGTTCTTGAGTCTTCATACTCTTCACCACGTTAGTATCCAACAACTTGTTGTTATTCCCAAGTTGTTTCCTTGCTTCCCTTGATTCGTTGCAATTTCTTTCCAATTCGTGTACCAAAACTAACCTTCGGCCTTTTTTCCTCTTTCCGAAATTCTGTTCCCGAATTTCTCTTCCGAGTTTCCCTTCGAATTTCTTTCCTTCGAATTTCTTCCTTCAATGAACCAAAACAAGCTTCTTTCTTCTCTGTCTCGGTATACCATACTTCCACGTTGCCTTTTTTTCCTTGTGTGTTATTTTGATTTCTTCTTTGACTTGAAATCAACAAACCTTCCTACACACAAATTTGGTACCAATCTCGGTATTCTTACCAAAACAAATGCTTGTTTGTTCCTTCCATGTTGCTATCCATTTTGACACCATCTCTTGGTGGTATGCTTTTCTTCCTTGAGTTCCATCTAGTGCATCCCTACTTCAACACTTATCCCGCAAAACCAAATGGTTCCTTTTGACCGACCATATTCCTTGGCTTTTCCCACTTGGATCTATGTGCTCCTCGTAGCATATATTCACCATCCCTATACTCCTTACGGCATTCCTTGACCGCCTCTTCATCCCGTGTCAATTCTAATAACCGTGCAACCTTGTTCGGTATTGTTTTCTATTTCAAATAACACGCCTTCCACCGATACTCTTCCATTCCAACGTGTTCCTTGGTGTCTTTAACCTTGAATCAAACTTGTAATCTTGTAACCTTCATTTCGTGCCACTTCCTAGGTTTTGAGCCTTTGGCTCGATGCCACTATAGAATCGATGCAGGTTTATTCCATGATCGAAAAGAACAAAAGATTGACAAGAATGATTCTTTTATTACTTACAACATAACATGGTTACATTGTTAATTTAGACACACACTAAACGTTACATATGTATGAGTATATAGGTTTCAACCGTGTAATGAACCGTTGTGTCCTTTCAAGAAATAACTAACTATAACTACCCACAATCGCTTTTGGTTATTTAACTAACTAACTAACTTTTGTAACCGCCATTAACTACCAAACGGTTACTAACTATCTATCGAACATATTTGGTCCTCCATGTTTCGTATATTACATAAGTACAACGAGCAATGCCTTTTTCCAACAAGACTTAACGCATTTATGGTCCAACAGTTAATATACAAGAGTGTAAATGAACTACGCAATTTGTTTTCTGGTAGCATGAGCTTTTTAGGTACATTTTTAACGTACATGGATATCTAGCCTATATTGTGCTCAACTTTTTTCTTTAAAAACTTTATGATTTTATATGATGTCCTAACTTTCTTCTTTGGAAAATTTGTAAGCGAGACATATTATGCATTGAGCTGGTGTTTCTAATTATACTTCTTTATTGGTGGTGTGAGTGATAGTGTACTCTTAATAATTATACTCGAATTTAGTTTCCATTGTCATATTTGGTATTGATTAGAAGAGTTGAGATCGATATAAATTCGTATTTGTCGTGAACAAATGAGCCAATCATAACCTCCATTTTTATCTAAATTAATACAAAATCATTTTCCACCTTTTTTTAAAACAACATATCTTACAAACGGTAAATCTTCAAAATATAAAAAATACACCATCGTGACGAATTAAATTATCTTTCTATAGATATGCACTTTTACATATTTTAGACAAACATTTTTTCAAAATTTCCGTCCGAAAAAATCATATATGATTTTTACGAATCATATATGATTTTAAAAATCATGTATGATTCGATTTTACGAATCATATATGATTTTACAATCATATATGATTCTCAAAATCATATGTGATTCGTAAAATCGAATCATATATGATTTTCACAAATCATATATCATTTTGTTGACGAAATTTTGAAAAAAAAAATTGTTAAAATATATATTAGTGCATATCTATAGAAAGATAATTTAATTCTCGCCACGATGGTATAATTTTATCGCGTAACGATTAACGGTTTGCGAGATATTTAATTTTTAAAAAGGGTGAAAGTTATCATAATAAAAAATGAATGGCTATTATTGGTTGATTGGATCTATGATAAATTTTGATTATATTGAGCTTTTGCTTGATTAGAATAGTACAAATTCATGAGCAAAGAGCAAGTCTAGATAACTTACTAGTATTGTTTTTGTGATGAAAACCAAGAGAACATTCTATCCCACATAGGTTAAAGATAAGAAATGATTCTACATTATATAACAAATTGTATGCCCAACATTTTTGTTAGAATTAGTATGAAAGTTTCGTGTTTGTTATTTCAAATATTAAATTAAAACATCTGGAATTGATTGGCATGAAAAATTGATACAAAGTCTTAATATTTTTGGAAATGTGTTTAAGCGTTGCATTCACCAATTTATATTACTACTGTTGATAAATGAAATCATGAATTTGCATCTTAGATCTCATGGTAAAATCAAACACATAATGATTTTGATATGAAGCCTTTTTTACTTTATAAAATATAAAATAAAATTTTCTTATCAAGCACTCTGAGGATACATTTAGAAAATTATATAGCGTTCTTGCATTCACCATTGAAGCGTGACAATTTAAGAGGCAGAACGTAGAAAACAACAAATCATGGTTTTCCAAATTAAAACTTTGAGATGGGTTACGTCTTCGGGACAAATTCAATGCTGAGTGCAGGAACAAAGACGGAATTTGCTGTTGAGGTTTAAAAAAGATTTAGATGATGGATTGAACTAGAGGTGAAACGAGTCCCATCGGTGAGCTAACTAGGAATGTGTGGTGATGATGTTTGATTTTGAAGGCTGGTGTGTCAGTTGCCTTTTATCGAGCATGAAATGGTGGTTATGCATTTCATGCCGAGCACATAATCTTTGTGTGCCTTGGGGTCTGATACTTCGACAAGTTTTTCTATTGTTTAAGATCGGATAGATGAATATTAGCTCATCCAGATAGCAAACGCTACAATTAACTTCAGAACAATGTCTCCCTTATGTTTCTCTTCGTCGGTCTCCCACTTAAATGAAATAGTTGTTTCAGTATTGTTTGAAACAATGAATTTGTGGAGTGGGTGATATAGTTCTCCGCAACGGATCTTCGTATCTGATTGCATCCTCATTTCATAATTATACCGGAACTTAGTATGAATTATGGGAGTAGATCCAAAAGATAAATGATTAATGAGCACATATATGGTATTGAACATTATTTGTGTGGTGAAAGCATAGAGAGCTTTCTATCCCACATAGGTTAAAGAGAAGGAATGATTTTACATTATATACCAAAATGTATGCACAACACACATGTTTAGATGGCTACTTATTTAGCTCAAGCAAAACTAATCTCTCTGTATCCAAGAGAAAGTTAATTATAGAGCCATATTTATAGAACCAATCAACCAATCATAGCCACTCATTTCTTTTATTAAAATATATTCACCCTTTTTTGAAAATTAAATATCTCACAAACCGTTAATCGTTACGTCAAAAAATTATACCATCTCGACGAAATTAAATTATCTTTCTATAGATATGCATTGTTATATACTTTGACAAATTTTTTAAAAAAATTTCGTCGGGAAAAATCACATGTGATTTGTAAAATCACATGTGATTTGTAAAATCACATGTGATTTGATTTTTACGAATCACATGTGATTTTAAAATCACATGTGATTTTACAAATCACATGTGATTTTTCGACGAACTTTAAAAAAAAAAGTTGTCGAAAGTATATAACAATGCATATCTATAGAAAGATAATTTAATTCTCGTCACGATGGTGTATTTTTAGCTTGAAGATTTACCGTTTGCAATATATGTTGTTTTAAAAAAAAGGTGAAAATAAAAAAATGGATGAATGTGATTGGTTAATTGGTTCTATGACAAATTTGAGTTCTACATGGATCTCAACTCCTGTATCCAATCATCTATACAAGATATTGATCTTCTTGATCCCGAAGCAGACATATAAAGCGGCTTTGCATACTCGAAATGATAATCAATGTGCGAATGTTACATTCACAAACATAATTAGATGAGAAACCACTGTATAAAACCCTTTATTTCAACGTTTTATAACGTCTTAATTTGTGGCGCCTACAGAAGTGACACCTAGCTTTAAACCGCCTGCTGACTTTAGCATGACTATCTTCGCAAAGGTGGCTAACCGAATTGGAGTATTCGATACATCACTATTGTGATCAAGTCTCACCGGATGTGACTTTCACACAATAAGAGAGACAATATTATAAGCTACTTATTATCTAAAAGTTACTAATTTTCACACAATAAGAAAGAGTTGGATGATGGATTGAGTTAGAGGTGAAATAAGTCCGCCAAGGGCTAACTAGGAATTATGTTGATGGGGTTTGATTTGAAGGTTGTTGTGTCGGTTGTAGTTATTGATCTAATTAGGCGAATGGTTGTTCGTATTTTGTGCCTGTATGATATCTTTGCAGCCCATGCGGTCCGATACTTTGACAAGTTTTTCCATGTTTAAGATATGATAGATGAAGATTTCTCACTTAAATGAAATAGTTGTTTCGATAGTGTTTGTAACAATAAACTTGTGGTGTGAGTGATAAAGTACCCCAGGGATTTTAGTATCGATTGACACTTCACTCAAAATTTATCTTGGAATTTAGTGTAAAAAGTAAGTTTAGGTACCTTATTATTATTATTTATCCGGTGAAAACCAAGATAACTTTTATCTCACATAGATTAAAGAGGAGAAATAATTCTACCTTATATACCAAAGTGTATACTCATCATACATGTTAGAATTAGTATGATGCTTTCGTAGTCTTCCTTGTTTGTGTTAATATCAAACACACATATTCAAGAGCAAAAAATTGAAATAAAGTTTAACTTTTCTTTTTTTTTTTTTTTTTTTTAAATGCATGTAAATTTTTCATTCTTCAATTATTTTAACTTATGAAATGACTTGATCCATATTCATAGTTAATGTAGTATTAGTGGCAAAAGGATAAGTAAAATGATGAATCATTAAATGGTTTTCGAGGATACCATACTCGATTCGATCTGGGGGCATTGGTGTATTAGGCTAGACTAAACCAATGTCATTACTATATTAAGTAATATCCAAGTGGGAGTGAAGGTTCATGGATATAATTTAATATGCGTATGACCGGATTCGAACTCGAGACTTCGGATTGCACACATTACATATGAGAGTTGATGTTTAAATAATTTATATATATAAGCGTTATTATTATTAATTATTTGTCACGAAATAAAACATAACGATAGTTAATATTTAACGAGTTTAGACTAACGGTCGTTAAATGTAAACTAAAGGGACTAGAGATGAAAGTAGTAGATGGGAAGGATCTAGAATCCCTCTTGGGACTCTTGGCCGATCGGTTTGGGTTCCCAGACCCAATCCCACACAAACTTGATCATCAAGTTAAGTTACCTATAAATACAATCCCTTGTATTCATTCACAACTTAACCATGAATCACCAAGAAACCTAATTTCTTTCTCCTTTCCTCCCTCTTGGTTTTGGCCGATCGTACACCACCCTCCCAAGGGTTTCGATTTTCCTAACTCCAAGAAACAAGTGTTTGGTTTTATTTGTGATTCAAGAACCTAGCTTTTCACATCAAATCGATATTAGTACGTGTGTACAAGAATGAAGAACAAATACATTTGTGTTTGTGGGATTTTGGTATTCGACTTTTAAAAGGGTCGATTGGTATATACCCTAAGTTAGGATTTGAGTTTTTGTTCCTCGTTCACGTTATCGTGTGTTTCTTGAATTGCTAAAAGGTACGCATATTCTTTTATTCGGTTAATTCAATTACAAGTATTTTTCCTATTGCTTCCGCTGCAAGCTTTGATGATGTTTACTTATTTTTTATAATTGTTATGATTAGTAAAACCCAACAATTAGCACCGTATATGGAAATCTAGCTTATTTTGTGCTCAACCTTTTTCTTTAAAAACTTTATGATTTTATATGGTGTCCTAACTTTCTTCTTTGGAAAATTTGTAAGCGAGACATATTTTGCATTGAGCTGGTGTTTCTAATTATACCTCTTTATTGGTGGTGTGAGTAATATTGTACTCAATAGGGGGATCTTGATATCAAGTTGCGTTGTCACTTAATAATTATACTGGACTTTAGTTTCCATTGTCATATTTGGTATTGATTAGAATAGTACAAATTCATGAGCAAAGAACAAGTCTAGGTAACTTACTAGTATTGTTTTTGTGATGAAAACCAAGAGAATATTATATCCTACATAGGTTAAAGAAAAGAATGATTCTACATATATACCAAAGTGTATGCACCACACTTGAGTTAGAATCTGTGTAAAGCTTCCATGTATGTATGTTTCTACGTTAACGGAAAATGTGTCTACCAGACATGCGTGGATAACT
The DNA here is from genome assembly GCA_022545495.1 of Chrysanthemum lavandulifolium. Taxonomy (NCBI): domain Eukaryota; kingdom Viridiplantae; phylum Streptophyta; class Magnoliopsida; order Asterales; family Asteraceae; genus Chrysanthemum; species Chrysanthemum lavandulifolium. Next base: position 303,347,746 of record CM040239.1, on the reverse strand, counting down.
TGATAGGAAGTCTTAATATTTTTGGAAATGCATATAAATATCATCGGTTGATCTTCAAACAAAGTCTCGCCTATGTTTATCTCTGATTTCCTACTCTCATGACATAGTCGTTTCCATATTGTTTGGAACGATGAATGTGTCGGGTTGCCGTTATAGATCTAATTAGGTGAATGCTGGTTCTGCATTTCGTGGCGAGTATTATATCTTTGTAGCCCATCTGGTCTGATACTTTGACAAGTTTTTCCATGTTTAAGATAGGATAGATGAAGATTTGTCACTTAAATGAAATAATTGTTTCGATATTGTTTGTCACTTACTAGTATCGTTTTTGTGATGAAAACCAAGAGAAATTTCTATCCCACATAGGTTAAAGAGAAGATATGATTCTACCATATATATCAAAGTGTATACACATCATACATGTTAGAATAAGTATGATGCTTTCGTAGTCAGGGTTACTTGTGTTAATGTCAAACACTAGTGATTTCTAAAAACAAAAATTGATATGAAATCTTAAATTTTTTTTTTTTTTTTTTTTTGGAGAAATGCTTTTAAATTTAGCATTCATCATTTTATATTATGGGGATATGATTGTGTACGTGAATAATTGCTAAGTGTTATAATAAATGGAACATCTGATCTTACATATGTTTTTATTTTTTTATCTTTACAAGAGATTAAATTGCAATCACGTCAGTAGAATCTCTAGCAATATCTAACCTTTGTTTCTGTTCTGTTCCACATTGTTTGGAACAATTTGTAGTGAAGATTTACATGGTATTGGTCAGAATAGCACAAATGTGTATGTTAGCGTGGTTTTCCAAAGTGCTAGGAGTCTTTATTAAAATCTTTATTTTATAAATCTACATCTTATATCTCCTTTTAAACATCAAGCGCATTATGACTTTGATATGAAGCGTTTTTACTTCATAAATTATGGGATTTTTATTTTTATTTTTATTTATTTTTTTTTAAAAAATTGATATCAACACTCTTAGTGTGACAATGTACATTTAGAAAAGCATATAACGTTGTCGCATTCAGCCATTCACCATTAAAGTGTGACAATGTAAGAGGCAGAATATAAAGTGTATTCAGGATCGATCCTATGTTGAGTGTGGGAACTAAGATGGAATTTTTGCGGTCGAGGTTTAAGAAAGATTTAGATGATGGATTGAACTAGAGGTGAAATGAGTCCCATCGGTGAGCTCACTAGGAATGTGTGGTGATGATGTTTGATTTTGAAGGCTGGTGTGTCATTGCCCTTTATCGAGCACGAAATGGTGGTTCTGCATTTCATGCCGAGCACGGAACATTTGCGGACCATGGGGTCCGATACTTCGACAAGTTTTTCCACTTTTTGAGATTGGATCGACGAAGAATATTTTTATTGGTAAATGTAGTCTAGATTATTATTCTTAAAATTAGGGACCATTGTTGATTAATTTGGGTTACTTTTTTGCAAAGATTAGATTATAAACGCTGCGGTTAACTTTTGGAACAATATCTCACTTATGTTTCTCTTCGTTGGTCTCCCACTCAAATGAAAGAGAAGTTTTGATAGTGTCTATAACAATGACTTTGTGGTGTGTAACTATGACTTGGTGGTGCGGGTGATAGAGTAGTCCATTGGGGATCTTCGTGTCTAATTGCGTCACTTGATAATTATACTTGAATTTAGTATCAATCGACGAAGTCGATTCGAAGATAAACGATTCATATAAAATGACCTATTGAGCAAATATTTGGTATTGTTTGTGTGGTGAGAAAATTTTCTATCCCACATAGGTTAAAGAAAAATTGATTCTACATTATATACCAAAGTGTATGCACAAAACTTGTTTTAGAATCACTATGAAGCTTCCCTACACATTTGTTTCTATGTTAATGGCAAACGTAATAGACTAGCATGGGAAACTTCATATGAAGTCTTTTAATTTTGGAAATGTATTTGAATATCAACACACTGATCCTATGTTTATTTGTAGAATCATGGTCACTTAAAAATTATATGAAAATTAAGTATAAAGGATAAGTTTAAGTACCTTATTATTGTTTTTGTGGTGAAAACCAAGATAACTTTCTATCCCACATAGGTTAAAGAAGAGAAATGATTCTACCTTATATAACAAAATGTATATAAAACATACATGTTAGAATTAGTATTATGCTTTCATCGCGTCCTCTATTGTGTTAACTAAAACCCAATAGCGGTCGCGATGAGCGAAAACTTGATATGAAGTCTCAACTTTTTGGAGAAATGCGATAAGTATTATAATGAATCTTTTGTATAGACTTGTTATTGGAATGATATTATAGTGAATATTTTTATAGATTCTTTTGCTCAGTATGATTTGACTTTTTTTAAGTGACATGATGTTTAAGTTAATCTGGATTAAATTTAATTTTTAATATCATGTTCTAGACAATATGTGTGTTTAATATCACATAATAACCTTGAAAAAATATGTGTAATTATTATATGTAGTCTTGTCTATTTATATTATTATAAAAAGAATAAAATAAGTCGTTATCGAATGTAAATAGTTAAGAAAAATATTTTTTAGATATGCTTACTTAATCTCATAAAGAGGAATAGCATGAGTCGTTCGTATTTCTTTTTTATATTTATAATTTAGTGCAAATAAATTAGTTTAATATATATAGACAATAATATTTATAAAGAACAATAATATATTATTGTATTTAATTATAGAATATAAAGTATATGAGGTATTTATTAAATTCATAAAGTAAAATAAAATAGAGAAATTGATAAGTCAACCTAGGTACATATAATTTATTTAAAATTTAACAAATAAAATTTTATTAATTATCTACTTATTTTTAAGTTTTCTTTTACAAATTGATACATGTGTTTTAGCACATTTCATAAAACAGACAAAAAATAAAGAGTTTGACCGAATTGAGCTTTCTTTTGCGAAGCAGAATGCTTAGTTTTTATGCACACCATTGGTATAATTTCAATTTCTATTTTCTTTTATAATTTGTGGAGTTCTCTTATTATATAAGAGATGTTACAAGCGGTGTGTCAATAAATTCTTTTCGTTCGAGTTAGTATATGGCGCTTTTAGGTATTCCACAAATGGTGTAAATTGACGGGAGCACCACGACCTCGGCATCGCCCATTGTCCACCCACAATGACGTGTGATTCGACTTATGTTTAATAAGCCAATTTTTCAAGCGTATTTTGAAACTTATGGATTTATATAAGCTTATGATATCACAATAAACATGTATAAGCCTAAGTATCATAATACACTACTAAAATGGGGCTTATGAAATAGAAGCAGAAATCAAATAAGCTCGTGAGCCCATAAATAAGATCAAACAAACTCTCCCCCAAAACCCCCTTGTATAGGCTCATAAGCCAAGCTATAAACTCAAGGGGTCTTTTTCGGCTTATATAGCCAGCTTATGGATTATTTGGTTTTGGGCTTATGTTTCATAAGCTCACTATTTGTGGCTTGTTTTGAAACTTTGCGGCTTAAATAAATCCATTATGACATAATAAGTTTCAAAATAAGCCACAAAAAGTGAGTTTATGAAACATAATCCCAAAACCAAAAACAAATAACCCCTAAACGAGGCTTATAAAAAGAAACCGAAATCTAATAAGCTCGTAAGCCCATAAATAAGATCAAACAAACTCCCCAAAACCCTCGTATAAGCTCATAAGCCCAAGTTTATAAAGTTAAACAAACTCCCTTTGAAATGCGAATCTTTGACTTAGAAGTGCACGCGACCTAGCCGCCCAAATGTACACATAGTGAACCCTAACCCAAATGGTGGTTGTTAAAAAATGAAGCTTAAGCAAAGACCCCAATATATAAGCCACAAAATGGCTTATTGAAACAGCTTATTTTGGCTAGAATTAATCAAAAAAGGTAAAAAGAAATACACCCATCTTATAGATATAATTAGCCTCTGAAACACATTTCTATCACGCCGTCAAATGTTTTTGGAAGAATGAAAAAGAAGGGCTTGTTATGTGAGAGAAAATGATGTGTTGGGGTTAACTCCGAAAGGTTATTTGGGTTTTGGAATTTAGGTTTTGTGATTACATATTAGTTGAGTTGGGGTTAACGTGATTAAGCCTTAAGGGCCATTTGAAAAAGTAGAGAAAAAAAAGTAGTCAGTAACAATTGTTTTGTTGAACTATGCGTTTTTATCGATGGACAATAATTTTAAGACGAATATTAAACAACTTATTTTGGGTAGTATCAAAAATGTCTTACCGATATTTGCCTCCAAAACACATTTGGATCAAATGTTCTTGGAAGAGGAAAAGAATGGCTTTTCGTTATGTGAAAGAGAAATTGAGTTCTTTTTTACACACTAGTAAAGGGTTTTTGGTCTGCTCGGTTGAATTACAATAAAGATAGGTTTGATAGGTTGCAATTTTAGAACCGGTTATATATGGGTCCACTCGGATATAGATATAATAGATGATGGGTCTAATTGTAATTGTGTCTAGCTAAGGGTTAGTCCACGTATTAGCGAACTTTTATAAATTTTCAATTATAGGCTCTGTTGTAAAATCGCCCAGTGACCGATTAATCCTCGTATAAGCGCCTTGATTTATCATAATCGGCCTCTTTAATCGGTTTGGTCAAAGATCGCATAAAAATGGGTCAACAAACCGATTAATCGGACAAAATCGGTCTAATCGGATTAATCGGACAAAAACGCTTAAAAATTGGTCAACAAAATCGCTTAAAAATTGGTCAACAAACCAATTAATCGGACAAAATCGGTCAAAGGTCGCTTAAAAATGGTCAACAAACCGAGTAATACTTATATTTGACTTTGAACTTTGAAGAATTATGAATTATGTATTATGTATATATTTGAACACTTGAAATATTTGAACTTTAATGCAATATGCTTATCTCATACATATAAAATAATATAGGGCAAATGGCATAAAAGGCATCAAAGTTAGGGTTCATTTCAATTAAGGTATTCTACTTTTTCTTGCATAAAAGGTACCCAACAATAATTTTTGGCGGATTTGGGTTTTTACTAACATTCGTTAACTCACTTCGTTAGTATATTACATGTTTAGTCCTCGAATTTGTATAATCATTTCATTCAACGTCCTAATAATGCTCCATCAAAACCTAATTATTCTTCCGATAAAATCGCCTCCTTCTCTAACTTTTCTCCCACTAATCTCATCTCAACACAAAACAACGCTCCAAAAATTTCCCGATCTCATCTTCCAAATCATGCTTATAACCCTAAGATTTCTCATATTATCCTTAATCATTCCTACTCGTTCCCTAGCACACAAATCAAACCGCACCCCTTTTTAAAAATTAAAACGAATCAGTATCAACATTTCTTAAATCGGTTCTCAAATCAATATCGCCACAGGGATGGCATGAGGTTGTATGATGGCCACGAGATTTTTTGATGAGAAACAGGTTGGTATAACATCTCAAGTTTTGATTATGTTGTTGATTAAACGAACAAATATATAGGAAATAACACTCTTGTTGATTAAACGAACAAATTCGTGTTTGATGAGCTTTAATAAGTCTTTGATTCACTTGTAAAACACGAGCAACCTATCTGAGATCTTGCACTTTGATTTTTTGTTTTGAATAAGTCCGGCTTGTTTGTAATTTGTTGATGCTGGATGTTTGTAATGATGTGTGTATGGTGTTGATTAGTCTTAGATGGTGGCCGGTTGTATGTTCTAAGCTTTTAATTTGAAGATCAGTTTGAGTTTCGTGTAGTGGTGCAAATTAAGCTTTTAAAGTCTCAAGCAAGGATTTTGAAAAAGTTTTCTTATTTCTACCATAAAGCGATGTTTGGGTCGGTTGAGATTTTGGGTCAAAACTCGGTTTTGACCCACTTTAGAAGTTGAAATCATTTTACGCAAGTTTATTCAAAAGTATTGAAGTTCTGTTGGTTTCCATCAGTACAAATCGGTATGGTTAGTTCTTTTTCCGTCTTAGAGTTAAAAATAGGACTAGTTATCTGTTGCATTTAGTAGTCGATTCTTAGTTTCATGTTTTCTGTTTTAGTTAGGACTTAGTGAATTTTTTGAAGCTTATTTAGGCCCTTTAAATTGCTATTTTTGGGAGAATGAGCAGATATGGTCTTCGGATGAGAGTCGAACAAGCTCGATTACGTGTTGGCTCTTCTCGTTGAGAACTTTCTTGAACGTCGTCTTGAACTTTCCGAATCCGGGCGTTAAGCGTGCTTGTTAGTTGTGAATGTTCCCGTGCTTGCAATTAGCAATTACAATCTTACGTCGTCTGAGCTTTACTTACTCGTATATTTTGAGTTATCTAGGATTGTTAAAGAGACTATAAGGTCACTCTGACTTTTTATGTGATTTGTTAATGACTTTATTGTGATCTTAGAGACTAATGAGAAACAAGACTTACCTTTGATTTAGCTTTAGGAGATTTTAAGATCATTGCTTTGACATTAAAGGTGTTTACATTTTTTAGCATCGATGCATAACAAGAGTGTTTATATTGGTTCAATTTTTTACTATTGGTGTTTTATAACTTTGAATAGAGGTGTTTACGATGAGTTTTTACCAAGTGATATTTGTTGTTTTGCTGTGGTTGGAAGGCGGTGGTTAATGTGCCATCCTTCATGGTCGAGTGGACTCATGTAGCACATAGATTTCTCACTTACTAGTCCATTTGGAGGTGGTCGACCTCAAGAGTGAAGCGAAAGAATCGGAAAGCGGTGCTAAGAAGGTCAAGAGGAGATCTTGATGAGGATGACGAAGAATGAGCTTACTCATTGGTTCTAAAATTTGATTTTACTATCTATTGTCATAGCAACTCTTTGTAGGAAGTTTTGGATATTTTATGTTGCATCTTTTGTGGATTTAGATTATGCTTTTGAGGTCCTAAAGTATGTGTTTTGAACTTGAGATTACAGATTGGTTCTAAAAGTAAAAGGATTTTATTCTATTTCGTCATCCGAATCCTATGCCCGATCATTTTCAAGTTTTCTTACTTTTATGTTTGTAGTTTTTAAAGTATTACTATGTATTATCGATGTGATTAATGTGTTTCAGATAAAGACATGATTGTTGTATTCATCAAGACATATGTTGGAGTGAAACTGTCTTTACTATGTTAATCAAGAACTGATGATGGTTAACATTTGTGAAGGCATATAAAGGCTTTCCCAAGAAGGCATATGAAGGTTTTGCAATTGGATGTTGCATGAAATCATTATACAAATTCGAGGACTAAACATGTAATATACTAACGAAGTGAGTTAACGACCGTTAGTAAAAAACCCAAATCCGCCAAAATTTTTTGTTGAGTACCTTTTTATGCAAGAAAAAAAGTAGAATACCTTAATTGGAAATGGACCCTAACTTTAATGCCTTTTTGTGCCATTTGCCCAATAATATAATATCAAAAATTACATTTTTGTGCATAAAAATTACAATCCGATTAATCCCCAATTAATCCCTTCCTAACCGACTAATTGCTAGGCCATATCATTATCACCATTCAAACTTTTAAAATTTTCACATATGAGTACTATACTTTTATTTAGGTCTATCATAAGAGTAATGTACTTTTATCCCGGTTCGTCATATAGATTACTAGCTAAAAGACCCGTGAAATTCACGGGTATTTTTAAGTAACGTCAAAAAAGGTAGTAAATGATATTGCGTATTATGAAGTTATATGTTAGAAAGAACCACATTTGGATAAACAAACATAAAGTATACAGTTGGTAATAATAAAAAGTGTATGCCATATGAAACACAATGGTAAAATAATCCAAAAAAGAAAACAAACATCGCCAGTCCTTTATTTCTACTAATGCGAAATACGTGTACATGTAGATTCGATCATAAATTGTGTAGCACATCTTTGTAGACGACGTTGGTGGTGGTATTAGTGATATTTCCATCTTCGCCACAAATAATCATCTTCAATCCTTTTTTGCTCCTAATGTGAGAGACGGCTACATATAGCTCGCTATGTGTAAAAACAGATCGTGGAAAATACAAACCAACTTGCCGATAGATTGTCCTTAACTTTTGTTGATTGTCATCGCGAAAGAGACAGACACGGGAACTGATTCCTTACAATATATAATGGCGAACGTTTATCAAAAGGTGATATTTTCATCTTTATGATAAGCACTCGTTTACCAAAATAGTTTCTGGTGTTTAGTGGTGTCAATGCAACTTTTCATCAACCCATAGTCAGCGATGCATATTTAATCGCAAGACTTTACAATGGTCCCACAAGTAGGAATGTTTTAAAGAGGATTAAGAGAAGTGGGGACAAAACATGTGGGTTGTATCGGGGAAGGTTTGGGTTAAATTTCGCTCAATTTTCATCATTTTATATGAACTTATGATTATCTTCGTCTTTTGTATAAGGGAACTTATGATTATTTAAATACAACTATTGATATCATGTTCTAGAAATTATGTGTGTGTAGCGCATAATGACCTTGAAAAAAATATGTGTAGTCATTATATGTAGAATCTCGTCTATTTATATGCTTGTAAAGAAGAACAACATGAGTTGTTATTGAATACGGATAGTTAAAAATAAATATTTTCTAGATATCATTACTTAATCTCATAACGATGAATAACATGAGGCGCTCTTCTTTGTGTTAACTCAAACACAGGGAATGTCCTTTGCAAAAACTTGATATGAAGTCTCAAATTTATTTTGGAGAAATGCAATAAGTATTATAATGAATATTTTGTATATATTTTTGTTACTCGTATGATTTGACTTAGTTTAATTGGTATGGTGTATAGGTTAATCTTATTTAAATACAACTATTGATATCATATTCTAGATATTATGTGTGTGTAGCGCATGACCTTGAAAAAATATGTGTAGTTATTATATGTAGAATCTCGTCTATTTATACTCTTGTAAAGAAGAGCAACATGAGTCGTTATTGAATACGGATAGTTAAAAATGAATATTATTCGGATATCATTACTTAATCTCAAAAGATGAATAACATGAGTCGTTCATATATGTACTAGCGGTACCAGCGTTGCGATGGGTACCACAAATAAATTATTTTGATGAATAATGTATTTTAGTTTATTATGTTATTTTTAACAATAAATTTATGATATCAAGAATTTCAGATAGCCCGTGCCTGCTCGAGCTCGAACCCTTTGGCCGTGTCTTCTGGGCTCGAGCCTGTTTGGTCCGTGTCTGTTCGAGCTTAAGCCCATTGGCCCATGTCTGCTTGGGCTTGAATATTTGTATAATGTGCATTATTATTTGTAGTAGTGAAATTTAATGCGAAATTGTGTTTAATTTGGTTGTACAATATGCCTGATAATTTGTATTTTTATGTAAGGGGTGTTTTAATAACTTTATTAATAGTATTTATTGACCAGTTAAATAATTAACTACATTAAATAGCATTAATATGGTATTTTGTTGTACACTATGCTTGTCTTGTATGTCTGAAAATTATGTGCATTAAAGTGTTGTACACTATGTTTCTTTTCTTGTAAGTAGTAGTCATTATAGTCATTAATCACATTGACCACTTTAATAGCATTAATTTTGTAAGTCTGAAAATTACATCATGCTTATTTTGTTGTACACTATGCTTATTTTGTTGTAAATCTGAAAATTGGTTGCAGCTATTGTACATTATGCTTAAATGGTTGTAGTTTTTGGTGAAGGGGTGTTTTTAATACCATTAATGTTGTTTCATAGAATTTTGGTCTTAAAATGATACCACGCTTTATTTTGTTGTACAATATGCTTACTTTGTTGTAATTATGAAAATTGGGTGCATTAAAGTGTTGTAAACCATGCTTAATTTCTTGTACGTCTTAAAATTAAGAGTGAGGTGCATTCGTGCATTATAAGTAGTATAGATATAGATAATCTCGTGTATTCATTTAGATGTCACAGTAACTTGTGTTTTTCTCTTTATAAATAACAACATATTGTTGCATTTTTTTGGACGAAACATGACTAATTATATGCTTAAAACTGTGTGTCAACAGTTTATTAATTAGTTATAACAAATGAACCTATTTCTTCAAAATTGCCACTCGCTTTTAGGTATATAATAAAGCATGTTTTTAGCCTTATAATCAATGTTTTATAACTCGGTTCGACCAGGCCGATTGAACCATTTTGGAAGAAAAACCGTAAATTTGAACGGCTTGTTCACCCGGTTGAACCGATACTAAATTCCATGTGATTTTAGTTTAAAACTTGTATTCTAGTTGAATTGTACGTACATTGTATTGTAATATATGTTTTATTAACTTCTTGTGTGGTTGATATTGAACTTTTTATATTTTAGGCATATTTGGTATTAAGTATTTCATGTTTTATAGGTGTTTAGTAACTTTCGAACTATTGTTTTTGTTTAACGAAAACCGGGTTAACTTGGTCACAAACCGGTTGGACAAGTGACCTAGTGACTCGATTGGATCAATTAGTGAACAAGTTTTTAAAACATTGATCATAGTCATTTCTCTTTACTAAATTTAAATATATAAAGTTAAACTCATGACAAATTTCACAAGCTCAGACTCGGCTTGGGCTAGATATTTATGATGAGTTAAAAGAAATAAAGCTCTAATTAACTAGGCTTATTAAGAACACAATAGCTACGCTCAGGCTCTTTATGTTTTAATTTAGTATTCATATTAGCTCACGGGAGTCTAGGAGATTCATGAAGCTTCTATTAGTCAAATAGTTCTAGAATATTAATACCGCGTACAACGTGTATAAGCGTCAATAACGATGTACGCGTCGTTGGGTCGGTGTGGATCTCAAGCCGAGATGTCCAACACGTCTGTATTATTCTTTTCTCACAGCCGATATAGGTACAGTGTTAGAGTCGGTTTTCTTCCCCCCTCATCTCTATAAAAGGAGGTAAGGGGGGAAGGGTCTAAGGTACCGGTTTATCTCCCCCTCATCTCTGGAAAAGGAGGTGAGGGGGGAGGGGTCATGTACGCATTCTTTCAATAACTAATCAAACAACTGATTAGGGAAACTTACTTGTGCATTTCATTTATCTTTTCTTGGTCGAAGTTATCCGTGCTAGTAACCAGGTTGTAGGTTGACGAATACTACAAGTGGTATCAAAGCTTTGGTTCGAAAGTTCACTGGTTATCTAGGATCGATCGAGAAGGGTTCTCTGCTGTTCGGTTCCTGGTAGGAGCAGAAGGGTGTGTTTCTGTTTGGGCTACCATATTCAACGACAACAAGGAGCAGCTAGCGTCGACATCTTGGGTCTTCGATTTTTCGGGTGCGCGACAAGGTGTAGGAGACTTGAGGGTTCGTTGGTTTGGGTTTATCCAAGATCGGAATTTTTTTTCTTTCCGGTGGGTTTTTCCGTTGTACCGAAGAAGACAATCGGTTTTCTCTGTTGGTTGTACAAGAAAGAAACACAGTTTTTTAAAAGTGATAATAGTGGCTGCCTTTTAAAAAGCAAGGACAAGATAGTGGGAATATTTTTCTTGTCGATGTGTTAACAAAAAAAAAAAAAAAAAGGAAGTTGCTTTTTATTTTAAAAAGCAAGGATAAGATAAAAAAATGTTATTATATTAAGAGGGTATTGCACAAGGGACTTTTTTAGTTTGTGATTGTGAGGTTTTTTCACAAGGTTTAGCAAATTAATAAAGGGATTAAAGAATGACGGGAGCCAAGTTTGACGTTGAGAAATTCGATGGAGTTGGTGATTTCGGGACTTTTGGTTTTCATTTTCTGGTTGGAGCAGAAGGTTTTTCTGCTTGGGCTACCAGGTTTGACAACAAAAGGGAGTACGACACAAGGTTTCTTTGGAGTTCGGTTTTAGGACTTAGAAAAGTGTCGGACTTTTGCTTGGTACACGGTATCAATCGAAAAGGGTTTCGCTATTCCGGTTTGATAACGGTCTTGGTGCTCGTTCGAGCAACAAGGGTTTAGTATTTGAAATTAGTCTTTGTCAAGGTTTACTTGAAGGGTTTCGTTTGTCGAGGTTACGACAAGGTGTAGAAACATTCAAGGGTTTTTCGGTTTGGGTTTTAAACCGACCGACACAAGGTGCTTGAAGATTCGTGTTTTGAACTTCAAAGGTGTCGTATTGCAAAGATTCTTTTCAAAGGTTCTTGGATTTTCAAGTGGTCCGGTAGTTATCGACACGGGTTAAGAAAGTTCAAGGTTATAAAGGGTTCACGATGGTTTTATCGGGAACAAGGAAGGCTAATTGCGTATATACCCGGACGGTCAGCAAAGGATCGGGAAGACATTGAAGGTAGGAAGCGATTAGGAGAATCTCGAGGCCGGAAGGAAGACCAACAAAGGTAATTTTCTTGTGTCTTGTAAATCGAGGTCTACACAACAATGTATAAAGAGTGGGGTCGCCAAACATTTAGGTGTTGCAGGGTTACAGCAGCAGAATGGGTTGGTTAAAAAGATGAACGTGACACTCTTGGTTAAGGGACGTTGTTTTCTTATTCAGTCTGGTCTGTCCAAGGTTTTTTGGGCAGAGGATACAACCAAGTCTACATATCTAGTGAATAAGTCACCATCATCAGCGATAGGATTCAAGAAGCCTATAGATATGTTGGGGTTATTTGGTTGGCTTGCTAGTATTAAGCAAGGATGCTTGAACCGGTTGAGTCAGTGCATATTCTGGGATACCGTGAAGGTATGGTGTGTTATCGGCTTTGGAGGTTAAATGAAGTTACTTCAAAGGAGTGCTTTACAGAATATGGTTTTCAATGAAAGTAGGGAATACAAGAAAACTTTCATTGGTTCTGGTGTAGGTACTGAGTTCGGTCAGAGATGTTGCATGGAGTTGGGTTTGAGGTGGAACCGCTAGGATCATACTTTTGAGGTGGAACCTCAAGGAATATCGATCGTAGTTGGTTCACGTAAGTTCAAACTCGAGATTTGATATACTATCATTCAAAGACGTGATAGGGAGCAACACTCAAAGACGGAACTAAACAGTATAGAAGGCGATGAATGAAGCTACTTTTGCGATCATTGTAGTGGAGAAGATATGATACAAGGTGCAGTTTATGATACAAGGATTTACTGAAGTCGTGAAGCTATGATATAGCACATGGATGCTTTGTCAACAACTCAAGCGGCATATATGACACTTACGGAGGTCGTGAAGGAGACTATTTGATTAAAGGACTCTCGATAGAGTCGAGCTAAGCTATGATTAGTAGCGGTTATTGCTCTCGGTCCTCGGATGAAGGCACACCTCGGTCCGAGGTTCCAGGTCTTGGTTGAAGTCATTGTGTATCGGAAATGGCTAATATGATACTAAGGTGGAAATTGTTGTAATTTAGTATTCATATTAGCTCACGGAGTCTAGGAGATTCATGAAGCTTCTATTAGTCAAATAGTTCTAGAATATTAATACCGCGTACACAACGTGTATAGCGTCAATAACGTGTACGCATCGTTGGGTCGGTGTGGATCTCAAGCCGAGATGTCCAACACGTCTGTATTATTCTTTTCTCACAGCCGATATACATTATATACCATAGTGTATGTGCAACACTTGTGTTTAGAACGAGTATGAAGCTTCCATGTATGTTCTTTCACATGTTAATGTTAAACCTGTGGAATGGATCTATGTGCAAAATTGATACAAATTCTAAATATTTTTGAAATGTTTTAAATGTTGAAACAAATTCTAAATGGTTGCTAAGTGTGATTATGCAAATAATAAATGTATCAAGTAAGGAACCTTTATTCTCTATCACCTCAGTGGATTCTGGAACAATACCTTACCTATGTATTAAAAAGGTTAAAAAAAAAAAAAAAAAAAAGGAGTCCTTCCATGTTACAACTTATTTTGACTTAGATGTATATGACCTAGCCGCCTAAATGTATACCTAGCGAGCCCTAAACCCTTTATGTACATATAGAGCTTACCGATATTATCCTCTGAATCTGCTCTATCATTACCGTAAAAGTTTTTTGGTTTAAGGTTAGTTGGAAGAAGAAAAAAGAAGGGCCCATTTGGGTTAGCCTGACCCAAAAGTTATTTGGGCTTTTGGAATTTGGGTTATTTGATTAGCTGTTCGGATTAACGAATAAGCTTTATTATAAGGGCCTGTTGAGTTCGTTATATTTGACGAAAATAAAAGCAACAAAAAGTAGTAGTTATTTATTTTGATAAAATATGTATGTAATTAACAAATTATTAAGAGTAAACAATAGTTGCTAATAGATGCTTTTCAAGTAGCATTTTTATTTTCACCATTTAGAAAAATTAAAAATGTTTGTTTGTTGCCAAATTACAAAGATTATGTACAAAATGCTAAACGCTAGTTGTTTCAAAACGCTCCTTAAACATACCATAAATTTGATAAATAGAAAGATAAGAATGATTGTCATTGGTTCAAAAGTATTATCTTGAACCATAAAAACCATGTGTAACTCGCTATTTTCCATGTGAAATTAGTTGCCTAGAACCATATATTGTCCAAGACTATATTTGTGATTTGTGCAAACAAAACATGTATACTACAAATAAATAGATCACGAGAGAGATTAAAAGTCGCGAGCGCGACTCATGAAGCGGGCATAAATACATTGCAAACTATATGCACCTTTATTCTAAATTATATTATCGTTATTACTACAAATGTACATCATGAATAAAGCTGAAAGAAAATCAGTCTAAAATTATATGGTTGGACTAAATCCTAAAACGTGTTTAGTATCAGTTATCAAAAAAATCCACATGAAACTGTATGTGTGTATTCTTTTTTAATTTTGTTTATAAGATATTAGTTATATGTTACACATGAATCAAATTTATTTTAAAATTTTTGTTTAGCGTGCCTCTTATATGTATGGATAACTAATTGTATTATATCTTATAAACAATGACACTTTATATATAATATTGCTTAACGAAAGCCACATTATATAATTTAAATACGAGCTCTTAAAATTTTCGCCGATTCATGGACGACCCTCTCTTATTCTACTTAAAACATTATTATGGTTTTTGATAATGCATGGTTAGAAATAATCGAAACATAGAAAAACAACTTAGGAGTTTCTTTAAGAAAACTAGCTCCTGAAATTTCATTGGCTTCAGTTCTAACCATTCAACCGATCTTATCGTTAGAGAAATCACCTATTAACAATATCATACTTGACACCTTTCAAATATATTGGTTTCAAGAGGTGTCTGGAATTTGATTAGCCATACTGCTTATATAGTTATATGATTATCACATATTTTTATTGATTAGAACACTACAGATTTATGATTAGAGAGTAAGTCTAGCCATCTAGGTACTTTATTATAGTTTTTGTGGTGAAAACCAAGAGAACTTTCTTATCCCACATAGGTTAAACAGGAAAAATAATTCTACCTTATATACCAACGTGTATACATATCATACGAGTTAAAATTATTATGATGCTTTTGCATGCGTCTTTCTTTGTGTTAACATAAACATATAAGCCTGATGTATTTGAGAACTTGATTATGAAGTCTTAATATTTTTGTAAATGCATTTGAATGTTTCATTATTTGTTGCTACATGTTACGGTGGACCTTGCAAATAAGGAATGTATCAAGTAATGATGTTACATGTTACTATGGACCTCGCAAATAAGGAATGTATCAAGTAATGTAACATCTAACCTCACTTATGTTTTTTTCTTTGCTAAGATTAAATATCAATCACACCGGCTAATTCTCGAACAATATCTTACCCGTGTTTCTCTTTCGTTATCCCAATCTCATGAAATGTATATGTGTTGCGGGTGATAGAGTACTCTACTGAGGATTTATGTATCTAACTGCATCGTCACTTAAAAATTACATCGTAACTTAGTACTAGTTATCAAAGAAGATTTAGAGATAAACGATTTTTAGTGAACAAAAACTTGGGCAGTGACATAACTAGGGGTCCCGCTGTGTCAGAGGACATCGATGAAATTTTGCTTCAGTGGCGGGTGGCGGAGCTTGACCATTTATTTTGTGGGGGCGAAATTATTATTTTTTATTGGGGAGGGGGGGCGTAATCATAGATTTGTTTGTAACCTCAACTAAATTACTCTAAAACATATAACATTACACTAGGTGTCAGTAAAATTTAGGTGGTGAGACCTCCCCGCCTCATAAAGGTCCGCCATTTTCAAGCATTAATTTTTAAACCAAAGGGTTGTGGCTCATTTGGTACCCACCTCCAAAAACTCATGGAACTCATGAAGAGATTTGGTGGATAAAGGTCAGGTTCGAGTCTCGGCTCGTCTCACTCTAGTTGGTACCCACTTGCAGGGAGTTGCTTGGTCTATATTTTTTGTGGGGTGGACAATGGGCGATCCAAAAGACACTCGGGATTAGATGTTTCACCAATTCCCACCTTTGGTGGATTAATTTTCTAAAAGTACCTCAATGTTCTTGTCTAAATGCATCTGATCTTAAAACTTATGTGTACTATTATGTTTTAAATATTTTGTGTAGCCGATCCCTTTAGTCTCGATTCCATTCCAAAACTCGGTATTGGTCATAACAGGACAAATGCATGAGCCAAAGGGTATTGCTAGTTAATTACTTTATTGTTTTTTGTGATGAAAAGGATGACAACTTCCCATCGTTTCAGTAACACATTTTGATAGGCCCAAATACATATAACCTACACTATATATACATTTACACACTCACCGTGTGTAAACATGAAAACTGTTACTTACGATTATAACAACGGTTATCATCAACAAGTATATTTTGTTCACCGCAATAAAAATAACGGAAACACAACTGTTAACGAGTTATGTTAACCTTTTTTTTGTTAAGTTTCGTGTAAACGCCATGAATCTGTGGTGTGGGCCGGGTATCGTCACTTAAAAAATTATACATTAATTTAGCATAAACTAAGAGAACTTTGTATCCCACATAGGTTAAAGAGAAGAAATGATTTTATCTTATATATCAAAGTGTATACATATCATATGTGTTAGAAGTAATATGATGCTTTCGATGCGTCCCTTCTTTGTGTTTACTTAAACACATCGGAATGTAGCCTTAGAAAACTTGATATGAAGTCTCAACTTTTTGGACAAATGTGATACGCATTATAATGATAATTTTGTATAGATTTTTGTTGTTTGTATGATTTGACGTTGTTTTTAGATTAATCTTGTATAAATTTAAGTCTCGATATTATGTTCTAGACATTATATGTGTTAGTAGCATAATGACTTTGAAAAATATGTGTACTTATTATTTGTAGAATCTCGTCCATTTATATTCTTATAAAGAAATATAACATGAATAGTTATTGAATGCGAATAGTTAAAAAAGAATATTTTTCCGGATATATTATTTAATAAAAAAGGTGAATAATATGAGTCGGTTCGTGTCATAGCCTGCTAGAGTGAGGAACCGCCCAGCAGCTCCCCCTATGAGTATAGTATAGCTCGAGACATTAAGGGTGCTTTGGAACACTGTTGATCACCATCTCTTGCAAGCAATCGTCGGTCACAAATGGGGTTTAGGACAAGATAGTATGAGACCGCTTGCTTAGAGCTTTGGAAGCAAGCACCCAACCCGACATAAGTCGTTCGTATGTATAATCTCGTATATTCATTTATATGTCACAATAATTTGTTTATTCTTTTTATATATATAATTTAGTGCAAATACATTATTTAATATATATTGAAAATGATATTTATAAATAACAACAATAAATTATTGTATCTTATTATAAAATATAAAGAGTGGGGGTATTTAGTAAATTCATAAATTTATATAAAACAGAGAAATTGAAAGTGAGGACAATATATTATTGTATTTTAATATAAATTAGAGTGAATTACATAATTGGTCCTTGTGGTTTGTTGAAAATTGCAGAAAATGTCCCTGTGCTTTTTTTTTGGTCGTTTCGTCCTCGTGGTTTACAAATCTACGGTTTTGTCCTCGTCCAAAATGTCCGTTAAGTGTCTTGCGTCGTTAGTCCTTCGTTAGTGCGATCCATTAAGTGTTTTGCCTTTATTAGTCTTTCGTTAATAAGTTTTGCACCGTTAGTCCTTATTTTTAAAATATAGTTTTCCCAATTAGTCCCTCCGTTAATAATAGTTTTCACCGCTTTTGTCCGCTTTTATCCGTTTTGTTCGCTTTTTATCCGTTTCCCCGTTTTTTTTCGTTTTTAAGTCCGTTTTCTTTCGTTTTTTATAGTTTTGTCCATTTTCTTACGTTTTATCGGTTTCATCCGTTTTAAATGCGTTTTATCGGTTTTCTTACGCTTTTGTCCGTTTAAAAAATTTTGAATAAAAATTTCAAAAAAAATTTGAATAAAAATATTTTCAAAATATATATATTTTTAAAATATGCCCGCTTTTTCAATATTTTCGGAAATTTTTAAGATTTTAAAAAAGTATTTGAAAAAAATATTTTTCGAATTTTTTTACCGTTTTTTTCGAAAATATTTTTGTCCGTTTAAAAATATTCAAAAAATTTCCGAAAAATATTTTTTTCAAATATGTTTTTTTAAATCTTAAAAATTTCAAAAATATTGAAAAAACGGACATATTTTATAAAAAATATATATATTTTAAAAATATTTTTTATTCAAAATTTTTTGAAATTTTTATTCAAAATTTTTAAACGGACAAAACGTAAGAAAACCGATAAAGACATACGAAAACGGACACAACGAAGAACAACGGACAAAACGAAGAAAACAGACAAAACATAAGAAAACGGACAAAAATTAAGAAAACGAAGAAAACGGAGAAAAACGGATGAAACCGATAAAAACGTAAGAAAATGGACAAAACTATATAAAACGAAGAAAACGGACGGAAAACGTAAAAAAGGGGAAACGGATAAAAAGGAACGAAACGGATAAAACGGACAAAACGGTTATTAACGGAGGACTAATTGGGAAAACTATATTTTAAAAATAAGGACTAACGGTGCTAAATTTATTAACAAAGGACTAATAAAGCAAAACATTTAACGGACTGCACTAACGAAGGACTAACACGCAAGACACTTAACGGACATTTTGGACGAGGACAAAATCTGTAAGATTTGTAAACCATGTGACGAAACGACCGAAAAAAAAGCAGGGGACATTTTCTCAAATTTTCAAGAAACCACAAGGACCAATTATGTAATTCACTCTATAAATTATAAGTGTAAATTACACTTTGTTCTTGTGAGTTTGGCCATAAACATTGTAAGTCCTTAACTTTTATTTTTGCATAGTCGGTCCTTATAATGAAGTTTTGTAATATCATTCTTCATTATCACTAACGGTCGGTTGACTAGCGATGTTATTAAGGCCAAACCACATGGACGAATGGTGTAGTTGATAAGGATGAATAATGTTACAAAACTTCATTATAAAGATCGACCATGCAAAATGAAAGTCGAGAGACTTATGATGTTATTATGGTCAAACCACATAGATGTAAGATGTAATTAACTCAAAATATAAAGTATAGGGGTTATTATTAAATTCATAAAGTCATATTATACAAGGAAAATTGATAAGTGAACTCAAGTGATATAACGTTGAGAATGATAGGCATGCCTAAAACATGTCTAATGATATGCCTAAAACTATGTCGTAAGAGTTTATTGGTTTGTGAAGAAGTGGGTCCCACGACACAACCAATTAATTCTTGCCACACACTTTTAGGCATATCATTAGACATGTTGTTAGTTATGCATATCATTCTCATAAAAGTTTTATTAATTATCCTTTTATTTTTTAAGTATTGTTTTACAAATTGACACATGCTTTTTTCAGGACATTTATGAATTAGACGAAAATTAAAGAGTTTGACCAAATTGAACTTCAATTTTGATTTCTTTTGCTAATAGGAATGCTCGATTTTGCCACGTAGACAAAATGATGCACTCCATTGGTACAATTGCAATTCTCAGTTTTCTTTTATAATTTGTGGAGTTCTTGTTGATGCAAAAGTTGGACGTTCCTTGTTTGGAGCTCCGGATTCTACACCAATTGAGGATTGTTACTTGGAACCCGCGACTAAAATAAAAGACACCGTTAGGCTTACTGTGGGATTGTTTCCCGATTATCCTCCGCGTGAGAGTAAGTAATCGGTTTAGGGTTTAAGGAGAGTTAGGGTTTGTAAATCGTTACCTTAAACGAGGGTGTGATCCCTTTATATACACACGGAATCCTTGTTGGTTCCGTGTTCCTCAACCTTCTACGTATCCCACCTTAAACGGTTGAGAATGATTATCTCCTTGATTAGAAGATATCCCACATCTATTCCGTAAATAGATGCGTATTTGGGCCCCGTGAGCCTAAACGCTTATCGGTAGCCCACATCGTGTTGGGCTTTATCAATATTGGGCTTTGGGCGGTTCGTAACCCGGATGTAGAGTATACGTCATCATGTCCCCCAGCCTAGTATGCGCGATGCGTGAGTGCGGATGCTAGACTAATAACCATAGGTAAAAATATACCAAACGTATCAAATAAGCCAAAGTAAATTTCTCAGGATACATTGTATCCGCACGTAAAAAGCAGTAAAATGAGCGCCTCAGTAAATCGGGGAAAGTTACGCACTATGTGTCCCATCAAACAATCTCAACCACACGCTTATAAGTAGTGGAGTCCACGTGTCACCATCGTGAGGAGGAAAATGGTTATATAGCTCCTTCACTTCATTTTCACCGTTTTCACACATAGTAAAAACAATCCACCATTTAGCAAAGCTTCCAACTTAACCAAGCCCTCAGTCTGAAATACCCCAAAGGTAACCACGCATTGCGCCTTTGTATTTGATTAGAACAACACCATGGTGAAAGAATTATCTCGATTTACGTCCAACATAACGGAAGAAGAACTACAACAGATTCGCATCGATTACTATATCCCCAATAACAGACATCCGAAAGTTCCGGTGCGAATGCATCAATCTTGGATTTCCCGATGGGAAAATTGGTGTATACACGCGATTTTTCGAATTCGCAAATCGCGCATACCATATCACTATTCTTAAGCGATGTATTAAATTATTACCGCATTCACTTATCCCACCGCCTCAGATAGGTGCGGCGAAATTAATCAATTTCGAGGTGAATCGTCATTTATTGGCCATAACCACCATCCATTTATTCCGGCGTTTTACCACACCACATGGTCAAATGGGTGGGTTTCATTCGCGAACGCCGGGATCCCTCCAAGCTACGAGATAAATTAGACGACCAAACCGGAGGAAGCGTTTTTACGGATTGACAACACATGTTTTCCACCCCATTCGATTTTTACGCTAAGGGGACATTGCCAAGGATGGCGCCCTCGGATCATATAACGTGAGGATGCGAAACAATAAATGCTAACCGCATCCCTATAAGCTCCTACCCCGAGGAATTCTTGGTGCATATAGTGCGAGCCACAATTATTTTGGCGGCTCGGAAGAAGTTCCTATTTTCTTGACGCCGATGATCGGGGTGGGTGCTCGTCCTTTCGCACTCCGCTCAATTACATTTCGTAAGTTATGGACTAGGTGTGTTTCAGAATTGTTATAAACTATGTGTGTTTTTGGTGGTGCAGAAATGGATCTGCTCAGCGTGGTGCACTGGCAAAACCAACAGAGGTAAAGGTGGGGACTCGTGCTCGAAAGAGGGAGAAGAACCCGTGTTAGGCTGCGGCACCGGGCGCATGAGCGATGGATCTAGGCGAGGCGGGTGAAAGTTCATCCGTAGCGCTCAAAGCAACTCTGTACAAAGCATGCCGAGTGTAATAGCACAAACACCACCCAGCGCAACCGCCCATAGCGGCAGAGCACGTGGAGGATATGTAAGAGCGGAAGAAAGCCACGGATTGGGCGAAAAAGGAAACGCAGGCGATGATGGCGCCGCATCCCTAAGAAGCGCCCGCTTATTTTTAGTGTGGAATCATCATCCGGTGATGTAGCGTCGCGCCCCATCACCGACACCTCCATTCTGCGTAAGTAACCACGAAAGTTTATATATCAAAATTTTTGCAAAATAGCTCTGAATAACTGTGATTATCTCATCTTGTGTGTAGGATTGAACAATCTGCAGAGTCACCCCCCCAAACAAGTCCAATGCGCACTGAATCATCTGGGCTAAAGGACCAAAGCGCGGAGCCTAAGACCGCTGAGGAAGTACCCATGGAACAACTTATTGATGATCTGGTTTCACTTGCGACGCAGATAAAGGTGAAGCACTCGGGTGATTCAAGCCAAAGTACGGAGAAAGACAAACGTATTGCCTCCCTTGAGGCTCAACTGGCTCTGCGAGGGATGAAGCGAGACTCTTGGGTCGTATACTACAAAACTAGCCGAGGAAAAGATGGCACCGATGTGTCAAATTAACCAGAGCGCAGAGGTCATGAGCTATAAGTCTTCTTGTCTATGGGCTATAAAATACTTGGAAAATAGCAAAGACGACCGACCACTCAAGCTTGAAGACTTTGGTACTACGGTGAAAAGTGCATTAGAGACACAGAGGAGAAGTTGCGTAAACTCAAAGATAGAATACAACGAGGAATTATATCCGCAACTTCTCCACCATAGCCGAGCGCAGATGGCTCATAAGCCATGGGCTCCGCTTAGCAAGATTAAGTGTCTTGGAGTCTCAAGAAGTTCGTGACTCCTTTGGGGATGTGGTGAAATGTGCACCGGAGCGTGGAAAGTCTGAGGCTATTGAAAAGTCGCAAGAGGTCGATCTGCTAAAGGTACCCGTGGGCAAAAGTCGAATTATGATGTAAAGGCTTATGACAATTTAGTCGCGCTATGGAAAAATGAAGGACTTGGAACTCCCAAGATCGCCGAGTGGAACGTGATCGACTATCCAATAAACGTGATATTTGCGTGTCCGACCTTAGCCCGGCATCTTGGTGGAGAGGCATTGCATGCAGCCGGACTATTATCTTAGGCCCAATGCATCCCAACCGCAGTTCCTGCTTTTGCGCGCCCAGACATCCCGAATCCGTTTGTTATTGATGAAGTCCCCAGAAACAAGTATTGAGGCGCGTGCGCTAGACTTGCTTGAAAGGAAAGGTATTAAGGCAAGGCCGTAATGTGTGGTGTGGGCGCGCCTCCCAAGGTCGGACGGGGTGCCTGTGAGCGTGGCCACCGTGGCGCGTCGAGATGCCGATTTATTCAGAGCTAAATAGGATTGGGAAGATACTAACCGCTGGTAGTTCCTCCTTGAAACAAGTCATAGCTTTTAGTTTATTTTCTAGTGATGTCTCAGAAGAAATAATTAGTAGGTCATTAATGGATTTCCTTTGTGAGGGCGCTTGTAAGGATTTTGTTCCTTTGTGATGTACACCTTTGTCGATTTATCTCTGCGTAAAAGAAATATACGTTGTGTTATCTATGATGTACACCCTTATACTGTGTATCTTTGCGTAAGAGAAGTATGCGTTGTATAACCAAGTGTGAATAATATAAGGACTCCATAATCATGTATGAAGATCCGAAAAAAAATGTTAAGTATAATCATGTATATTATTGGTATGCACGTCATCAGAATACCAAAGTGAGGAATCAAGTGTCTTGGTTCCAGATTTGTTAAACGTGCACATGTGCATAGTTGCGCATCCGTCGTAGGGTGCGCACAAAGCTTATTCCAACGTCTTGTGAACAAGGTGTTTAACAAGGATACGTAATCCGTTGTCGATGGGTTTGCAACCCTCTTACTCAACAAGTTGTTTATTAGGTTAACTTATCCTTTTGACCGTCGTGGGTGTATATATTGCATGCACGCCATGTAGGCAAAAATATGAAAAAATTGTTAAGACATATAGTATATGGAAGTAACAAATTAAATGGTGTTACGGAGTTAGCTAGAAACCGCAACGTTTTATTAATACTTGCAAGTGTTTATGGAAAAATAAAAAACATGATACTAGGAAAATGAAAAAAAAAAAGTTATCTATCGAGTACTGTAGTAAAATGCCTGAGCGTGCGTGCGGCGTGCCATAGCCAATCCTATAGGTAGCATCTTTGAGATTGCGGAGATGTTCCATGTCTTGTGGCGATTCACGACCATCCACGCCTGTAGCTTGTACGCCGCGGTTCCTAGTGCTTGATGACCTCATAGGGTCCTTCCCACTTTGGTCCAAGCTTACATGTCTTCGCGTGGCTCGCATCATTAGCGCGATAGACGAAGTCACCGGCCCGAAGGAGACACCTCTTACCTTAGCGTCATAGTATCCCTTCATTCTTGACTTGATTTTTCTTCACGTATAGTCAGCGCCACGCCTTTCTTCTAGTAGGTCCAGTCAAGGCGCGGTCTTCGCCATTAGTTGCTACATTAATCTCGGCGGTGCGGATAGTTGGCATACCAATTTCCCGGTATGACGGCGTCGGTCCCAGACTAGAGAAGGGTGTGTCTGTCTTGGTTTTGATCGAGTGCGATCGCCCACAAAACATGTGATAGTTCTTCCACCCATCTCCCTTTGTGCTTTTCGGGCATGCCTTAATTCCTTCGCTTAAGCTTCTATTTGCCCGCTCCACTAGGCCATTGGTTTGTGGGTGTTTAACAGACGCAAAGTCTTTGTGTGATCGTAGCTTGTCACACCATCCTCGAAAGGGTTGTCACAAAATTGTTTACCATTATCCGAGATGATTTCTCCGGAAGGCCAAAACGGCATACGATGTTATCCCACACGGCGCTTCACCTAGTTGCGGTGATTGTTACCACCGCCTTTGCTTCAATCCACTTGGTGAAGTAGTCTACAACAACTATGAGGAATTTTAATCCCATTGCGACGGAAAAGGGCTGCGATGTCAATACCCCATTTGTAGAATGGCCATGGTGATGTTATTGGCGTTAGCTCGTCTTTGTGGTTGGCGTGGGGTCTATGCACTTGGCAATCGTAACACTTCCGTATTAAATCCCGCGTCTCGGTGCATGGTAGGCCAAGAATATCCCGATCGCATGGCGCGTGCTACAACGGATCGTGGTCCCGAATGCATCCGCATGAACCTTCATGGATTTCGCAGCACATAATTTGCTCAGTAATGGGCCCACACAGTGGAGCCATGGTTGCAAGAAGGAGCGTCGGTACAAGATGTTGTCTCGACTTCAAATCGCGCCCATGCGCCGTATCCTGCGAGCTTCCTTCATTCTGAGGTAACATTCCCTTATTCAGAAGTCCATTATTGGTGTCATCCATGTAGGACCGCCTTCCTCTATGATTGTGGAAACTTCCATCTCGAGATAGACTTGCTTTTCAAAGTTTCTACCGTAACTCGCTTTGATAGGTGCGCAAAACTCGTCGAGGCAATCTTGCTCGTGGCATCCGCCATGGTTTTCCCTCTAGGGACCTGTTTGATAGTGAACCCACAAAACCTTTGATTAGCATCTTAGTTTTGGCCGATATTGGATCATGTTATCCTCCTTAGCTACATATTCGCCCAACACGTGGTTAGCTACGAGCCGAGAGTCCACATTTGCTTCTAGGTTCAGACACCCATTCGATTGCGATCGTAGTCCAAGAAGTAGAGCTTCATACCGCCTCGTTGTTTGTCGTCAGAAATTCAAAGCGCAGCGCATAGGTGAATTCCATACCTTCTGGATTGGTAAGGATAAGGCCAGCTCCCGAACCATCAATGCAAGAGGATCCATCTGTAAACAAGATCCATGGATCATGTTGTTCCGTCTTATTTGGTATAGGTGCCTCATTGGTGTCTGGCTTCTCAATTATGAAATCGCCGAATCATCCCTTAATTGCCGTGGCGTGGTCTCGTATGAGATATTGTGTTCACCAAAGAATACACTCCACTTCTGGAGTCGACTGATGCATCCGGTTTAGAGATGACTGTTTAATTGGTTGATCGGTAATGACCGCAATCGGGCGCTCGAAATACCGCGTAGCCGCTTAGCGAGAAACACCAATGCCATAACCAATTTTTCCATGGCCGTATAGTTCACCTCCGTCTTCTTTAGCGCTTTGCTTATAAAGTAGATAGGAGTTTGCACTGAATCCCTATCTGTTAGTAGTACCGCACTGACTGCTCCATCCGTTGCGGACAAATACATGATCAGTTCTTCCCCTGGTCGGGTGCAACGAGCGTTGGGAGTGTTGCGAGATGTTGTTTAAGCTGAGTGAAGGCTTCCTCTGCCTCCGTAGTCCACTTAAAATCGCCCTTCTTTATGCACTTCTTGAGTGTTTTAAAAAGTGGTAACGATTTTTCTAACGACTGGATAGGAACTCGCTCGGCCGCCAACTTTCCGTTAAGAGATTGAACTTCCTTCAACGCGTGGTGAAGGAAGTTCGATGACCGATTTGTCTTTTCTCGACATGGTTTTATGCCGTTAGGTTCAATCGGTATCCAAGGAACATGCCCTCGATGGCGCTAAATGTGCACTTTTTGGATTCACCATGTTTATCTCTCGTAGTTTTGAACGCCTCCTCAATGTCGCGTATTAGCTCATCTTCGTGATGGCTCTTGATGACTAGATCATCGACATAGACTTCAATGTTGCGCCCACTGTTTTTGAAAGCGTTGTCAACCAACCACGATAGGTGGCCCCGCATTTTTAAACCAAGGGCATTTTGTGTAATAAAGAACACCTTGGCCGGTGTGGGCCGTCTTTTCTTCATCCTCTTTAGCCATCTGGATCTGATGGTACCCCTTGTACGCATCTAGAAAACACTTCAATGGATACCCGCACAGAGACTCTATTTTCCGCCTATTTCGGTAATGGGTACAGATCCTGCAAGCACGCTTTGTTAAGATCCGTAAAGTCAACACACATTCGCCAGCTACCGTCGCCCTTTTTGACCATTACTGGATTCGAAAGCCAGTCGTGGTAATAGACTTCACGCATAATCCCCGCATCTACCAGCTTGTGTACTTCACCAGATCGCTATGCGCGCTCCGGGCTTGGCCCGTTTCTTCGCGCGACAAAGTAGTATCCTTGTCGGATTCGCGGGTTATGCTCGTGATCGAGCCGCGGTACTCAGGTCATGTGTTTTGGCCCCATGCAAAATGTCTAAGTTCTTTGCAGAGCGCACATTGCCAGGTGATTTGCCGTCTCGATAGTGATCCTCCGATGGCAATTTCGCCTCTGGGTATTCGGGTGGATTGCTACTTTCGGATGTGGAATTCGTAGTCTCACTTGTCTTTGGGGTTGGTGCGGTCTCGCATGCAATCGTGTTGCATTCTCGATGTGGTATAGTGGCATTGTAAAGAGTAACAATACCACCTTCCACGGGAACTTAAGCATCCCATGCGCTGTTGATGATATCTATGCGATAGTCGAAATTCTGGTCTCCAATAATGCCATTATATGGCGAGGGAGATTTAATCACCATAAATTCCATCCATGCCGTAGCGGAGTGTTCTTCGTTTCCAATGCTGACAGGTAATCTTATTTGTCCCATAGGCCATATCTTCTCCCCTGTAAAACCGGTCAACGCTGTTCCGACTGGGGTTAACTGGTTGCGTATTTCGGGACGCAGTCGCTTAAAACAGTGCTCATACATGATGTCAGCGGAAGCTCCACCATCAACATACATGCGGTGGATATCGTGACCCCCCGCGCTTATCTCTATAGTAAGTGGTTCTACCACCGCGTTGTTCGCGGTTAAGGTGGGGAATGAAATTTCTTTTCCCCGCGAAAAGTCCTGACTTACCTTCTGCTTTGTGACCCGCTGCCATGATTGTATCATGTAAATGGTGTCGGGCTTATCTTTAGCGTTTTTCTTATTGCTACTCTTTGCTTGTCCTTCCCTTCCTTGATATTCTTGACCGATGGTCCAATCTACCCTCTTTGACCATCTTGTCAATGAGTTGACGCAATTGGACACACTGTTAGTAGTGTGGCCCTTCGCGTGGTAATCACAGATCCATCGCCGACACGCCTCTCTCCGGAGTGCGATTTGTGGTGGTCTTGGGAAGTTAGCGCCTGCATTGCGAGTATTTCCTTTGGTGATTTGGTAGCGGGTATATTTGTCATTGTCGCGTCCATTCCTTGGTTGCGATAGTTCTGCTTACGGTTATTATTCCGGTCGTGGATTGTCTCCTGTGTTGTTCTGTGACCGTAGTTGGAGTAGCTTCTCTTGCTATCCGCCGCGGTCGCTTCTCCTTGTCGAAGGACCGTGTACGCTTCATAACCTCATCAAGGATTGGGAATCCGTCATTCAACCTTTAATAAGTTCCGGGTTGTTGATTCCATTCATGAACCCCGAGATTTTGAGTACTTCAGACATGCTTTGACTTGCATGCACTCATCCTTGAAGCGCCCATGAAAGCGTTTGTGGATTCCCTTGGCTACCGCTTGACTCTAGCAAGTTCAATGGGGTTTTAGCGCACTTTTTCGTTGAGTAAAATTTAGGCGAATGCCTTCCTCAACTCTTCAAAACCATTGATGCTTCCATGGAAGCTTGTTGAACCGAGCTCGCGCATTTCCACTAGTGTGGAATTGAACATGTGGCACCATACAAAGTTGTGGCGCCAATGGTTGTCGCCGATTCGAAAATTTTAGGTGATCATCGGGATCACCGCTCCATCATAGGTTTTAACATTAGTAGGCATGCGCCTCTTTTGTTCTCCGAGAAATCACCGACACGCCTAGTGAACGATCTACCTTCCTCGACGGCGCCATGGGAGACATATCCTCCTCTTCTTGGTCACGGTTTTTCTTCCGATTTCCAATGTCCAGCCTCACTGTCCTCACTGCCCGAGGAATTACTAGAGGATAGTTCCTCTCCCTTCGCGTTCGCCTGCTATCCTCGAATTGTGCTTGGGGGCTCTCACTGGGAATATCGCTCTCCCAACCTATCTTGTACTCGCGCCACCGAGTCTAGTATGGACACCGTGCTTCCCATCTTCCTCACTTTCGGTCATAGGTCGTGAGTCGACGATATTATCTTCCTCAACTCTCCTCCCAATTCTATTGAATCTTGGGGACGGCGACATTCTTCCGCGTCTCTCCCTATGACGACGCGGTGGAGATATCTCAAACTCGGGCCAAAGTCTAGTCGAGCATGCGTGCTCGACTTGGTCTTTTCTTTGCTTCCTCTTGCATGAGGACAACTAGGGCTTCGTAATTTTGAGAGACAAAATTACTTGGCTCTAATTCGAACGACTCCTGAACGGGGTTTCGTTTCTATCAACACGCCTGCTCCTCGCTCGGGCGTCGGTGCTTTTGTGAAGTTAGCTTCTAGCACCGATTGGAGTGGAGTAAAAGGAGTGCGCGGGTCTCTGGCATCGGTGGTAGTCGTTGTTGTCCGGGTTGTCCCAGAGTGGTTCCACCAGTAGGAAGGTGAATCTCGGCCCGATCCCCGATTCTTAGCGTACCGGTTGTTCCGAGATTTGCTTGGGGTTGCCCATTGTGCACCTTCTTTCCAAAGAAAATGCGCTTCGCGATCGCTTCGTCATCCTAGTTCTTGGTTCTTAGTGAATGGTCCCACGGATGGCGCCACTTGTTGATGCAAAAGTTGGACGTTCCTTGTTTGGAGCTCCGGATTCTACACCAATTGAGGATTGTTACTTGGAACCTGCGCACTAAAAACAAAAGACACCGTTAGGCTTACCGTGGGATTGTTTCCCACGATTATCCTCCGGCGTGAGAGTAAGTAATCGGTTTAGGGTTTAAGGAGAGTTAGGGTTTGTAAATCGTACCTTAAACGAGGGGTGTGATCCCCTTTATATACACACGGAATCCTTGTTGGTTCCGTGTTCCTCAACCTTCGGCGTATCCCACCTTAAACGGTTGAGAATGATTATCTCCTTGATTAGAAGATATCCCACATCTATTCCGTAAATAGATGCGTATTTGGGCCCCCGTGGGCCTAAACGCTTATCAGCGTAGCCCACATCGTGTTGGGCTTTATCAATATTGGGCTTTGGGGCGGGTTCGTAACCCGGATGTAGAGTATACGTCATCACTTATTATATAAAAGATGTTACAAACGGAGTGTCATTAAATTATTTGCGTTCGGGTTAGTTTAACGCTTTCCGGTAAGTTGTTAACAATTTAGGAAATTATCATATAAGATTATGTTAATACTTGATATGTTTGTGTGGAATAATTAATTAGCCTGACATGTTATTTTCTTAAAAACATTTTTTGCAAAGTGTAGATTGTAAACGCTTTGGTTAATTCTGGAACAATGTCACACTTATGTTGATTAAATAGTCATTTTGATATTGTTTGGAAAAATGAATTTTTGGTGTGGGTAATATAGTATTCCATAGGGGATTTTCGTATCTGATTACATCTTCACTTCATAATAATACTGTAACTTGGTATCAATTATTGGAGTAGATTAAGAAGATAAATGATTTGTATATAATGACTTAGTGAGCACAGATTATTGTTATTATTGTTTTTGTGATGAAAACCGAAAGACATTCTATCCCACATAGTTCAAAGAGAAGATATGGTTCTACATTATATACCAAAGTGATTCATAACACATTCATAACACCCGTGTTAGAATTAGTATGAAGCTTCCCTCTAAGTTTGTTTCTACGTTAATGGCAAATGTACATGACTGACTTTGGGGAAACTTGATATAGAGTCTTAATATTTTTGAAAATGCATTTAAATTTTGTAAGTTGTGTTACGGTGGATTACACAAATAATGAACGGACCAAGTAATGAAACATCTGATCTCGCCTAGGGTTGAGCATCGGTCTAAGCCCGAACCGGATTGAGACCAAAACCACAGACCAAGGACCGAAGCGAATGTGTTCGGTCCGGTCGAGGTTGGTCCGGTCCTTCCGTCGGTCTGGTCCAAGAAGGCATTATTGGTCGGTTTGTACGTAAGACCGGACCGGACCAAACCCGAGACCGAAATAAAGAAAAAGTGGATTCGATATGAAGCTTCCCTCTATAATAGCAAATGCGAAATTGATCAAGTACCATTTTATGGTGATTTAAAACAATAAAAGAGAGAATAGAAGCTACTAATTAACAAAAGTAAAATGAAAAGATAAGGATACAAAACCAAAGAAACCAAACAAGCATATAACATCTCCAGCAGAGCATAAAGATAAAGAATACTTATGTCAAAAAGACCCGAACGATCACTATCACAAGTTAGAATATAAACAAACCTATTACAAGACTCTTGGTTACATAAACATAGTCACATACAAATAATAGACAAAAACTTGCATAGATGGCAAGTCACTTTCGTCTTCTGCATTCATCTTCGAGTACAGAACCTGAAATGCAGGTTAATCAGTTCGCTTAGTACTTAGCGACTTCATAACAACTATACACATATAACAAACTTACAAGCCCATATGACAGGCTTTATAATTGGTATGAAGGTGTTATCAGATAAACTTGCTGTTAACGGCATAAGGTGTTGCAATACTAATGAATTAAAACTTTCATCAGAAACTTGTTTATCTGAACTTACTCTAATTCCTTGAGCAAACAGCAAACAACACATGTTTGGAACGATGATATACTACACGTGAACCAACGAAATGATAAAAAGCTTTCTTCAAATGTGTAGGGTATTTTTGTCCGGTTTTACACTAGTATAGCTAAGCAATCAGAAGGTACCAACAAAAAGAACTTGAGCATATAATCTTTTGTAGTGATATTAAAACATAACATATTAAGACCATACCTGAAATAGATCACATGCCAGCAAAAGATGGGATGAAGGGAAAGCTTTCACGAGGGCTAGTTCCGAAATCAAAGAGTGTGTGAACATTATTCAGCAAGATCTTGTATTGTAACACCTTTCCGTGTGATTCAATGACTATAAAAGAATCCTCTTCTCGTTCTCCCAAAACGATACACCAGACACTCGAATTAATCCCCCAACGTTCGGGATATGGCATCATAAGGTCATCAAGATTAACAAGGTACTTCACCGACCATCCAGAATACCCATTCCTCATCTCAGTAATATGCAACTGACAGGATATAGGACAGCGCTTACAAGCAAGAAGTAAACAACCACGGGATTCAAAGAACTTGCGATTAAAACACAAAACTCCTAGCAACATTAAAGGGAGTCGTAAGGTTGTTAAAACCGGATGGTCTACAAGAATATCCAACTTGAAATGCACCAAAGGCTCAGAGTCATAATTGAACCAATGAATGGCACCATTCCAATATATTCCATCTTCAAAATAAAACCTATAAAACTTTTGTAGGAGGGAATTCGATCACCACAAACACTCCAAATGCTTGTTTCGGAAGAGTAAGTCTCTATTAGAATGCAAAAGCCAACACCATTATCGAACCCCTGACCTCTCGGTTGAGAGGCTGTCTACATCTTAACCTCCCCCAAACACCGGAAACAGTATTGGGTACCCATAACCCGTGGAAGACGGCATTGGGAGTTACTTTTTTACATGTCTAGCATGTACGACTTTGTAGTGAGGTGATTCTGTAGGAACAAAACTAATCTAATACCGGACATGTGGTGTGTGTGAGAGAGTACTTCATAAAGAATCATCGTATCTAATTGCATCATCACTTAATAAGTATACTGGAGTTTATTATCAATTATGAGAATAGATTCAAAAGCTAGCTACCTTGTGGTTTTTGTGGTGAAAACCAAGAGAACTCTCTATCCCACATAGGTTAAAAATAAGAAATGATTCTACATTTCATACCAACGTGTATGCACAACATCCGTGTTAGAATCAATATGAAGTTTCCGTGTTTGTTCTTTCTTATGTTAATGTTAAACATACCGAAATGAATAAATATGGTAAAATTATATTAAGTCTTAATATTTTTGGAAATGTGCCTTGCATTCACCAATTTATATTTTGGTGATATGATTGTTTGAAATAATCGCTAAATAGTTGCTAAGTGTTACGGTGGACTATGCAAACAATAAATGGATCAAGTAATGAGACATGTGATCTCACCTATGTTTTTTTCTTTGCTAACATTAAATTGGAACCACATCGGTTGATTCTCGAACAATGTCTTACCTATGTTTATCTTCTGTTCTCCTGGTCTCATGAAATAAGGTAAAATTTTGACTTTGACTTTTTCTTTTGTATATATACCTCATATTGTACCCATTTTCATCTCGATGAATAATAACAACTTTTCCCCGTCTTTGTCATTTTCTCTCAATTACCAATAGTACTCCACAGGGGATCTTCGTATCTAGTTGCATCGTCGCTTAAAAAATTAAACTGGAACTCAGTAAAAAGTGTAATTAAGTCTATGTACCTTATTATTCGTTTTTTTGTTGAGACCCAAGAGATCTTTCTATCCCAAATAGGTTAAAGAGGAGAAGTGATTTTATCTTATATACCAAAGAGTATTCACATCATACATGTTAGAATTAGTATGATGCTTTCGCAAATGTTGTTGCTCATGTTTATTTCAAACATGAGATCATCTCCTTTGTGCAAACTTGATATAAAGTCTTAACTTTTTTGGAGAAATGGGTTTAAATTTTACATTCACCATTTTATGTTATGGTGATATAATTGTGTGAATAATTGCTAAGTGTTATAATAAATGGAACATTTGATCTTACATATGTTTTTTCTATCTTTACTAGAGATTAAACTGCAACCACATGAGTTGATTCTCCAGCAATATCTTACCTACGTTTCTCTTCTGTTACACATTGTTTGGAACAGTGGATTTGTGTTATAAGTGATAAAGTACTCCATGACGAAGGATTTTCGTATCTAATTGCATTGTCACTTATAAATTACACCCGAATTTAGTATCAACTCTTAAACCGATTTAGAAGATCAACAATTTATAGTGAAGATCAACAATTTATAGTGCCAGGAGGAATTTATTTTCATGGTTGATTTGGGTTGTGGGACGTGCTGCTATTGAAAAATCTTTTATTTAGTTCTTGTTATATTGACACATTTGTAATAACTTATCCTTTGCTTGTGTTAACGGATACTTCCAAAATTCTCTCTATGCATGAGGAAAGTCGGCACACACGCAAAAATCAAAGAGTGTGTTTGCTTAAGTGACAAAGTAATCTCTACTGTTGATAAATGAAAATATGAATTTACATCTTATATCTCATTTTAAACATCAAGCACATAATGATTTTGATATCAAGCCTTTTTTCTTATCAAGCACGATGACATTCAGAAAACTATATAGTGTTGTTGCATTCACCATTGAAGAGCGACAATATAAGAGGCAGAATGTAGAAAACAACAAATCACGGTTTTCCAAATTATAACTTTGAGATTGGCTATGTCTTCGGGACCGGTTCAATTCTGAGTGGGGGAACGAAGACAGAATTTGATGATGTATTGAACTATATAGGTGATGATGTTTGATTTTGAAGGCTGGTGTGTCGGTTGCCTTTTGTCGAGCACAAAATGGTGGTTCTGCGTTTCGAGAGAACGGAATCTTTGCGGACCATGGGGTCCGATACTTTGACAAGTCTTTCCATTTTTTGAGGGGTGAAAGTCATCAAATAGTAACCAAGTTTGAGATCTGTTCCAATCTGGTACCTCAAACTTTATATGAACCATAAAAACCATCAAAGTTTCAAAACTGTTCCATTCTTATGTAATTTTTATGTTAGAGTGACCAGAATGGAACACTTCTCAAACTTGGTTATTATTTTGTGGTTATTGTTTATGTTTAGTCGTGCTTTAACTGGTTGTACATAAAGTTAGTTAGAATTAGTTAAATTTAGGGGGTGGGTGTTTAAAATTAATGTACAACATGTTAATGCATAGATGGATACTTTAAGCACATTAATTTCAGAAAATTACATAAGAATGAAACAGTTTTGAAACTTTGATGGTTTTATGATTAGTATAAAGTTTGAAGATCAAATCGAACACCTCGTGAAACTTGGCTATTAATGGGTGACATATTCCCTTTTGAGATTGGATTGACGGAGAATAACTTTTGGTAAATGTAGCCTAGATTATTATTCGTAAAATTAGCCTAGATTGTCGAAGAATAACTTGATATGAAGTCTTATAATTTTGGAAATGTATTTAAATATCAACGGTTGTTTATTTAATTTGTGGGACGTACGTTCGCATCTAATTGCATGGTCACTTAAAAATTACTCTCTCCGTCTTTAAATTATTGTCCCCTTTTGACTTTTTCGGTCTTTACTTTTCAACTTTGACCTTAAGTACTTTTGTTTATATTACATAATACTTGATACAAAATATATGAACGGATTGAGTTTTAAATGTATTTTCATTTGGTATAATTTTTATCAAAAATTGTATTAACACAAATAAAAATATTTATAATCAATGTTGAAAAAAAAAGACTGAAAAAGTAAATAGGGGACAATAAATTTGGGACGGAGGTAGTATATGAAAATTAAGTATAAAGGATAAGTTAATGTACCTTTTTTTCATTTTTTTTTTTTTTTTTTTTTTTTTTTGAAAACCAAGATAACTTTTATCCCACATAGGTCAAAAGGAGAAAGGATTCTACCTTATATAACAAAATGTATACAAAACTCACATGTTAGAATTAGTATTATGCTTTAGATGCGTCCTCTTTTGTGTTAACTAAAACACAATGGCGTTATAGGTGCACAAAACCGGTTTTACGGTTTTGGTTTTGAAAACCGGTTTTAAAACCGTTTTGCCAAAATCGCTTTGCTTTTGGTTTTTCCGAATCGGTTTTCGGTTTTAAATGTTCGAATCGGTTTTTTCGGTTTCAAATGTTCGAATCGGTTTTTATCGGTTTTTACCGGTTCGGTTTTTCGGTTTTAAATGTTCGGATCCGCTTTTTATCGGTATTTTACCGGTTCGGTTTTTTTTGAATTTAAAACATTTAATACATTTCGAATACAATCATAACTTTTATTTAAACAATAAAATCATACAACTAAAACTATAAAATACTAATACATTTCAATACAATCATAGCTTTTATTTAAACAATACAATTATAGAACTAAAATAAATAAATACTAATACATTTCGAGCTTCGCATGGCCATCACCCAAAACATATTAGTATACTCAAGTATATCGAGCTTCGGCATTGCCATCACCGTGTATACCAAGAAATTAAATCATCCAAAATTCTTCTACATCTAACTCTTCAACATCAAATGGTTCAAATTCACCTTCATCTAATTCGGTGGCGGAGGTGATATCCCATGTCATCTTCTTCTTGTGCTATAGTTTCTTCAACTTCTTCAATCGAACCTTCCAACGATGTTTGATGTTGTACCCTATCTACTCCGTCCATATAATCTTTCAAACATACACATACTTCCACGGATTCGGGCTAAGTTTTGTCCTTCTATCCGATATAATTCACCACTATGAGAAAAGGCCGATTCGGAAGCTACCGTCGAAGCTTGGACCGCTAATAAGTCACGAGCCATAGCGGCTAAAATTGGAAATTGGATTTTTTCTTTCCACCAAGCCAAAATGTCAAAGTTTGCAAACTCATCGGGACTTAAAGTTGTTAAAAGTTTGTAGCCATATATTGTCCCAACTCGCTTGTCGGGCCGATGATCGTTGACGCTTTGTAGCGCCTTCACGTAAAGTATTATAAAGGTTTATGTTAATGTCCCTTGTCATTCGGGACGAACCGCCCGCATTGGATCGAGAATGGGTTTGGTTGTTGACCATATTTTGTTGCATAAATTTCAAACAATTTTTTAAAATAATCATTAAATTTAAAAACTTGAGATTCTATATAGTTGGGATCTTCACCGTCCAACCCAAAAGATAATTCTAAATTTTCCATTATTCTTCTTATTAAAAATTCTACGCCTCAACATTTAAACATGGATTAAGTGCGGTGGAACAAGTATAAACCAAAGGTAAACTAGCAAAATATTTTATAAATCTCTTTTTATAACTTTAACCATTTTTCTAAACATTTGAGTAGGTGAGTCTTTTAATTGCCTAATTTTTCCGTCATAGCATAAACTTGATTTAAAACTAATGGGCTAGTTGGGTAATAAACACCCGATACTATAGTTGTTGCCTCTTTAAAAACTTGTAAAAAAATAGTTAAATCATTTAGTCGATCCCAATCTTGCTCATCTATCGAAGTAGAACGGTTTTTATCAACAAGTAATTCATTAAAAGCATCTAAAGTAGAACGTTGTCGTAATATATTTTCAAACATAACGCAAGTAGAATTCCACCTAGTAGGTGTATCTAATTTCGGTCCTAGCCATGGTTCACCACATTGTTTACGAAACGTTTATAGTTCATTTGTCGCTTCATTACTCGAGCGATATATATTTGTTAACATACCCTAAATACCAAACGTAATCTCTCATATTTTTTAATGCCGCTTGAACGGATAAATTTATAACATGAGCAACACAACGGAATGAAAAAGCACCATCTAAAATGGGTTTTATACGTAATTTTAACAATTCCATAGCTCTAGTATTATTAGATGCATTATCTAGTGAAATCGTAAAAACTTTATCATCTAAATTGTATTCAATTAAAGTGTCATGTAAAATTTTTCTTAAATTAGATCCCGTATGTGATAACCAAATAGTTTAAAAGCAATTGTCCGTTTCATTAATAACCAAGATTCGGATTAAACCAATGAGCCGTAACGGCGAGATAAGAATTGCCAAACCATGTGGTGCGGTCCAAACATCCGTAGTTATAGAAACACCATATTTATAATCATGAAAACCATTAATAATATCATTTTTAGCCGTTCCCATAATTTAAAAGCATCACTTCTAAGTTTAGTATGACTTACTTGTTTATACCGCCTGTAGCCTCTTTTTGATGATGGCCGTAAGCTTGGCGTTGTCGAAGAGGTTGAATGGATAAGTATATTGAATGACCCACCCGCAAAATCTCTTTGAAGCGCATCATTATCATATACACAATTTGACCATCCTCACCAATAGTACCGTCGGCATTTTGAGGTACCGCGGAACATTTGGTTATATGACCCTTAGTGTAGTGTTAGCCCGGAAGCATAAAAGTTCAAACATTTTTGCAACGCGCTTTTCCGTCCCATCCTTCATAACACACAAATCCATATGATTAAAACCTCCGGATTTCAATGCGGTTGGTTTAACATGAAGAACATCATCTTGTGTGTAATGTTTTCGTGACCGGAAGACCCAACGGAGGAGGATTAGTGGAAGCTTGTTGTGATTGTGTGTTTTCCATTATAAAGAAATTAGAGATAATAGAGATTAAAGAGAGATTTGATGTGTTTTAAGCCTCAACCCAAAACACATATTTATACTACAAGTTCTAGCTTCAAAGTACTCAAAAAATCAAAATAAAGACAAGAAAAACGGTAAAAAACATGTCATAAGCCCACTGTACTCTGAGACCATTTTCCAACCGACCGGTTTTAAAACCGGCGAAACCGGTTTTAAAACCGGTTTTGACCGTTTTCGCCGGTTTTGCCGTATTCAAATCCAACGGATAGTTTGACTTTACGTTGACGGTTTTAAAACCGGTTTAACCGGTTTAAACCGGTTTTAGCCGATATTCAAATCCAACGGCTAGTTTGACTTTCGTTGACGGTTTTAAAACCGGTTTAAACCGGTTTTAGTTTTCGACAAAAAAAAAAAAAAAAAAATCGGTTTTAACCGGTTTTTAAAACCGGTTTTACCAGTTTTAGAACCGGTAAAAACCGGTCCATTGGAAAACTTAAAACCGGTACAACTGGTTCGGTTTACTAAAACCGGTTTCGGTTTTGTAAAAACGGTTTTGTTGAAAACCGGTTCGGTTTTGTCGTCCGGTTTTTGAAAACCGGTTTAAACTTGCACCTCTAATGGCAGTGCGAGGAGCGAAAACTTGACATGAAGTCTCAACTTTCTTTTTTTTTTTTTTTTTTTTTTTTTGAGAAATGCAATAAGTATTATAATGAATCTTTTGTATAGACTTGTTATTGGAATGATATTATAGTGTATTTTTTTATAGATTTGTTTGCTCGTATGATTTGACCTTTTTTAAGTGACATGATGTTTAAGTTAATATTGATTAAATTTAACTTTTAATAACATGTACTAGACAATATTTTTGTTTAGTATCACCTTGAAAAAAATGTGTAATTATTATATGTAGTCTCGTCTATTTATATTCTTATAAAAAGAACTAGTTATAATACAATGACGCACCTGGTTTGACAAAAAATTATTTTATATTAATGTTGAATATTGTGTCTTTAAAGGTAATTACATATAATTATATACTTATGCACGAGTTTTTGATTATCCATTAATATTTATTAGAATTTTGTATAATCAAATTTTGTAAAAAATTTTTGTTAGATAACTCAAGATTAAACTATATTTAGCTGATATAGATGTTGATGTTCCTATTTAAATTTCACTATTGATATTATGATGTACACAAGATGCGAGTTTAGTTGCACATAATAAACGTTGATGAATTTAAAATGTACTCCTTAAAGTTTTTTAAAAATGTTTTTCTACATATCCTTATATAAATAAATAAAAATTACATGAGTGGATTTCATAAGTACAACCACGTTTTTTTTCTTTCCATATTACAGTAGCTCGTACTTACAATTTGATAATTATATTCCCTTTTTCAATATTGTAAAAAAAAAATGATATTTATAATCTAATGTATATTTATATGTTAGAGTTTTAAAACAACATATATATTGTATTTTTAGGTTATAAAGTATAAGGGATTATTTGTTTAATTTCCAAAGTTATTAAAAGACATGAAAACTTATAATATTACACTTAACTCTTTAAAATTTAACCACTAAAGTTTTACTAACTACCCCCTCTTTTTCTCAACCAAATTTCTCCACCAAATTAATTAAAGGTTGACAAAAATCAATTTAATTTTAACTTTTATTAACCAATCACATCCGACGATTTTGCTTACGTGGCAAAATCAAGCTTTCCTATTGGTCCAATTTTTTTTCAATGAGAAGGGTTTTACAAAATCACCCCAAAATGATATAATTCTTTTATTATATAAAAAGATAAAATAAGTCGTTATCGAATCTAAGTTATCTATATGTCGAGCACAAAATATTTGCAGAACTTGGGGTCCGATACTTCGACAAGTTTTTCACTTGTTTAAGATCCATAGATGAAGATTAGCTTATCTAGATTGCTTGATTTTGGAACTTATGTTTCTCTTTGTTGGTCTCCCACTTAAAAATGAGATAGGAGTTGCAATATCGTTTCGAATGGTGAATTTTTGGTGTGTGTGATAGAGTACTC
Source organism: Chrysanthemum lavandulifolium (assembly GCA_022545495.1). Classification (NCBI taxonomy): domain Eukaryota; kingdom Viridiplantae; phylum Streptophyta; class Magnoliopsida; order Asterales; family Asteraceae; genus Chrysanthemum; species Chrysanthemum lavandulifolium. Next base: position 303,307,641 of record CM040239.1, on the reverse strand, counting down.
CATACGGATATTCATATTTAATTTCATTGTAACTTAATAACCATACAAGAATTTAGTATCAACTATCAAAGAGATTACTTCATTATAGTTTATGTGGTTAAATGTAAAAACCAAGAGATCTTTATATCCCACATAGGTTAAAGAGAAGAAATGAGTATACATAAATACCCTGTATAAAACCCTTTATTTGGCTGCTTGTTTAGCATCTTGCTTTGATCCCGACGACATGGTGGTACAAACAGCAGAAACACCTAGCTTTAAACCACGTGCAGCTTTAGCAGCTCCTGCTATCTTAGCTTAGGCAGCTATACCTCCAACTTGTAGAGCCCTTAAGGCGACTGTGTGTAGCCTGCAATATACCAATGCTAGTTCATAATCGAAATGGACATATTCTAACACTTGCAAATGTATCATGTATCACGCAATAAAAGAGACAATACAAGCTACTAATTAGTTATCCAAAATATAACAAAAGAAAAGCAAATGGATAACACCTTCTTTTCAAAGTTATCTTGGGTTTACATGTTAAATCTATAATGAAAATTCTAACGGATGTGATGTACGAATGGATATATCTAATCAAAATATCACAAAAGGGGATTTCTGTACCAAAAATCTAGAACCTTTTGTAGAATAGGCGTTTTGATATTGGGTGATAGAGAGGATCTTTGTATCTTATTGCATCGTCACTTAATAATCGTATTAGATATAGCATTCTGCAGAGAACATATTCGTATTGATTAGAATTGTTCTAAATCACGATCGAGTAAAGAGTATGTCTAATAATTTATTACTCTTTTTGTAGTAAAAACCAATATAACCTTCTATCCCACATAGGTTAAAGAGAAGAAACGATTCTACATTATATACCATATTGTATGCCCAACACTTGTGTTAGAATGAGTATGAAGCTTCCATGCATGTTTTTTTCCCATGTTAACGTTAAACATGGTAAATGTATGTGTAGGCAAAATTTATACAAATTCTTAATATTTTTGGAAATGTGTTTAAATGTTGAAACAAATTCTAAATGGTTGCTATGATTATGTAAATAATAAATGTATCAAGTAAGGGAACATTTAATCTCACCTATGTTTTTACCTTTGCTAAGATTAAATTGCTATCACCTCGGTGGATTCTCGGACAATACCTTACCTATGTTTTTGAAAGAGTGGTATCCAGAATAATGGATCTGTGTTGTCGGTGCTAGAGTACTCTACGGAGGATTTACGTTTCTAATTGCATAGTCACTCAAATATTATGTCGTAACTTAGTATCAGTTATCAAAGTAAGTTTAGAAGATAAACCATTTAAAGTGAACAAAAACTTGGTTAGTGAGGGGTCCCGTGGTGTCGCATGACACCGATGAAATTTTGCTTCGTAGTGTTAATTTTTCTTAAAGAACTTCGATTTTGTCTAAATTCACTTGGTCCCCAAAACTTGTGTCTAATATTTTGTGCACCCGATCCTTTTTAGTCCTAGTACCGTCACTAAACTCGGTATTGGTTATAGCAAGAAAAATGCATGGGTCAAGGTATTGCTAGCTACTTTACTGTTTTTGTGATGCAAACGATGGTTACTTCCCATCGTTTCAATACCACATTTTGATAGGCCCAAATATAACATTATTATTACATAATCAAGATTCACTTAACCTAACAAACACTTGATATAATGCATAATCATCATATCTACTCACACAAACACCTACACTATATATAAACACAATAACTGTACGAATAACAACAAAAATAATGAAAAAACAATGGAAATCGGTTACGACTATAACCCGTTAACAAAATGATATTTGTTCCAACGCTTAATCTATCATAGACAAACTGTGCATAGACATGTTATATATACATTTACACTCACTGTATGTAAACACGAAAACCGTTAATGGATTTTATTCAACAGTAGATGGTGAGTTTGATAGATATTATGTTAACTTTTTTTTGTAAAGTTTTGTTTAAAATGATTTAAAAAAATGAAAAAGAGAATGATTTTATTCATATCAATATAAACGCATGGTCACTTAAAAATCATACCTTATATACCAAAATGTATACACAACATACGTACGTGTTAGAATTAGTATTGTTTTTTTAGATGATTTAAAGGGTATGTTTAGGTAACTTATTATTATTTTTTTTATTGAAAATCAATAGAACTTTCTATCCCACATAGATTAAAGAGGAGAAATGATTCTACATTATATACTAAAATGTATACACAACATACGTGTTAGAATTAGTGTGATGCTTTCGCAGACGTTCTTCTTTGTGTTTGACCAAAACGCATTGGCCCATCTTCTGTGAAAATATGATATGAAGTCTTAACTTTTTTGGAGAAATTCGATAAGTATTATAATGAATATTTTATATAGATTTTTATTGCTCGTATGATTTGACTTTGTTTAAGTGGCATGGTGTTTAGGTTAATCTTGTTTTAAATCCAACTATTTATATCATGTTCTAAATATTATGTGTGTTTAGTAGCACATAATGACATTGAAAAAATATTGTAGTTGTTACACGTATAATCTCATCTATGATATTTTTATAAAGAGAAATACATGTATGTTATTGAATGTGAATAGTTAAAAAAGAACATTTTTCGAGATATCATCATTTAATCTCATAAACAGAAATAAAATGAATAATTCGAATGTGTATACTCTTGTGTATTCATTTATATGTCACAGTAACTCGTGTTTTTATTTTTATGTTATAATTTAGTGAAAGTACATTAGTTTAATATATATTGATAAATAAAATTTAAAGATAACATATATATTGTTGTATTTTTTAATAAAAAATAAAGTATAGTTGTATAGAGGGTATTTATTAAATTCATAAAGTTATAATAATAAATGGAAATTGAGAAGTGAACTTATGTCCATATAACTTATTTAAAATTTAAGAACTAACATTTTATTAATTATCCTCTTTTTTTCAAGGGTTGTTTTACAAATTGACACGTGTTTTTTAGGACATTTTATAAATTAGACCAAAACTAAAATGTCTGACCAAAGCGAGCTTCAATTTTGACTTTTTGTCAATACGATTGCTCAATTTTGCTACGTAAACAGAATGATGCACTCCATTGGTACAATTGCAATTCTTAATTTTCTTTTATAATTTGTGGAGTTCTCTTATTATGTAAGAGATGTTACAAACGGAGTGTCAATAAGTTATTTGGGTTCGGGTTAGTATAACACTTTCAGGTATGTTATAAACAATGTATGAGATTATGTTAATATGTTTTTGAGAAATAATCAGCTAGCTTGAAATGTTATTTTTTAAAAACATTTTTTGCAAAACGTAGATCGTAAACGCTTTGGTTAACTCTGGAACAATGTCACGCTTGTGTTTCGCTTCGGTTAAATGGAATAGTGCTCTTTATATTATTTGAAAGAGTGAATTTGTGGTGTGGGTGATATAGTATTCCGTAGTGGATTTTCGTATCTGATTGCATTGTCACTTCATAATTAAACGGTAACTTAGTATCAATTATCGGAGTAGATTCAAAAGATAAATGATTTATATATAATAAATTAATGAGCACATATTGGGTAGTATTGTTTTGTGATGAAAACCAAGACAAACATTCTATCCCACATAGATTAAAGAGATAAATGATTCTACATTAGAGCATTCGGTGTCTTGACTATATTCCCACGTTAAAGTTTCACTTTCTTGCGTTAAACCCGCGTTAACCACACTGGCCCCTGCGTTAAACCCACGTTAAAGCCTTAACGTTCCGTTAAGTAGGTTTTTTTTTAGTTAAGCTTTAAACCCCATACCGCCCCTATGTTAAGTTTTAACTCACTTTTTTTTTAGTTAAGTTATGATAAAAGTGGGGGTCAAAATGTTGAGTTAAGGTTGAGTCAGATAAGGGCTGTTTTTTTAAGTTAAGGCTAAAAGGTTAAAGCTGATGTGGCGCTGACGTGACAGTGGGTGAAACTTTAACTCCCGGTGATGACACCCTATGCTCTTATATACCAAAGTGTATGCACAAAACCCGTCTTGGAACAAGTATAAAGCTTCCGTGTAGATGTGCATCTACGTTAACGGCAAATGTGGGTTGCAAATCCATGCGGGAACTTGATATGAAGTCTTAAGATTTTTGGAAATGCTTTTCCTTAAATTTTGAATTCATACAAAATTTCCTGAGATCGCACAAGTCATACCTCATATCCAGTATGTTCCATGGTTCTTGTTGAGGATATAAGCATTATCTTAAAGTCTTAAGAAGTAGAAGAGCCAAAGTTGTGTTATCTAGAAGTTCAAGGTTCTCTTAAGGACATTTCCTGCAGCTATATAAAGTCAAGTTAAGACCAAAAGTCTCATAACTTCCAAAATCATATGTGTGAAATCTTTCTCTCTTCTCTCTTGTTCCTGAGTAGAAGAGAAACCCTAGTTTGTGTAATTCTTTCATCAGTTTAATCTTGTATTGTAAAACTGCTATTCTTTATCTATTGTTAATAAAAGTAAGCCAAAGGGAGGTTGGTTGGGTTCACTATCAAATCTGATTTTGTGGTAATTGCTTTGGTTTTGTAAGTTTCTACATGGTTTCAGAGCCAGGTTGCTCAATACCAAAGCTGTTTTAAAAAGATTGTAACGATTTTTGAAAAACTAGGGTTTCTCTATATTTGGGGGTTTTGATCTATTGGTGTAGATCTTTGTGTTCTGAGTGTTGATTGTGCTTTCTTGATATCAGATCTTTGAGATCTGAAGGTTAATTGGAATTTCTCAAAATTAGGGTTTCATAATTTTTGGGGGTTTTTTGATCATGGTGTTTCTCTAACTAATTACTTCTAGATTTTGTAATCTTATGAGTTAATTAGTCTTCGGAGTGTATCAATTTGATTTTTATCAAATTTATTGAAATTAGGGTTTACTGTATCAAACCCTAATTCAGGTTGATCTTTCTGTTAAAAAATTGATAATCTGACAATTCTTGATTCTAATTTCAAGATTCTTGAAACAAAAATCAAAAACCCTAAAATAAGTTTTAGGGTTTATTTGGGTTAGATTTGTGTTTTTTAAGTCAAATTTTTGTCTAATCATAATTGTTGTGTTCTTGTTTCAGGTATTTTTCCGCTGTGCTGTGATTGGTTTTGGATCTTCTTGATCATGTTCTTTTCTGGAAGCTTGCGTGGTTGTAATACCCCTCACGCCCTCTTTTAGGTTGTTTCTTAGGTTTTCTGTTGATTAGGATTGTTTGGAGGTTGAGTAGATCAAGGGATTTGTTTGTTGGAGTTGTTGAGATTGTTTGGTAGATTAATTGTGATTGAGTAGTAATAAGGTGTTGTTGGTTATTCTGTTTGTTTCTATTTTTTGTTGTGCTTTATTATTGTTTCTATTTGCAGATTCATCATGGTTGATGGTCAAGATCCTAGGGGTAAGGATCCTGAAGGGGAAAGTAGTGAATTAAAACTGGATATATATGACCCTTTATATTTACACCCTCAAGATATTGGTGCTCAGTTGATTACCTTCAAACTTGAAGGTACTGTGATGATGAAAATAATAAACATAAACTAAACATATAAACGCAGTGGAATCATCACCAACAACGGATCCATATAGCCATATGATCAATCAAATAAAACAAACATAAGGTTTATACCTTTGAAGCGTGAATCGCGTTTCACCACTAATATCAACACCACGAATAGATGTGAGAAACCAAAAGATCAATAAGGTTGATCTTTTCTTATGTGTGAAACACACTACACGTCCACAATCACCACTCGATGCTAGTCTGAACCCCGTAACCCGCGATCTAGCCTTGAACTACTCTAGAATAAGGTTAGATGAGATCAATCACCACAAACCCTCATCAAGGGAGTTATATTTCGTGGTATTGGTCAAGAAGAAGAGGGAGAGAAAGTAGGTAAGTGATTCAATGTCATTTACTGCCCTTAATTACAAAATCAATGTGTAGTTATCAACATTTAACTTACACTTAGGCCTTGACTTATCTCCTTGTTCCTTTCTCATCTAGGCTTGCCATTGGGACCCAAAATAGGAATTCCCATTTGATGGTCCAATCCAATAAACTAAGTAATAGCTTAGTTATTAGAAGCCCGTTATTGATTCCAAGTTATGAAGGTTAAATATAACGAAATACGATAGATACGGTATATTAAATGGTGTCTCATGTATAAGTGTGTGACCCCATAGGCTCACATATGTCTAGCCATATGATTATTTATTATGACACGAGCATACTCCAACAGCTCCCACTTGCGACATCATAATATTCAAGTAATTATATAAGCAATGGTTAGCGTCTAGCAACACGCCAATGCCCCTAGAGATATGTGAGGTCAGTTTCTCAAACGTTTCATTAAATGGTTTATATGTCATATATCCCTTTGTTGCAGATACCATGTTGAACATTAGACATGGATCAAAAGTCATTCTAATGGTTCAACTATTATGTTCTCTATCTTGATATTGAACAAGATTACCAAGTGAATTAAGCATCATCTTAATCTCATTTGGGTACGGCCATACAAACATTTGTTCAAATCATCGAGGACCCCAATAGTATCTAACTCCAAACCAGGTGGAGGAACAAATCCTATTTTGACTACACGTGTCATTCATGTGTTTCAAATCATTCCTGATAGTGGCCTTTATAACTACCTTGTTCAGGACAGCGTTTAACCATATCAAGGAATGAAACTCCACACATGCAAGACCTGTTAGCATCTCAAGTCTAAGGATAATAGACATAACCATTTTCGAGATTCACTATATGATGCTGATCCATGCAGTGAATACTCATAGTTTGGGTCAGTCCAATGCTCATCGGCATGAACAACATGTGAGTTTGGCAAAATAGTCACCAACACACTCACAATTGTCTTAATTTGATGGCACTCCCGTACCGTCAACCGACAATGGACAAGTTTTGAATGAAGAAAATCATTCATGGATTTAAACATGCAAATATAGAACAGAGTAGTATGAATGAAGACGATCATACCAGGTATTTCAATTCATTATATAATACGACTGCTTAATGTTCCATTATCCAAATACTATAAACATATATGCATAAGACTACATATAGATCGGAAACCGGTGTTCCCACCATGATCAAATTATGTTATTCAAGACAACAAGTAGTCATCTGAGTAAACCTTGAGAGTACTTGTTTCAAAATCCATGAAAGGTATGATGATTGTGCTTTTGTATGTGTGCATTCAAGTACAATACGAGTATTGCAACAATGCATTCCATAGGGTGTTTGAAGCAAGCAAAACACCTACTTTAGACATTCATCTAAACAGTTTCTCAAACTGTCAAGTATTCTTATTCTTTTAATGTATAATGCATTAATGCTCTCAGTGGAGCACATCTAGTCAACAATGTCATCATTCATGATGATATCCTACCATGACTAAGGTTGAGCATCATTTATGTTAAATAACCATCAAAGTATGCAATCAAAACAGAGATCCTCAAATATCCGTAAATTGTTGAACATATGTTTGGTCCTTTGTAGGTCCATTAGAATGTTCTTTTAACAATTACCTTATGACATTCACTTAGATATTTGTTGTTCTCAATTCATCTTGCATTCATGCAAATGATATAATTAGTCCAATGCACAATACGATATACATAATGAATCCTTTAGTTAAAGTTAAGGTTTCTATTCATGCTTTCAATCTCATCAGGTAAGATTGATTATTGAGACTCCCCTCAATAATATGTCATATTGTGTCAGACTTAATAACCGCTTATGTTTATTCAAACAAACATATGTAACAAGGTTGCATGTTTTATTTTCTAAAACTCTCAAGAAACTTCATTCCAAACTAAGGAATAAAGTCTAGCTTAGATGGAATAATGTTTCTAATATGTTATCAACATATGAGATTTAAGAAAATAAATATATTGCTCCCACTTGCTCTTAGTGAACTTCGTACTGATCTTATTTTAATCAAAATCAAAATAATGATTTTATGGTATACTAAAGACCTCAGCTCGGAGATGCATGATCTAATCCACACTTGGATTCTTGTATCTTGTAGACATAATAAAGATTATATAGATTCATAAATCCTTTTGAATACACATCGTCCTCGCAAATGTATTCAATAAGAAAAGAGTTTTGAAATCCTATTGTCATATTTCATTTACATGAAGACAAGTATGACAATTCATCATCTTTATATATTTAAAATCTGCAGGTAGTAAGATTTAATCATAGTCAATTTCTTGAGTATGAGTAACTCCTTTCACTACTCGTGAATTAAATGTGTGTACAAGTTTGTCCTTTTGAGTCTTCTCATTGAGAAACTCAGTTTTAACCTCACAGTCTAACTGATTGGTAAGAGATCAATCAAGCTTCATGAGTGATTGTCTTCCACGGACTGCATCTTATCATTCATAGTTTTAAGCCATTCATCAGATTCAAAATCTGGTAATGCAGCTCTGTAGTCAGCAGGTTCACAATGACCCTCTAATTTATATCCCTTAGCATTGATATAAAACTATATCATTCGGGTGCAAGAAGTATCCTTGCCGATCTATGGATAAGAGATATCATACTATGGTGTAACATATGCATGTTCAACCTTAGTATGACATCAGCAAGTGTACCTAGAAGGTTGTGTATATTAGTTCTTGAATAACTTCAAGATTTAAAGGTGCTCCCCCTTGCTTTGTACATAGAGACTAATCTCTAGATATACAACATCTTGAGAAACAATAAATTGTTTTCAATTGGGACATCCAAAATACATTTGTAGTTCTTGACTCCAGTTTGTTAATTACTTACTCTAAGGTATTTAAAAAATTAAGAACTTCAATCAAGACATAATGGGATTCATCCCATTCCATAACACAATGGTGTCTTAAATACCTTCCAGATTGGAACCATATTGAGTGTACCCATGGCACATCCAATTTTCTAACCTTGATAGCTTTGGAGGTAAGAGATTTAAGTCATCAAAGATCAAACAATATCAATAGAGTTTGATTTTCCATGATGGACATACCATAATGATGTGATATTCCATGGGGATTGATGTTGTGAGACTATCCCAAAACTTATTAGATGAACTTATACTCTTTGGCTTACGAATATGCCAACCAAGTCAAACCAGATGGCATCAATAGTGTTTTCAGCCTATTGCATACTTAATTTTTAAGTTGTTGACCAAGTCAATGACTTCATGTGCATGTTTTGACTAGAAAACATAAACATTTAATATTTTACTATATGTCATACGTCATTTAAAATTTTAATGACTTCATGTTCATGTATTTAACAAGAATACATAACAAGTTAACGTCTTACTTTACGTTAAAAGTCTTTCAACAATTAACAGACTTGATGTTTAAGTCTTTACACGAGACCTAAACATATTCAAGTAAAGCAATTTAGAGTGCCGACTCTTGGCCTCAATAGTAATTTCAAGTTAATTTTATACTTCAAGATTATGACTTTACAAGAATGCCTAATCATATTTAATGAACAATTCGTTGAATATGTTGAAGTAGCTTTTCATATTATCTTGACATTTGTTCTAATTAGGGCAACATACATTTTATGTGTAGAAGTCCTAGTAGAATATTAGTTTTCTTACCATGTAGTCAAGAAAAACTATTAGTCATATTGTTATATGTTGTATCTCGCACACAATGAATATTTCTCCCACTTGTGCACGACATAACATCATGCGTAATATGACAGTGTCACATATATGATTTATAGACAAAATCAAAATATATATATGTAGAACTTTATTGTTTTAATAATGAATCATGCATAACAATTTATTGATAACATTTCAGGAAGCAACATCAGGAACGCGACAAGTTATCTAATAAAATTCATGCAATGGTTCTTATATAAACTATGATGCTTCACGTGTGGAAAGTAATGTATTATTTCAAGACAATCAAGAAATAATATGGGCAACCTGCAAGGTAATCAAGCTTATGGCTCCTACTGGATTAGACAACATTACATGTGTTTCATCACCAGTATTAAAGTCACGTAGCTCCCACTGGATTAGACAACATTATAAGTGTTACGTCACTAGTGGAGAGTGAGTGTCGATTGGATACTTCCCTTCTTTCTTTGAATATCTACCCATCATTGCTAATGTAAGTCACTTGGACTAGTAAACATGTACTTAGATATTCAATGAAGTGCATCAAGTTCTAACATATAGATGACGGGCTAGCCATCATTGATATTTTAACTTGAAAATAGGCATGCATTTCCTCCATAACGTGTATGTTGGATCGATATACTTTAATCAAACTAAACTAGCTTGTTAAGGTTTAATAACCTCGGATAAATCCTAAGTTATTAACAAAGAAACACTGAGCAATCTTTATCAAGTACGCGGAATTTACTTAACAAAGCTAAGAAGAAAACTTTATTAACAAACTCTAAATCTGCTTATTATGCAGATACTCTAATACAACTCTAAGATATTCGAACTTTTCTCTAAACTCTTAATTCATAAACTCTAAAACTCTTTTTCTGAAAATCGTACTTTAATGCCAATCTAGGAGTCCTTTTATAGGCTCAAGGATATCCTAGTCGGTTTACAATTGATAACATTGTACGACAAGTAATCTAAACATGGAATACAATACTTTCCTTAAACGAATATAACAGTTCTTACATTCTAGCAAGATGCTGACTTTATCTTGCAGTACTTTGACTTTGTCTTTAGCGATGACTTTGACTCTTTGACTTCTTCCAAGCTGCGACTACGGTACTTTCATATCTTGATGCTTTGATGTCTTGACACTTTCATATCCCAACAATCCTCCCTAACTTGAATTCTACTTGCTTGACTTCAAGTTCCTTTGTGAATATATCTTTAACGACTTCATCTTTAAAATGGATTGTTCTTTAGTCTTTAGATTATATCTCAGAGAACACGTGCTTTTGTCAAAGTATCTCTTAGAATTGTTTTCTTCACAAAGACATTCAAAGAATCTCCATCTTTTCAAAGAACACGACAACATATGACAATGTGTACAATAATTTAATTTAAGTTGCATACTATTCTCATCACATCTAAGTGAATCATTGAAAATTCAATGGATTTAGAACTCTTTACCAAAGCCATTATCTTTGGAGTAGCCAAATGTTTTGGTGTGTAAGACCATGGTACATTGATAACCATATGATTTTTAGCAAATCACCGACTATCAACATATTTGTTTTGTCTTTACCAAAAGTCGTACCATTCGGACTAGTTAGTTCTTTTATCTAATGGTGAACTAATTACCAATAATGGTTTTTCCATCGCCTTTACCACAAGCCATTTCTTGTGGGCTAGCCAACTCTTCACATTCTCGATATGGTGAGTTGATAACCATCCAACTTATTAGCAAGTTGTCAACTAAAAGCGGATTTGATATATCTTTACGAGCCGTTTGCTCATGGATTAGTCAATCCTTTTGTAACCATGGTGGATTGATAACCTATTGATGTTATCATCACAAAAACAATTTATTCAACCTTTACTTCAAAAATATTTATTATTTAGCAAAAGGTTTCATCTAAAATTTAATTAACTGGTTTAGTTCAATAACAAGACTTTGATGAAATCTATCGTTCGATCGCAATACTTTGAATAAAAGTACTAATATATCAAAAATATTTATTCAAAAATCATACCGCTTATAGATCATTCTCAAGAATGGTAGTCCAATCTATAAACAAATTAATCACCATGCAAGCAATTTCATCATCCTCTTCTACTTCCAATCCATGCTCTAGCATTCTTCTCATTAGATCAGCTGTAAGAGGATATCTTCTTTCTCGCAAACATGTGAATCATTGTTCCATTTTCTAGCTCCAAGACATGAACTCCAGTTCTTCAAAGAATCTCCGACAAACTATATTTCCCAGTTTTCTTGATCCTTCCAAATATCATCAGTACTCTCTTCATCAGTTTCCCACATGGTTATAAGATCTCCTTGTAAGACCAATCCAATCCCTTCTAATGGATTATCTTCAAAATAAGTCTTCACAAGATGATATAAGTAGAATAGATCTACTCATCTATGATATGCAGCAAATCCCATAGCCGTTTAAAAACTTTGAAACTTTTATCTTCTTTGTGAAAAACCATATAATCTCCATTCTTAGATTTCTCAACTTTGAAAGCACTGATCTTTGATCTGTTCATCTTCATGTCATTATCTTCCTTGGTATAATCAAAATCTACTATTCTGAGATAATTCTTCAATTCATCACTAGTCTCGGATCTTAATTCAACCTTCTCTTTCTTTGAAAACCGAACATCGTAGCTTCGTTTTTCTTTTCCTCTTTAAGCTTTTCTTCCTTTCGACTTGATCCAATAAGCTTCTTCTCTAAAATCTTTAATGCTGCAACATCTTTCTTATAAGCTTCTCTCTCAAGATCATATAATCTTTTCATATCCACATAATTTAGCTTTTGCAATCCTTTAAATCCTCTGCCTTTTAAGTATGCCATCATTGCATTTCTTTCTTTAGCCAAATTAGGTCTTCTTGACATGAATCTAACGGTGTTGAGGCGTAAAGGTTCAAAGACTTGACATCCAATTCATCTTGTACCTTTTGAGTCGCTTCTCTATTTAGAGCTTCTTGAGCTTCTTGTTCTTCTCTATCTTTAGCATCTAACTCTTCTTGAACTTTTCTAGTCAACTTCATTCCTTGCAACTTCAAATGCTCTAAGTTACGCCAAAGTAAGTTTCTTCTTCTTCTTCAACCAAAATACCTTTTCCCTTGTCTTTTGGATCAATTGCGGTTGATCGGTTCTTGGTTGTTCTTCTTCTTGTGCTTCTAATAGTAACTCCTCCTCTTGGTTGTGACGGATCAAGAATTGTAGCAACTAATTCATCATCACTTGGTGAATGAATAGGTTTAAATCTAGGTTCCTCCTCTTCCTCTATAACAACTGTAGAAGGACCGACTTCTTCTTCAAAATTCAAAACCCTTGGAGTTATTGGTGTTATAACCGGCCTAGATGTATCATGAAACTCAAGTACTTTGATGTTCAAGACTTTGTTCATCGGTACCTTGAACATCAAGACCTTGATTATCGAGACCTTGAACTTGTACTTCTTCTTGTTCCTCGGAAAAATCTTCTTTCTTCTTCAAAACATCTTCTTGATTCCTTTGTCTTCATAACATCTTCTTTCAAATTATCTTTGTCTAAATTCCTCCCAAGTTGATGTAAGATGATTTAGGAACCGTCTTTCTTTTCAATTCCTTACGAAGTGCTTTTCGACGTTTGTTTTCCTCCTTAACCCATAAGTTGAAACCTTGAATATAGGGTTTAACAAAATTTCTCAACCGTAAGTAGTTTCGCTTTAACTTCCTAATAGTTTTAGCTTGACGCAACAGTTTTGTTCAACCTAGCAAGCGCTTTGTCAAAGCATAGTTATCCATAGTTAAACCTTCACGAGAAATTGTAGGAGCGGCACCTTGAACCTCCGAAGCGAGCGTTGTGGAGAAGGAGTAGGTGTGCGCTCAATCTCGACTTGAACCTCGGGACCGGAAGAAACATCACCTTGTAACGAAACAAGATCTTCACGAGCGTGACTTGCGGATGCGATGCGTTGGGAAGCGATGCTGCGGATGCGATGCGTTGTGAAGCGATACCTTGGTCATTATTAGAACCTTGATTCTTCATCCTCTTCACCGCATTCTGAGCGACATGCAACTTCCATCATGGATGTTGTTAAAGGAATATCTCCACCTCGAACAAGTTACTTCTCTTAGCCATGAATGTATAAATTTTGGCTTGTTGCACAATAACGGTAGTAAAGCGGTAGGTTTGGGAACATCGACTAATTGCTTGTTCAAGAAAACTGTATAAACCTTGGATACATCAACCAAGTAGCCCCGGATGATATATGCGATAACATTCCATCCAAAATAAGCGTGAAAAGTTAAAGACTACGTCAGTAGCTAAACCAACCACTGCAGATGCAATATTTGAACCAAACGCTCCCAAAGTGCTTTTAGAACTTATGCAATGGAGCAAGACATGGATCAAAACTTCCATTGAGGATGAATAAAGCCTTCTTAAAAGTTTGTTCACCAAAGAACCTTCATAACCCAAATTACGAAAAGTATCCCAAATTAATTGCTTGTCAAATCTAATAGCCCCATCTTCATCACCAAATCATAAATCATCACGAATGGAGGCTTCTGTAATCTTAATAGTCTTTCCAGCAACTAATGATCTAATATAATATTCATCCTCCTCCATATTTTCTCTAGCATTAGCCCAAAATTCCTGAATCCATGGTTCAATAACATTCGGCTCAACTAAAAGAGCATAGCTAATAGGCGACCCAACTAGATAATCAATGATATCATAGAAAGCCACGTTCGCCTCAGTCTTGTCCAAATTAGCCACCATATTGTGCTTCGAAACAGTTAAACGATTCACCATATTGTTGAAAGAGTGAGCACAATAGAAAGATTGTATCGAATAATAAAGAGATGGTAATTTGAAGATAAGTATGGAAAAGATGTGAAGTAATAATATGAGAGGAAAATCGGAAGAAGTTATTTATAGGTGAGATTTGAAAATCACAACCTAAATAACAAAGTTACGTTACTACCAATTACCCTTCAATATTACCGTTGAACAAGATTTTTAATACGACAAACAAGACTTTCCACATAAGCGATTTTTTCAAGCGGTACTTTCAGAAATACGATGCTTTGCCACTCAAACAATACAGGACTATATCAAACATCTTATAGTCCTCCCCTTAAACATAGCTTAGTAGTTAATCATCCCAATGCTCACGACCAAGTGATTGAATCGTGACACATCAAAACCTTTAGTGAGTAGATCGACTACATTATCATCCGTGTGAACTTTAACCACATTAATGAGCCTATGCTCATAACAATCAACGATAAAGTGATGCCTAATCTGAATATGCTTTGTCTTGGAATGATACGAGTTCTTCACAATACAAATAGTACTCTCATTATCAATATTGATAGGAGTATTCTTAAAGTTGAACCCATAATCCAATAGTTGATTACGCATCCATAAAACTTGACCACAACAACTTGCGGCAGACTACATATTCGACCGGTGAGGATGTTCTTGCAATTGTCTACTTCTTGCATTGCCATGAGACTAACCTTCTTCCAAGATATTGGCAACCACCGTTGTGGATCTTCTATCATAGTTATCACCGCATAGTCACTATCTGAAAAAGCTTCTAAGTGAAAAGGTGACTCTTTAGGATACCACAACCCCAACTTAGGTTGTTGTTTCAAATAACAAAATATTCTCTTGACAAGATTCAGTGAGAGATCTTTGGTGAAACTTGATATCCGCACATAAACAAGCTGCAAACATGATATCGGGCCTTGATGCGATAAGATACATAAGAGAGCCAATCATAGATCTATATAACTTGACTTCAACAGTCATTCCATCTTCATCTTTCCCAATGAATTGATAGATTTAATTGGTGTAGTAACAACCTTCATATCATCAAAATTAAACTTCTTAAGTATGTCTCGTAACATACTTGTCTTGGCTAATAAAATCCCTTCCTTGGACCGCTTAACTCGAAGTCCCAAAAGAATGTTAACTCTCCCATTGAACTCATTTGAAATTCCTTCGCATCATTGCTCAAACTCCTTAACCATGGACCTTTGGTAGCTCCAAAGATAATATCATCAACATACACCCGAACTAACATGATATCCTTCTTGTCTCTCTTGATAAACAAAGTCTTGTCTATAGCTCCCTCCGTATCCATGTTGTAATAAGAATGTAGAGAGCCTCTCATACCAAGCTCTAGGTGCCTGATGAAGACCATATAAAGCCTTAACCACCTTATAGACTTTGTTAGGATGCTTAGGATCTTCAAAACCTGGAGGTTGTTTCACATACACCTCTTCTGTAATAGTGCCATAAAGAAATGCACTCTTGACATCCATCTGATAGACTTGAAAACCCATATAAGAAGCAAAAGCAAGAAAGATTCTAATAGCTTCAATCCTTGCCACAGGAGCAAAAACCTCATCATAATCTACCCCTTCTTCTTGTCTATAACCCTGAGCAACTAACCTTGCCTTGTTCTTGATAACATTGCCTCTTTCATCTCTTTTAACTCTAAAGACCCATCTTGTTCCAATAACTCTCTTCCCATCTGGAAGGTCACATAAAACCCAAACCTCTTGAAGTTTAAATTGAAGAAGTTCTTCCTGCATAGCTTCAACCCAACTTTCTTTAGTCAAAGCTTGAGCAATATTCTTGGGTTCTTCTTGAGAGATGAAACAAGTAAATAAGCAAGTTTGATGGTCTTTATGATTTAACTTTGTTTGTTTATACACAAAGCTAAGTAAAGCATTGTGAGGTTTTGTGAAACCCTTAGCTTTGTGTCTTGTCATAACTCCGATGTAGAAGGACCAATGATTTGAGCGGTTGGATGATTCTTATGAATTCGTAAGATTGAGAGCTGTGGGCGCATATGCATCATCCAAGTTAGTATAATCGGCACCTTCATTGGAATCGAGAAAATACCTTCATCTTCAAGCTCATCATCGGTTTCTTCTAACCCGGGCATGGTAGGATCATCCACATCATCTAAAATCTTGTCAATAGGTGCAGATACTTTGGTTGAAAATCTTGTCCAAAGTCTTGTAAGAGAACTCTGCAGTCTTGTTGTTCTTCTTTGCCTCTTCATAAGTTCTCCTTTGTTCATCCGTGTAAGAATGTGCTAATACATCTTGAAGAAGCATCGATTAAGTTCCTCTTGAATAGATTGATCCTCTGCGGATAAAGAGGATTGTGGTGCAAGAGTACTTTGTTTTGGAGAATCGATTTTGCTTAGGAACATCAAGACTTTGTTTTGGACTCATAGGATCTTTATCGGGAGCGATGTTAGGTCTAAGATGAATATCATGAACAACATATTGAATATCTTCTTCATTATGCAAAGGTTGATTTTCTTCTCTAATGGTACATAATTCATTGAAGGAGATAAAATCTCAAGATCAAACATCCAATCGGGACCCTTTCCTTTTCATTGTCTTGATCTTCTAAGAACTCAACATGAAGACAGTCTTGAATCTTCTTAGTAACTCATTGTGACTCGAATCCTTCTTGTTAGTGCAATATCCCAATAAGTAACCTTCTTGGACTTGCCATCAAACTTCCTAGATTATTAATGGTGTTCAAAATAGTAAGAGGGCATCCAAAAGGCTTCATAAAAGCGAATGTTGGGTTTATTGCCCATCGACAATTCATAGGTGTCTTCATCTGGTTTTGTGAAACCCACTGTTGAGTACATAACATGCAGACTTACGACTACGCCCAAAATTGAATAGGAGATGAGAATGCGCTAACATGGTCCATGCAGCTTCAATCAAGGTTCTATTTTTCCTCTCTGCAACACCATTTCTTTGTGGTGTTCTAGCAATACTAAACTCCCTTTTATGCCTTTATTTGCACAAAATCATCCATAGGCTTGTTCTTGAATTCGGTTCCATTATCGCATCTAATACCTCTAACCTTGAGTCTTAATTGGTTTTCAAGTGCTATTATAAGAGTTTGAATAGTATCAAAGGTATCATCTTTAAAGCCCAAAAAGAAAACCAACTGAATCTACTACAATCATCAAGAACAACCAAACATACTTTTTTTATTTAAACTTGCCACGAGAGACAGTCCAAATAAATCCATGTGTAATAGCTCCAATGGTTCTCTAATATTCCTTTCATCAAGCTTTTGCAGGAAGCTTTGTGTTGTTTACCCTTCTTGCATGCCAAACATGATTGATCATTCTGTAAGTCTTTGAAGGTAAACCTCTAACTAAGTTTCCTTTGACCAGTTTGTTGATGTTCTTGAAATTCACATGGCCCAATCTTCTATGCCATTGATGTGCCTCTTCAGATGTTGCCTTAGCCACCAAACATGTGGCTCTTCCATAAGAATGTAGACTCTTCATGTCTAAACTATACACATCATTTGTCCTTGGTACTCTAAGTACTACCAAGTCATCATCAACGAGTTTGAAGTCGAAAGAAAGGATAAGACATTACGTGTCGGTGAATAACACGGATGCTTTTATCACAAATTTGAGAGCCCGACAACAAGTTGAACTTTAGCTCCTTCACA
This sequence comes from Chrysanthemum lavandulifolium, assembly GCA_022545495.1. Taxonomy (NCBI): domain Eukaryota; kingdom Viridiplantae; phylum Streptophyta; class Magnoliopsida; order Asterales; family Asteraceae; genus Chrysanthemum; species Chrysanthemum lavandulifolium. Next base: position 303,289,491 of record CM040239.1, on the reverse strand, counting down.
TATCGACATTTTCAAAATCAATTCTCCCAGCTTTAATTGTTCCTTTCCTGTAATCCTTCCTCCATTGGGATCATTCCCAAATGCAACTTTTCCTCCACTAATACTTCTAAAATCGAGACAGGATCTCTTTATCACTGTCATACTTCGAGCAACCGCTATCCACAATAAGATGATCTTTAAGCTCCTCTTGAGGTTGCCACACACAAAGAAAAGAGTTAGAAACTTTTAGGAACCCAAGCCATTCTCGACTTGTGTTCCCGTGAGAAATCACAAACTCAAATTCTTTGAGTATGTAATTCTCACTATCTCTCAGATTATGATCCAAAATTATCTTTTGATGTTTAGCATGTGGATTTTCAAAACTCTCGGTTTTCAATATAAATTTCTTTTACCGTTATTAGCCTTTTCTTTTGACACAAAAACATCGATTCACTTTTTGTTGAGCGTCTTGTATGTCTCCCAGCCAGTTCTTTCCTTTTAACCCATTCGGTTTTAACGGGAGGTTCTTGTGATCTAGATCCCTATATGAACTGTGATAACTTCTAGGTTGATAATGAGATCTCTAGAATTTCTATCCCAGTATGGTTTCGATTACCTTGTCTGCAGCGAGCACTTTGGAAAATCTTGTGAGATCTTGAAGTTCTTCTACGATGTGGGTATCTATGATGCGGTGTGAAGTTTCGTGATTAACCCTATTTGAATTAGTCCACACCTGGTTTGTGCTCTCTAGGTCTCGATTGTTAGACTTATTCCTTGGAAACTTGCTTAGATATTACGAGTGTCTCATCACAATCTTTGATTAAATGAGTAGGACTATAACACAAAAACACGGTTTTTGACCCATATGACCAAAGTGATTTCTTCTATGTCTATGCCCAAAATTATTTTGCCTTCTTGATGGTGATGAAATCTGTTTTGACCAAAATTATCCCAAAAGGTTTAGCGATCTTGTTTTGTAAAGGTTTTGCGAGAAGTCTTGCTTGTTGAGCGATACTTTGATTTAAAAGTCTGCTTTGAATTTTGAACATTGTTTTCAACAGTTTCTTTGGGTTTCTCGGATCTAGATTTTGCAATAAGCTTCTTCCTAAACTCTAGACTATCAACACCATAACGAAACATCGGGCCTAGAGGGTGATGACTAATGGGATGAGGAACGACATGATAACCATTGTCTTTCTTATATTCGGGAGTGGTTCACTTCTTGAGCCATCATTACTAGATGAATCTACATAGTTAATGAGCTCATCATCACTAGTGGTTATGTCCTCAAAACACCATCATCCCGATTACTAGGTTGGTTTTCATCTACCTTTGCTAAAGTCCATTCCAAATCCTAAGCTTTGTTCTAATGTAAGCCGCTTCTCTGTTTTTCAACATAAGCAACATGGGACAAACCAGGACTCTCCCAAGCGACAAACTTAGCTAACAAATCATCTCTTTCCTTAGTTAATTTCTCAATTTGACAATTTTACAGTTTAGTTTCCATTCACCGAGTTTTAGCTTGGTAATCTGTTGTTCATACTTTTCACCCAAGCCATTTCATTATTTTCATGTGTTATGATTTTAGCTTCTATAGATTCTAAAGTGATTTGGTAACTGCTACCTCGGACCTAGCCTAATACAATTATCTCTTTCAATCACATAAGCATTAAGCAATTTTGATAGAACTCATAGCGGTTTGAGCATACCTCGAGATAGAGGCGAGTTGGTGAAGTAGCCACCATAGCAAGAAGAATAGGTCATCTTCACTTTCTTTGCTCCAATCAAATCCTCCAAAGCCATCATCGATTCAAAGCGGCATGTTGATTCTTCATCAAAAGCGATGCTCGGTCAATGCTTCCACGGTGTCTTCAGCGCATCTTCCACTTTGCTACCATCTGATGAAGTCCTTGGTTCATCATCAAACTCTTCACTCCAGGTCCACTTCGATAACTTCTCTTGAGCAACCAAAGCCTTTGTTTCAATTATTGGAATCTCCTTGAGCTCAAGTTTAGGCTTTTCGGATGCTCTGTTTGTTGATACTTAGCAAACTGCACTCCACTGCAAAGTGACCGGTCTTTTGACAATTGAAGCATTCAATTTTAGATTTGTCAAAAGTTATTCCTTGTTTTGGTTTGAAATCAATATTTTACTGTCTTCTTCATGTACTTTTGATTCTTGCGATGATCAAAGCAACTTGCCACGATATCAATTTCCTCAAGTGCATCTTCTTCAACTGCTAGATCCTCTTCATAAGTGACGGGTAAGCTTGCTTGTTGTGCAAAGAAGAGCACACAACTTCATCTGAGTTTAAAGTAGTAGATGGCAAACTCCTTAGAAACTTCAAATTAGCATCCTCAACTGATACTTACGCCTTGTATAACTCCAACATGTTGAGAGATTACGAAACCTATCATATGCGACATCAAGACTCTCTTTCTCTCCTCATGAATGTTTCAAGCTATTTGTTTAGCAAGTTTGTGCATCTTCTTAGAGGCTTCATTCCTCAAATCTGGTCTTGAGAGCGGCCCAGGCTTAGCATCTTTAGCATCGTGAAATTTGAGAAGATGACCATCGGAATGGCGAGACAGGAGAATGTTAAGAGCCTTCTCTTGATTCCTTAGGGTTGCTTGTGGTAAAAGCGCCTTTGGTGCTAAAGGTTGTCCAGCAACTTGAATGGGTTCTTGAGGAACTTCATTCCCATTCACAATTACATTCCACAGGCATGATGCGTAATGGCAATATCTTGCCTCATCTTCATGCACGAGATCATATTCTCCCTTCTTGATAATTGGAATTACGGTGAGGTGATTGAGGTTGTGGAGCGACTTGATCGACATCTTGAAAATTGTAGGGTTTCTTCTAGTCGGAGTTTCCACACAAGCTCGATACCACTTGTTGGATCGATATACTTTAATCAAACTAAACTAGCTTGTTAAGGTTTAATAACCTCGGATAAATCCTAAGTTATTAACAAAGAAACATGAGCAATCTTTATCAAGTCAGCGAATTTACTTAACAAAGCTAAGAAGAAAACTTTATTAACAAACTCTAAATCGCTTATTATGCAGATACTCTAATACAACTCTAAGATATTCGAACTTTTCTCTAAACTCTTAATTCATAAACTCTAAAACTCTTTTCGAAAATCGTACTTTAATGCCAATCTAGGAGTCCTTTTATAGGCTCAAGGATATCCTAGTCGGTTTACAATTGATAACCTTATACGACAAGTAATCTAAACATGGAATACAATACTTTCCTTAAGCGAATATAGCAGTTCTTACATTCTAGCGATGCTGACTTTATCTTGCGGTGCTTTGACTTTGTCTTTAGCAAGTACTTTGACTCTTTGACTTCTTCGATGCTTTGCGACTTACAGATGCTTTCATATCTTGATGCTTTGATGTCTTGACACTTTCATATCAACAAGTCTACTTTACCACAAGGGTGTAAGACCTTAGTAGGTTTATTGGGTTAAGATTATTGCTAGGTAATCATGCTAGTAATTGTCTTTACCACTTTCGGTTTATTGATATTTCCGTCTTCTAATTAAAACTCATATTATTTTGGTAGCTATAGAAAAAGTGTTCTAGTTATCCAAATATCTTATCTTACTTCAATGTTTCAAAACCGGAACTAGGGTTATAAAACAAACTTGAAAGAATAAGATGTGCAACCATACTTAACCGTTTTGACTTTTGCAAGACATCACGATTTCTAGAGTAGGTGTGCTTTGAGTTTGATTAGAATTAGGACAATTCAAATATTCCTATTATTGTATTTCCTCATAAAGAAAACAGATATGAACAAGTCTCTTTCTCACAAGGAAAGAAGTACGTAGTTTGTCTTTTTAACAAGAAAAGAAGAAACTTTTATTTACGGTTGTGTTGCATTATATCATTAATTTGAATTTACAAAGTTTAATTTTAGTTTTTTCGATAATTATCCTTTTATAAATTAATTACCCCACGTTTACAATTTAAAACAATTAATTTACGAAAAAAGGCTAAGATCCACATTGTGCTTCTACTATCACATCAGTTGATCTGCTAGCAATAGTAGATTCAATTGGTAGGTGACGATCACCAATTGCATTACATGTGCAACTCTTAGATCCTTATGGGACTCATGGCACTAGTGAACAAGCATCTAGTGTCAAGAATTCATGTTTAGTCCCATCCTTGCCTCGGGTCAAGGTCTCACCGCTTAACTCGATTAAGTCATCCAATTTGAGAACGTGTGAAAATATATCTAGGTCCAATGCATGAAAATAATCACCTGGGTTACAATTCAACCTAGCTCCCGCATAGGCAAAAAGTAATTGCAAGTGTTCTCAGCGATTGGATGGCATGACTTAAATTTGTGACGGGTAAAATATTTTGATATGAATAAAAAGGTGTGCGAAAAAGCATGCATTCATTCTTCGTAGCACAAGTTAAAAACTCTTCTTAACTTAAGTCGATCATTGTTTTAATTTATGTGTCGAGTTGTCCATTTTCAAGTCTAATATAGAACACATGTGGATTATAATAGAGATAGGACAATACATAAATCGAATAACATACATAACAAGTTAAGTGTTATTTTTAAAACAATGATTTTAAGTTAAATCCATATTTAAACTTAGTTAAACTAAATCATAAGATTTAGTTTGAAAATGGTTGTGTTGCGTTTTAAGTTTTGAAAGCGATTTGCAAGTTATATACATTCACAACATACATAATAAGCAAACAACCAACACACAACCACAATATGCAAAGCCTCAACCGATGAAAGAACCTATGCTTGGTCTCGTGAGCCATCACGAGAACCAAGAATCATCTAGGGACATAAACCACAACCACACGGAGGACTCCCACTTGCTCCAAGACCAAGCTAGGACATGTAGAAGCCCATTATGCACATGAAAAGTGAATCTGCAGCCGAATTTACGCATTCGGAGGCCCAATAGGCCGAGAAGGAGTCCTCCCCGAGCTTAGCATAAAACTACAAAGTTGTGGGCCCATGAGTTGTCTACCTGCAGCAAAAAATTGGTTGAAAAATACACTACCAATCACCAGGAAACTCCGTTTTACTGCAGTTTGTCCGAGCAGCCATTATGCGTCTTTATGTCTTTTATGCTTTGCCATTCCATTCCAAGCATCGGTTACAATATATAGAATGTAAAATACAACTAATCTACTATCTATCTATTGTAAAATGCCCAAACAATGGCAAAAACCAAATCAAAATACATACATAAAGGCTGAAACAATGGCAAACCCCAAATAACAAGAAATAAACGACAATCACAATCATACATGGCACAAGTGGTCTAGGTTTTCATCGGCTTTGCATATACACATAATAATACCATAAAATTATGAACATAACAAGGTGTTGGCTAATCCCATGAGCAAACATGCATGTATTTGCCATGGAAACAATTTAAATGACATGAAATAAAAGAATTAGCCAACGAATCGAAGAAATAATCAACAAGAATTAAAACCCCGATTGGTACGCGTCTAAATTGGATTTAGGTTCTCAAACCTACTGATATTAGACATTCTAAAAATTATTTTACCACAGAAAATATAGCCTTTGGGGCTGTTTTCAAATCGTTTCACAAATCGATTAAAACAACTTGATTAAAGCCATTTTTAGCGTACTGAACACATTGTTTAATTAACGTATGCGAAACCAATGGCCATATGACCAAAATCACAGATCTTTATATTACTAATAACATTCTCAATCCATGAAAAAGGAGCCTTCGGGGCTGTTTTGAAAGTGGTTACCACTATAGGTGATGATGGCACATATGATGGCTCGTGATACAACTATAGGTGATGATGAAAATAATAAACATAAAGTGAACATATAAACGCAGCGGAATCATCACCAACAACGGATCCATATAGCCATATGATCAATCAAATAAAACAAACATAAGGTTTATACCTTTGAAGCGTGAATCGCGTTTCACCACTAATATCAACACCACGAATAGATGTGAGAAACCAAAAGATCAATAAGGTTGATCTTTTCTTATGTGAAACACACTACCGTCCACAATCACCACTCGATGCTAGTGCGAACCCGTAACCGCGATCTGGCCTTGAACTACTCTAGAATAAGGTTAGATGAGATCAATCACCACAAACCCTCATCAAGGGAGTTATATTTCGTGGTATTGGTCAAGAAGAAGAGGGAGAGAAAGTAGGTAAGTGATTCAATGTCATTTACTGCCCTTAATTACAAAATCAATGTGTAGTTATCAACATTTAACTTACACTTAGGCCCTTGACTTATCTCCCTTGTTCCTTTCTCATCTAGGCTTGCCATTGGGACCCAAAATAGGAATTCCCATTTGATGGTCCAATCCAATAAACTAAGTAATAGCTTAGTTATTAGAAGCCCGTTATTGATCCCAAGTTACGAATGTTAAATATAACATAAATACGATAGATACGATATATTAAATGGTGTCTCTGTGTATAAGTGTGTGACCCCATATGCCCACATATGTCTAGCCATATTATTATTTATTATGACACGAGCATACTCCAACATAAGGTATGGTCTGCTGATGTGCAGTTGGTCTTACATACTAGAAACAAACTTGGTTTTATTAATGGGAAGTGTGTTAGAGATCCCACTAATGTTTTATATCAGACACAAAGGGATAGGTGTAATTCTATAGTGTTGTCTTGGATTCTTGGCTGTATTTCACAAGATCTTTATAATGGTCAAGTGTTTTCTGTGAATGCTAAATCTGTGTAGGATGAATTAAGTGAAACATATAATAAAGAAGATGGTTCTGTGATATATAATCTACATCATAAAATACATACTTTAACTCAATCAGGAATGAGTCTATCAGAGTACTATCATGAGTTTAATGCTTTGTGGAGGCAGTTTGACTCTCTTGTTGATATGCCTACATGTATATGTGAAACTGCTCCTACTTTAAAAAAGCATTCAGATCTTTTGAGACTGATGCAATTTCTTATGGGTCTTGATGATTGTTTTAGTTCTGTGAGAAGTCTTATTCTCACCATTGATCCCTTACCTGATGCTAAGTCTGCATTTGCTACTCTATCTAGAGATGAGTCACACAAAAATAGTCATGTGGCTAATAAGTCTGTTAAGAATGGGGCTGGAGCCTTTGCTGCTAGGCCATATACTGGTAATTCTCAAAAAAAGCACTCAAATATTTTGAGACTGATACAATTTCTTATAGGTCTTGATGATAGTTTTAGTTCTGTGAGAAGTCTTATTCTCACCACTGATCCCTTACCTGATGTTAAGTCTGCATTTGCTACTCTATCTAGAGATGAGTCACACATAAATAGTCATGTGGCTAATAAGTTTGTTAAGAATGGGGCTACAGCCTTTGCTGCTAGGCCATATACTGTTAATTCTCAAAACAATAACTGGAATTCTAATAGAAGCAATAATAATAATAATAAAAGGTTTGGCAGGGTGTCAAATCTTGTCTGCAAGCATTGTAATATGAGTGGTCATACTATTTATAGATGTTATGAGTTAGTTGGATATCCCCTGGTTTTGTTAAAAAATGCAATGTTAATAATGTGACTGAAAATAAGACTGATACTAGTTAGAGTACTACTCATACTCTTACTAGTGATCAGTATAACAGATTAATGTCTTTACTTAGTGGTTCAGGTGATACTAGCAAGGCTCATGCTAGTGTTGCAGGTACTGCTATTGCTTCAAATTGTGTGATAAGTTTCTTTACTTGTAGATTCTTTAATTTCAACACTAATATAAGCACATATAGTACTTATATTGGGTGGATTATTGACTCAGGTGCTAGTCAGCATATAACTTTTTGTGCTACACATCTTTATGATATAATGGATGTTTCTCATTTAAATCTTACTGTTGCACATGTTAAACAAATTGGAAGCTTTAAATTTGGAAATAATTTGATTTTAAAGGATGTGCTGATAGTTCCTGGGTATCATGTGTGTTTGTTATCTGTTCATAAATTTTCTAAAGATAATAAGGTGGTTGTCAGTTTAATGATAAGATGCGTAAAATTCAGGATTCCACTCAAAAGTTCCCGATGGGGACTGGTAATGAAAAAGGAGGTCTTTACTTTCTAGATGAAGGTAAGAGGGTTAATAATAGTAACATTAAGAGTTGTCTTATGTCAAATTATATTTGGCATAATAGACTTGGACATCCCTCTGACCAAGTCTTAACTGTGCTTAAATCTAGACTAAAAGATCTTAAGAATACTAATACTGAACCTAATCTGTTGAATCTAAAATGTTTTGGCTGCTTATGTTTTTCAAATGTTTTAAATGAATCTGATAAGTTTGCATCCAGATCTGATAAATGTGTGTTTTTTTGGATATGCTTTTGATAAAAAAGGATACAAACTTTATAACATTGATCAAAATAAGTTTATGTTTTCAAGAGATGTAAAGTTTTATGAAACTGTTTTTCCTTTTAAGAATACTTCTTTCACTAAAGATTTTGTGTTTGATGATAATGGAATAAATAATTTGAATTTCTTTGATCAAGATTTTGATAGCAGTCAAAATATTTCTAGAACCAATGAACCCTATGATGATAAGATAGATAGTAAAGATGATAACAACAAATCTGTACCTGAATCTAGTACTCATAAACCTAGTTTCAGCACTGTAGAAGGAGATGCTAGTGTTGATGAGCATCTACATACTGAAACTGTAAAGTCTGCTGATATAGCTGATGTAGATATCAATTTTCCAGTTGATACAACAGAAGATAAAGTTAATGTAGACAACACTAGGGACACTTCTAGTAGGAAGGATACTGAAAGTAGTGAGTATGCAACAGAAACTGTTGTTTCTGATGATATACAAAGTACTAGTAATGTTGATGATGATTATATATCTGAGGGTGAGGATGATCTAGATATGTTTGGTAAAATGTTTGAGTCACCAGAACCAGCAGGGGCACAAACAGTTAGAAGGACTAGTAGAATGACAGCTTTACCATCTAAGTATAAGGATTATGTGCTTAATAAAAGTCATAAGTATGGTATTGATAAAGCTGTTAAGTATTCAAATTTAAGCTTTGATAATTTTGTTTTCACATCTAGTCTAAATAAGATATATGAACCTACTACTTATGAAGAAGCTGTCAAAGACAGTAGGTGGGTAGATGCTATGAATCAAGAAATTGAAGCTTTAAATAGCAATGATACTTGGGAGGTTGTAGAGTTACCTGATGGTAGAAACGCTATAGGTTATAAGTGGGTGTTTAAGGTTAAATACAAAGCTAATGGTGAAGTTGAAAGATATAAAGCTAGATTGGTAGCTAAGGGATATAATCAGAGAGAAGGAACTGATTATGAGGAGACTTTTTCTCCTGTTGTTAAAATTGTCACTATAAGATGTGTTTTAAGTCTTGCTGTTAATAACAAGTGGGAATTGCTCCAACTTGACATAAATAATGCATTCTTATATGGTGAATTAGAGGAAAATGTTTACATGACTTTACCAAAAGGTTTTAAAAATGATAAAATATTTTGCAAACTGATTAAGTCATTGTATGGGTTAAAACAAGCTCCTAGAAAATGGAATGAGAAATTAGTATCTGTGCTTACAGAAAATGGGTTTATACAAAGTCCAAATGATTTCTCTTTGTTCATTAAAAATGAAAATGATGTTCTGTTAATTTTGTTAGTATATGTTGAGGATATTATAATCATTGGTAATAATACTAATGAAATTAACAAGTTTAAAAGTTTTTAAGTTCAAAGTTTTGATTAAAGACTTGGGTAAACTCAAATATTTTAAGGAATTGAGGTACTGGACATTGATAATGGAATTTGTCTAACTCAGAGGAAGTATTGTACTGAGATTTTAACTGAATTTGGTATGCTTGGTTGTAAGCCTTGTGGTTCTCCTATTGAAACTAATCCTGATAACAAAAAACTTGTTTCTAAGTTTGGAGATGATGAACATTTGACAAGTATAACAAACTATCAAAAACTTGTGGGCAAATTAATTTACTTAACTTTGACAAGGCCAGATATTTCTTATGCTGTACATTGTCTAAGTCAAGTAATGCATAAGCCTATGAAGTCTCATTTGAGGCTTGCGTTTAGAGTATTGAGATATTTAAAAAATGAGCCTGGTCTTGGTATCACTTTTAAAGAAGGTGATGTCAAGAATATTAAAGTGTTTGTTGATTTTGATTGGGTAAAATGCAAAGTGACTAGGAGGTCAGTTACAGGATATAGTGTATTTCTGGGAAATGACTTGATTTCCTGGAAAAGTAAAAAGGAAGCTGTTGTTGCTAGATGGTTGAGTTCAGGGCAATGTGTAATGTGTGTTATGAAGTTATGTGGATCACAAAAATCATGACATATCTACATGCTAATGTGAGATTGCATGTGAATATGTATTGTGATAACAGTTCTGCTATGCAGATTTTTGTTAATCCTGTTTTGCATGAAAGAAGTAAGCATTTTGAAATTGATCTCTATTTTTTGAGAGAAAAAGTGGCTGATGGTTTCATTAAACTAGTGAAAGTCAAAACTGAGGGTAATATTGCAGACCTGTTCACTAAAGGTCTTAACATTACTGAACATAACAATTTTTTGCAAAGTCCTTGGTTAATATGTTTCAGGATAAGTCTGAAGATCAAGCTAAGGATGATGGGGGAGCTTCAGGAAGCTAATGCTTATGGGGGAGTGTTGAAGATATAAGCATTATCTTAAAGTCTTATGAAGTAGAAGGGCCAAAGTTGTTTTATCCAGAAGTTCAAGGTTCTCTTAAGGACATCTTGTTTCCTGCAGCTATATAAAGTTAAGTCAAGACCAAAAGTCTCATAACTTCCAAAATCGTCTGTGTGAAATCTTTCTCTCTTCTCTCTTGTTCCTGAGTAGAAGAGAAACCTTAGTTTGTGTAATTCTTTCATCAGTTTAATCTTGTATTGTAAAACTGCTATTCGTTAGCTATTTTTAATAAAAGTGAGCCAAGGGGAGGTTGGCTGGGTTCACTATCAAATCTGATTTTGTGGTAATTGCTTTGGTTTTGTAAGTTTCTACAGTTCTTCTTGAAGAAAGTGACATGGCAATCACACAAATATTTCTTCATCTATTCATAATACATCATCGTCACCTACAATTCTTATTGCAACTACTCCGGGTAATGATAGGGCTAATGCCACAAAATAAGAAAGAGGTTTGAAATGTACTGATATATCGCTATTGTTATCAAGTCTCAATGGAAGGTGATTTTCACACAATAGGAGAGACAATAATACAAGCTACTTACAATCTAAAAGTTACTAATTTTCACACAGTAAGAAAATTTTGGCTTGTGAAATGAGCTAGAGGTGAAATGAGTCTGCTCGGTGGGCTGAGTAGGAGTTTATGGTGATGATGTTTGATTTGAAAGATGTCGATTTCCGTTATCGATCTAATTAGGCTAATGGTGAGTCTGCATTTTGTATCGAGTATTGTATCTTTGCAGCCCACTCGGTCCAATACTTTGACAAGTTTTTCCATGTTTAAGATAGGATATATGAAGATTTCCAACTTAAATGAAATAGTTGTTTCGATAGTGTTTGTCACAATGAATTTTTGGAGATTGGAGACGAGGTTTTCCGTGTTTAAGATAGGATAGATGAAGATTTCTCCCACATAGATTAAAGAGGAAAAATGATACAAAGTGTACATGTTAGAATAAGTATGATGCTTTCGTAGTCAGTGTTGCTTGTGTTAATGATGAACACAAGAGATTCATGTCTTAAAAAATTGATATGAAGTCATAACTTTTTTGGGGAAAATGCGTTAATTAAATTTTGTATTCATCATTTTATGTGGAAGACGAAACCTACTGAAATATAAGCTAATTCCACTTTTGTAATCTTACTAGGAGGTGGCATAACAAGATCTAAGAGCATTTGATAAATACCCAAGATGTTAGACCACCAAAAGTTAAAAAAAATGCATGACCCTCAACCTTCTTTACTCCCTGAAAGTGCGACCCTAGATACAAACAATGAGTTGAACCGCTACCCATATCACGGCCTACCCAACAAGTCTACAAACCAAATCGATCAAAATTGTTGGTCTCTTATCTCTATGAACAATCGACAAAAAATATACTAAGTTTATTTATTAAACAATCGTTATTTACAGACTTGCTTTTCAGGGTACTTATACTTTTCTAATCGACACACACTAACCGACATAACATTTCTAAACTACCAAAACTGAATCAACGGTTATTAACTATATTCTTGTCATTCTAGGACCCTAAGCTTATAAACTTTACATACACGACTCTAAATACATAAACTAAATATTCTTGACTTACATGGATTAATAAGTTAGTATCCAATACTCCTCCCTAATTTATTAATCCATGCCTTCGATATCTTCAAGCTCCTTTATCTTTATCTTTGAACTTTGGCTTGCTTCCACTTCCTTTATCTTGCTCTTTAACTTAATCATCTTTGCCACCAACTTTCTTCATTTGTATTGTTTCGTACTCTTGAATCTCCAACACACTATTTCTAGTATCACGATCTTCTGATTCAGCTTTCTCGTTTCTTAACTTGATGTCTTTCTCAATCTGGCTTTCCTTCTGAAATCTTGATGGCGTCTTTCGATGTTTCTTGCATTCGCCCTTGTCAACTCTCTCTTCTTCTAGGAGTTTCTTCTCTAAAATAACTCCATGGTTTTCTTTCTCAAACTGTTCTCTTACTGTCCTTAACTCTTTCATCCCTTTGCTTGCGCAATCTCTCAACTTCTTGAGGTTGTCTGATTCTCTCTGCATTAGTTTCTCAATGCCATATCTCTATTTCTTATTTTCTTCTCAAACTCTTGTTTTTCAATCTCTAACTCTTGAAGCATTTCGAACTTCCAAAACTCTAATTTACACTTCAAATCAATTTCTATCTCTGACCGCATATCTTCTAATCTTCCTTTTGGAATTTCATCCTTCTCAATGACAATTCCTTTCTTTCTCAGCTCTTCTTTTAAGGAAGTTATCTCCTTTTCATCTTTACTAGTAACCATCAATAGTGCTGGTTCGTCATCTTCGAACACAAGGTTTGATTTTTCTTCTCTACGGTTTCGTTTTGGACAATTTGCAGCATAGTGTGCAAACTCATGACAATTATAACATTCTATTTCTCTAGTGTCTCTTCTATGGTATTTTTGATCTCTAGGGTTTCTCATTCTTCTATCATAACTATCTTCATTCTAACTATCTCTTGTGAATCTTCCTTGGCCTCTTCATCGTGTCTGATTACCACCTCTTCGTCTATCATTTCCATAGTTACGTTCATAATTTTTGTTATTCCCTTGACGTGTGAATAACAATTTCTCACTATTATCTTCCTCACTTCCTTTTCTAAACTTAAGCCTTTCTTCATAAGTCTTAAGTTTCACAATAATCTCCTCTAAGTTTGCTTTCTTAAAATCAACAACCATTTCAATGGTTGCTACTACTGGTACAAACTTATTTGGCACTGCATTTAGTAATTTCCGTACTTTTGTTTGTTCATCAAACGTCAATCCACATGTAGCAGCCTTTGTAAAAATACTCATCAACCTCCCAACAAATGAATCTATTAATTCATCTTCTTTCATCACAAGTCTCTCAAATTTTGATTTAAGTTGTTGCGAGTGTGCCTGTTGTACATCTTCTATCCCAATAAATCTGGACTTCAGTGAGTCCCAAATTTCTTTTGATGTTTCACATCCCGCAACTTGCATTTGCAAATCTTCTGGTAACCCTTGAAATAGGTATGCTGACGCCGAACTATCCTTCCTTACATCAATCTCTTTTGATATACCTGTTCCTTCTACTAAATCCCATACTCCATTTGCCAATAGTATCTTCTTCATTATTAATGCCCATAATGTATAATTTGTATTGCTTAAAACGGGGCATTGATATGATGGTAACGATGTGGTGAAAACAACCCTATTTTCGTTTTTATCTCCCGTCATATCTTTCGATTTGATTTTCTTCTAAAACCAATATAATTCTAATAATAGTCGAACTTAAATCCTTCTTTCTAACCACAATAATTCTCAAACAATTCTAACGGTTTCTAATGCGAATTGTAATGGAAGAAATCTATTATGCTAATAGAAACAAACAAGTATTAAGAAATATTAAACCTGTAATTTCCCTTGGGCCTTTTCAATACTTGTTGGCTTTTAAAATGGCGTTCCTTTTCTATTACCAAATAAAACCCGCTTCCTTTTCTATCCCCAATTTAAACCCCACTTCTTCTTCCTTCTATAGAAATTAGGGCAAGCCCTGGTCGCCCTTTTATTTCTTCTTGTTTTCTTCTAATCAAACGGTGGTGGTGGTTGATCGTTGTTTCACTCTTCTTTTCTGGTAATGATGATCGCTCGGTTACTCTTTTCTGGCAAGCACACGGCGGTGGTTTTGCATAACCAGGTACGTTTTATTTCTCATCTCCTTTTCTAATTCTTTGATTCGATATTGTCTTTAATCGAATCGTGTTTGATTCCTCTGATTCAAAACTCTTCTCTGTCTCTCTTATTGATTGATTGGTATGCGCACGGTCTGTTTCAACTCTTGATTGATTCCCTGAATCAATCGGTCTCTGTCTCTTTGGTTCGAATCCTTTGGCTCTGATGCCAACTGTTGGTCTCTTATCTCTATGTACAATCGACAAAAAATATACTAAGTTTATTTATTAAACAATCGTTATTTACAGACTTGGTTTTCAGGGTACTTATACTTTTCTAACCGACACATACTAACCGACATAACGTTTCTAAACTACCATAACCGAATAAACGGTTATTAACTATATTCTTGTCATTCTAGGACCCTAAGCTTATAAACTTTACATACACGACTCTAAATACATAAACTAAATATTCTTGACTTACATGGATTAATAAGTTAGTATCCAATAAAAATCACTTGGCACAACACTCGTGTTCGATTGACTTAGGGTAAATTTTGTTTTTTTCACATGGATATACTAAAGACAGTAGTATATAAAAATTGTTGTTTGGTATTTGTTTCTGTGGAGAAAACACAGAGAACTTTCTATCCCACATAGGTTAAAAAGAAGAGATGACTCTACATTATATACTAAAGTGTATGCACAACACTCGTGTTAGAATTAGTATGAAGCTTCCATGCATGTCTGTTTCTACGTTAATGACAAATGTAAATGGCAGATATTAGTGGAAACTTGATATGAAGTGTTTATATTTTTGGAAATGAATTTATGTGTTGGAGTCACTGTTGCCACGTGTTGCGGTGAACTTCACAAATAATGCACGGACCAAGTAACGGAACATCTGACCACACCTATGCATTTTTCTTTGCTAAGATTAAATTTCAATCACATCGGCCGGTTTTTGAACAATATCATACTTATGTTTCTCTTTTGTTCTCTTACTATCATAATAGAGTCGTATCCAGAACAATGAATCTGTGTTGTAGCTGATAGAGTACTCTATGGAGGATTTATGCATCTAATTGCATCGTCACTTAAAAATTACATCCTTACTTGGAGTTATCAAAGTAGATTTAGAAGATAAACCATTTATAGTGAACACAAACTTGCTTAGTGATGGAACTAAGGGGTCCCGCGGTGTCACGGCACATCGATTGAAATTTTGTTCTGTAGTGTTAATTTTTTTAAAAGAACCTCGATTTTGTATAAATGCACCCGGTCCCAGAAAATTATGTCTACAATTATGTTTTAAATATTTTGTGCACCCGGTCTTTTTTAGTCCTGGTTTCGCCCCTGAACTCGGTATTGGTTATAACAAGACAAATGCTTGAGTTAAGGGTATTGCTGGCTACTTTATCGTTTTTGTGATGGAAACGATGATGACTTCTCATTGTTTCAATGACACAATTTGATAGTCCCAATTCCCAAATATAACACTAATGTAACACAATAACGATTATTAATATTGTAACGAAACTGTTAACGAGAGTATATTCCGTTAACAAAACTGCTACTAATAATAACGGATCAAATCAAATACATTCATTCAAATATATATTTACACACTCACTGCATTGTGCAAACATGAAACTGTATGGACGATTATGACAACGGTAATCATCAACTTGTATATTCCGTTCACCGTAACAAAAATAAAGGAAACTCAACAATAACCGTTTATAAATATATAATACTACGTAATGGATTTTGTTCAACAGTGGATGGCGAGTTTGAATGATGTTATGCTAACTTTTTTTGTAAATTTTGTTTAAAATGATTAAAAAATGAAAATGTAAAAGAGAATGGTTTTATTCCTATCAGTATAAACGCAATGAATTTGGAATCTTCATATCTGGTTGTATCATCACTTAAAAAATCATACAGGAATTCAGTATAAAGAGTAAGTCTAGATAACCAAGAGAACTTTCTATCCCACATAAGTTAAAGAGGAGAAATGATTCTACCTTATGTAGCAAATTGTATACATATCATACGTGTTAGAATTAGTATGATGCTTTCGCAAGTGTCTTTCTTTGTGTTAACTTAAACACTGAGAAAATCATAATGTCAAAACTTGATATGAAGTCTCAACTTTTTTGGAGAAATACAAAATAAGTATTTTTTATGAATATATTGTATAGATTTTTGTTGCTCGTATGGGTTGATTTTGTTTAACTGACATGGTGTTTAGGTTAATCTCGTACAAATTTAACTATTGATATTATATTCGCATGCGTCCTTCTTTGCGTTAACTTAAACACAGTGGAAAAGAGTATGCGAAAACTTGATATGAACTCTCAACTTTTTTGGAAATGCGACAAGTATTATAATGAATATTTTGTATGAATTTTGTTGCTCGTATGATTTAACTTTGTTTAACTGAGATGGTGTTTAAGTTGATCTTATTTGAATTTAACTATTAATATTATATTCTAGACATTATATGTGTTTAATAGCATATAAGGACCTTGAAAAAACATATGTAGTTATTGTATATAGAAGCTCATCTATTTATATTCTTATAAAAATGAATAGCATAAGTCGTTATTGAATTGAGATAATTTCAAAATAAAATATTTTCGAATATCCTTACTTAATCTCATAAAGAGGAATAACATGAATCATTCGTATATGTATAATATCGTGTATTCATTTACATGTCACAGTAACTCATGTTTTTCTTTTTATATCATAATTCCGTGCAAATACATTAGTTTAATATATGCAAATAATAGTATTTAATAGGGCAAATATTTTTAAAAGGTATCATACTTGCCATCATTTTGCTTTTTCGGGTAGCGATTTTTTTTTTCTTTTGCTTTTGAAGGTAGTTTTCTTTCAAATTCATCCTTTTTGGGTACTATGTGACATTTTGCCTATCGGAAAAAATTATATTAGCTAAGAGAGGCAAAAATGTCCAAAATTTCTTAAAATAACAAAAAAAAAAAAAAAAAAAAAAAAAAACCCAAAAGTGATGAATTTGAAAGAAAAGTATTCATAAAAGCAAAATTAAGCTACTACAAAAGTAAATGGTAGCAAGTATGGTATCTTTAAAAACATTTGCCCTATTTAATAACAACAACACATTGTTGTATTCCTTTATAAAATATAAGAGAAGAGTTATTTTACATATCAAATATTTCTTACATACCAAGGGACTCATCTCCACCATCCATCTAAAAAGAAATCAATAGCTGAGATTAAAAGCATTTTCTTATTTCACCTATTTTTTATAATTTAAATGTCTCTTAAACCGTTAATCGTTAAATGAAAATATTTACACCGTCGCGAATAGCATTTAATTAACTTTCTATAGACGGGAACTTTGATATATTTTCGAAAACAGAAAAAAAATCGTTTTTTTCATGTCTTTTCATCTTTTTTACGTTATTTGAAATTTGCATAAAAAAATCATATATGATTAAACACTGATTTGAATATCACATATGATATTAGTATTAAATCATATATAATATGTCATATCACATGTGATATAATATGTATATCATATGTGATTTTACACTAATATCACATGTGATATTACACTAATATCATATATGATATAACACTAATATCACATGTGATATTCAAATTAGTGTTTAATCATATATGATTTTTTAATGCAAAAACGTAAAAAATACGATTTTTTTGTCGAAAGTATATCAAAGTGCCTATCTATAGAAAGATAATTAAATGATCATCGCAATAATATTTTGTTTTTTGCTTAACGATTGACAGTTTGAAAATTATTAATATTTGAAAAAGGAGGATGAAAGTGGGTTTTTTAAATTGTTGGGATTAATCTCATCCATTAGATCAAATAAAAATGAATGGTGGAGATTGATCCCTTAGTATGTAAATAATTTTTTGTCCTCAAATGATCTTAAATCAAAATATAAAGTATATTGTGTATAAAGTGTAGGGATATTTATTAAATTTTTAAAGTTATAATAAAATATAAAAAATACATAAATCCATATAATTTACTTAAACTTTAACAACTAAGGTTTTATTAATTATCCTTTCCTTCTTAAGTTGTTTTTTTTACAAAATTAACACATATGTTTTTAGTAGATTTTATAAATTGGAAGAAATTAAAGAGTTTGACCAAATTAAGCTTCAATTTTGATTTTTATTGGCTAAAAGGAATACTCAATTTTTTCATGTAAGCAGATTGGTGCACTCCATTGGTCTAATACCAATTCGTGCAGTTCTTATTATGTATGAGATGTTACTAACGAAGTGTCAATAACTTATTTGCGTCGGGTTAGTATAATGCTTTGAGGTTATCTTAATAACAATTTATGAAATTATGTTATCATATTATGTGATATGTCTATGTGAAATAATGAGTTAGCTTGACATGTTATTTTTTTAAAACATTTTTTGCAAAATGTAGATTGTAAACGCTTTGGTTAACTCCGCGTAACGATTGACGGTTTGCAAGGTATTTTGTTAAATGATGAAAATAGTTTTTTTTTTTTTTTTTTTTTTTTTTTTTGATGAAATAAATGGATGGCTAAGAATGCATGGATTTTAGATAAATATTGTTTCGTAAAAGACTTTTGTCATATGTAAATTATATAATTCACGAGTATCGTTTACTGTTCATAACAACGGAGTATATACTTGTAGTTAATTTAAGCGAGTCATATTTTTGCATTGCGTTGGTGTTTCTAATCATTCGAGTCATACATTTGTACAATTTTGTGTGCAATTCATGCCAATAAAAAACCATGTGTAACTCGCTATTTTCCATATGAAATATTAATTGTCTGAAACCATAAATTGTCTGAAACCATAAATTGTCCAAGGCTATATTTGTGATTTTTGAAAGAAAATCAGTCTAAAATTGTATGGTTGGACTAAATCCTAAAGCGTTTTTAGTATCATTTATCAATAAAATCCACATGAAAGCGTATGTGTGTATTTTTACTATTGTTTATAAAATATTAGTTATATGTTACACATGAATTAAATTTATTTTAAGATTTTAGTTTGCTGTTAAGGTTTCTCTTATTCTACTTCTTGAAATATTATTATGGTTTTTGATAATGCATGGTTAAAATAATCGAAGCATAGAGAAACAACTTAGGAGTTTCTTTAAGAAAACTAGCTTCTGAAATTTCATTGGCTTTAGTTTTAACCATTCAACCGATCTTATCGTTAGAGAAATCACCTATTAACAGTATCATACATTTTTTTTTATTAGAACACTACAGATTTATGAGTAGACAGTAAGTCTAGCCGTCTAGGTACCTTATTATTGTTTTTGTGGTGAAAACCAAGAGAGCTTTCTATCCCACATAGGTTAAAGAGAAGGAATGATTATACCTTATATACCAAAATGAATACACGTCATACGTGTTAAAATTAGTATGATGCTTTCGCATGCGTCTTTCTTTGTGTTAACATAAACACCTAAGGCCGACGTATGTGATAACTTGATATGAAATCTTAATATTTCTGGAAATGCATTTGAATGTTTCATTCTCTGTTGCTACATGTTACGGTGGACTTCACAAATAAGGAATGTATCAAGTAATGAAACATCTAACCTCACCTATGTTTTTTTCTTTCCTAAGATTAAATATAAATCACACCGGCTGATTCTCGAACAATATCTTACCCGTGTTTCTCTTTCGTTCTCCTACTCTAAAGAAATGTATATGTGTTGCGGGTGATAAAGTACTCTATGGAGGATTTATGTATCTAACTGCATCGTCACTTAAAAAATAACATCATAACTTGGTATCATTTATCAAAGAAGATTCACAAGATAGACGATTTATAGTGAACACATATTTGGGCGCAGTGATAGAACCAGGGATCCCACGATGTCGGGGACATCGATGAAATTTTGCTCGGTAATGGTTATAACAGGACAATTCGACAAATGCATGAGCAAGGGTATTACTAGCTAGTTACTTTATTGTTTTTGTGATGGAAGTGACGATGACTTCCCATCGTTTCAATAACACATTTTTATGGGCCCAAATATAACGCAAAATCATATGTAAACACAATAATTGTACGCATGACAACAAAGATAACAAAAAAACAATGGCAGAATCATATGTAAACACAATAATTTGTGGTGTGAGTGATGGAGTACTCCATACGGGATCTTCGTATCTAGTTGCATCGTCACTTAAAAAATTGTACAGAAATTTAGTATAAAGAGTAACTTTAGGTACCTCTATTATATTTGTTGCGAGAACCAAGAGGACTTTGTATCCCACATTGGTTGAAGAGAAGAAATGATTATACCTTCACTACAAGAAAAAGTAGCTTTAGTGACGAGAATCAAGTGACGAGAAATATTTTTGGTCACTATTTAGATGAAAATAGTGACGATATAATTTTTCGTCATTATTTTTGGTCATCGGTAGAAAGTCAGTGACGAAACTTATATATGGTCACTAGTTAGTCACTAAATTACATGAATAGTGACGAGAAATATCGTCATTAAGTATTAGTGACGAAATTTTGGTCACTATTTCACATATTGCTAATTCTATAAGATGGTTAAGAATAAGGGCATTTAGATATGTATTTATTAAAATTTGCATATTCGTATATTAATTCAAAAATCGTAAATACTATCAAACGTTACGGATAAAAAACTTGTATCATAGAAAAATGTAAAATTGTAAATATTTAACTTTCTTTGATGTATTCTCCCCTAAACATATTATTTGAAACAAATGTTTTGAAAACCAGGTTTTTTAATCGACCCGGTCAAGTCACTGGGTTACCGATTCGACCGCCGACTCAACCCGGTTTTGTATTAAAAAAACTATTTTTTTCAAGCGGTTCGACCACCTGATCAAACCGGTTTTCTATAAAAAAAGACGAAAAAAACTAAACTCAATCGGGTTTCGAGAACCGGATCACTTAAAACCCAGATGATATAAATAGTTAACCCGTTTCTAATAATCACGTTTTTTTTACCCATCACCGATAGTAAATAATAGTGACGACATTTTCGTCACTTGCTACACTGTGACGAAATATTTCGTCACTAACAGGGCAGAATAGTGACAACTATTATCGTCACAAATTAGTGACGAAGTATATTTTCGTCTCTAATTGATTTTGTGACGGAGCTTTAGTGACGACTGGTGACGACATGGGTTTGGTCACTAAGCAGTTTTGTGACCAAATTTTATACTGTTAGTGACGAAACCGTTTTCGTCACCAAAGGCCAATTTTCTTGTAGTGCTTATATACCAAACTGTATACACATCGTACATGTTAGGATTAATTTGATGCTTTCGTAGTCTGTGTTACCTGTGTTGATTTCAAACACCATATAACCCAGAAAATTGATAGGAAGTCATAACGTTTTTGGAGAAATGCATTTAAATTTTGCATTCACCATTTTATATTATTGTGATATGATTTTGTGAATAATTGCTAAGCGTTATAATAAATGGATCAAGTAATGAAACGTGTGATCTTACCGGCCAAAAGAGAAGTGATTAATAAAAAAGGCTGACACAACATCTGTATATACATAATCATCATATATACAAACACAAACACCTTCACGTAAACATGTACAGTAACTGTATGGATAACAACAAAAATAACGAAAAAACAGTAGAAACCGGTTATGACTATAATCCATTAACACCAAATATTGTAATGGAAACCATTAACGAGAGTATATTTCGTTAGGAATACTACTAGTAATAACGGAATAACACAATGGTAATCATCAACAAGTATATTCTGTTCATCGTAACAAATATATCGGAAACACAACGGTAACCATTAACGAGTATATAATAACGGATTATTCAACCACATATGGTGAGTTTAAATGATGTTACGTTAGCTTTTCTTTTTTAAGTTTTGTTTGAAATGATTAAAAAATGAACATGAAAATGAAAATGAAAATGAAAATGAAAATGAAAAACAGAATGATTTTATTCTTATAAATTTAAACGCAACGAATTTTGGAGTACTGGCCATAGGGGACTTCACATCTGATTGCATGGTCACCTAAAACTATACAGAAATTAAGTATAAATGGTAAGTTTAGGTCCCTTATTATTTTTGTGGTGAAACCGTGAAAACCAAAAGAATTTTCTATCCCACATAAGTTAAGAGAAGAAATGATTCTACTTTATATACAAAGTGTATACAAAACATATGTGGTAGAACTAGCATGAAGCTTTCGCAGGCGTCCTTCTTTGTGTTAACTAAAACATAATAAAATAGCGGTTGCGAAAACTTGATATGGAGTCTCAACTTTTTTAAAGAAATGCAATAAGTATTATAATGAATATTTTGTATAAATTTTTGTTGCTCGTATTATTTGACATTGTTTAACAGCATGGTGTTTAGGTTAAACCTGTTTAAATTTAACAATCGAAATCATGTTATAGACATTATACGTGTTTAGTAGTACATAATGACCTTGTTAAAATCTGTGTAGTTTTTTTTAGAACGGCAATTTTATTAAAACTAGCAATGAGCTAGATCAAACAATTACATGATACGGATTCTTAAGCCAATCGTCCCATTTAAACGAAGCTTTAAGTCTTTACTTACACCAACTAAAAGAAACAGAAACTAAATTATCAAAGATTACCACCTTTTTTGGGATCTTCTTGTCGAACAAGAGCTTATTACGGAAATTCCATATAGACCACAACAAACCATAACACACACCTTCCAACATGCCTTTCATTTTGTTCTGCATACAGATAGACTCCATCCAATCACACCATTCCTCATAAGAACTTGCTGCCGACTCATCAATATTCCACCACGAAGATATTTTACGCATGAGTTGTTTAGCCATATCACATTGGAAAAATAAATGGCTAGTCGTCTCCACTCCTCCGTTACAAATTGGGCACGTAATAAATTCTATATCCATTCCACGACGTGAAAGATTAAACCGCGTAGGCAAAGTATTCGTCTTAATTTTCCAAGCCATAATGTTCACCTTGATTGGCATGGATTTTGTCCATCTAGTCGGTAAGCACACTGTTGAGATCGCATCCCATATATCGACACGAATAGAAACAACAGAAATTCCCATCACTTTCAAGTGACCACACAGCCCTATCTTGGAAGGCGCCAATGTGGTTACACAAAATCTCCAACAAAGAGTTAAATTGCGTCTCTTCAACTCCACTTCTCACTATCCTACGGAAGGAGTTGTCTACACTAGCCGCCCTCTTTTTCCTACTAACAGTGGCGTTTTTTTGCAACTCAAGGGCATATATCCGAGGAAACAACTTTTTAAGAATCCCCCTTTCGTGCCATTCGGTGTCCCAAAACGATGTAGACTCTCCATTTCCTAGCTTCAAACGAATGAACTCCATCACATGGATACCCCTATCCTTCATCACCTTCATTTCGTGTACAATGGACATCCAACAAGTCAGCCCACCAGTAGAACCCTCGCTGCCCAACTTCCATCATCGCCATGAATCGCTTTAATCACATTAGTCCATAATGAAGTCTTTTGTGAATAGAACCGCCATACCCATTTTATCGGAAGGCCTCTATTTAGCGCATACAAGCTAGATACCCCTAATCCCCTTTTATTTTTCGAAGTTAATACATTGTCCCACTTTACCCAAGAAGCTCTTTTACTATTAGGATCACGACCATTAAAAAACCAACAACGAATACACTCAAGGGTTTTAAGTACATTCGAAGGGACTTTAAAAATGGACATATGAAATATCGGCATGGACCCTAAAATATATTTAAGAAGGGTAAACCTCCAATAGAAAGAGTTTTCATTTTCCATCGAGAAAGACGCAAAACCACCTTATCCACCACCTCTTTCCAAGATTCTTTCCTAGACATATTATCACCAACTTCATGCCTAGATAAGTAAATGGAGTCTTAAGTATGAGGCATCCAAGTTTACTACCTGCGTTAGTAATCTTCCCGTCCTCCACGTTAATGCCCAAAATCTTGCTCTTACACATATTAATCATAAGACCCGAAGCCCAGTAAAAACAATCCAAAACTTGCACCAGAGTATCAATATTAAGATCGCTCCACTGGCCAATGAAGATGGCATCGTCCGCATAGAACAAATGAGATAGATTTACCATCGAGTTTATTTTAATACCCGTAAATAATCCCACATCCACCACGCGCTGAAAAGATATATGCAAGCTCTCCATGACCAGAATGAATAAAAAAGGGGATAGTGGATCACCTTGCTTAAGGCCTTTAAAAAATGAGAATTCCTGTATGGGGCTTCCGTTAATCAGAATGGAGCCTCTAGACGATCGAAGGCAGATCCAATTTCTCCACTTCAAACCAAAACCAAATTTATTTAAGATATCATCTAGGAAATCCCAACGCACCGAGTCATAAGCCTTCTCAAAATCGACTTTAAAAATAAGAGCATGTTTTTTCTTCTTACGAAACCATTGAAGAACCTCATTAAGAATGAACGGCCCATCCAAAATTTGTCTCTTTACCACAGAAGCCGATTGGATCTCATTCACAAGATCCCCGATCACAACAACTAAGCGATTAGTCAAAATTTTAGCAATAATCTTGTATAAACTCCTAATCAAACTAATGGGACGATAATCTTTCACCGTATTTGCATCTAGAATTTTAGGAATCAAAGCGATAAAATTTGAATTACAACCATTCGGCATCTCACCATGCTTGAAAAAACAATCAACCGCCCCAAATACATCTTTTTCAATCGTAGCCAAAAAATGACGGAAAAAACTACACGAAAAACCGTCCGGCCTAGGAGATTTATCAATACCGCTATCCCACACAGCCCTTTTTACCTCCTCTATTTTAGTAACCATACTTTCCAATTCGTGCCTCTAATCATTTAATAAAGAATTGGGAAAACAAATGTCAATACGCGCTCGAAAGATTCGTGTTTCACCTGTACCGGATTATCAATCCACCTCCCATTTATCATAACACCACGAATGTTCGATTGGTTGCGTTTCTTGTTTAACATGCCATGAAAAAACTTTGTGTTTTCATCTCCCTCAACAGCCCATGTAATCTTGGCTTTTTGAGCGACTTTCGATGTCTGAATGTTGTTAATCTGCTGAATCTTATTAAGGACCTCCAAACGTTTGTGAACTAACTCTACTGAACCGTTACCCTTGTCTATGTAACATCTCGTCTATTTATATTCTTAAAAAAATTGTTATTGAATGCGAATAGTTAAAAAAAACTTTTTTTTCAGGATATGCTTACTTAATCTCATTAAGAGAAATAACATGGGTCATTTGTATAAGTATAATCTCGTGTATTCGTTTATAAGTCATAGCAACTCATATTTTTTTATATTTATAATCCAGTGCAAATACGTTAGTTTAATATATATTGATAATAATATTTATATATAACAACAATATATAATTGAATTCTTTTATAAAATTTAAATTATAGGAGGTATTTATTAAATTCATAAAGTTATAAAAAGACATGAAAATTGAAAAGTGAACTTAGGTCTATATAACTTATTTAAAATTTAACAACTAAAGTTAAAGAGAAGAAATGATGCTACATTCTATCCCACATAGCCACATAGGTTAGAAAGAAGAAATGATTCTACATTATATACCAAAGTGTATACACATCATATGTGTTAGAATTAGTTTTATATTCTTTCCTATGTTAATGTCATCAATATGGATTTGAGTTGAGCGAAAACTTGATTTGAGTCTTAATATTTTTAAAAATGCGTTTAGACGTTGTTGTATTCACCATTTTGGAATAGTTTGACAATGTAAGAAAAGACCCAATGAGATGGGTTTTGAGTTTAGGAACCGATCCAATGCACAGTGTGGGTACAAACACAGAATTTACGGTTTCGGTGTAAACAAGAATTGGATGATGGAATGAGCTAGAGGTTAAATGAGTCCGTTCGGTGGGCTGACTAGGACTTTGTGTGGCCCTGATGTTTGATTTTGAAGGCTATTGTGTCGGTTGTAGTTATTGATATATGTCAAATGGTGGTTCTAAATTTCGTGCCGAGAACAAGATCTTAGACCATGGGGTCTGATACTTTGACAAGTTTTTTCCTTGTTTGAGATCGGATAGATGAAGATTAGCTTCTCTAGATTGCTTAACTTTGGAACTCATGTTTCTCTTTGTTGGTCTCCAAAAAATAAAATAGTCGTTTCAATATTGTTTGCAATGATGAATTTGCGGGGTGTCTGTGATAACAAAAGAGACAATACAAGCTACTAATTATCCAAAAGATAACAAAAGTAAAGCAAGAGATAATGGATAACGCCTTTGGTCATCTTGGGTTTACTTGTTAATTCTATAATGAAAATTCTAACGGATGTGATGTACGAATGGATATATGTAATCAAAATATCACAAAAAGGGATTTCTTTACCAAAAATCTAGAACCTTTTGTGAAATAGGCGTTTTGATATTGTTTGTGGTGTGGGTGATAGAGTACTCTATAGAGGATCTTCGTATCTTATTGCATCATCACTTAATAATTGTACTGGATTTAATTGTATTAGATATAGCATTGTGCTGAGCACATATTCATATTGGTTAGAATTGTATAAAATCACGAGTAAAGAGTATGTCTAATACCTTGTACTGTTTTATTAGTGAAAACCAAAAGAACCTTCTATCCCACATAGGTTAAAAGAGAAGAAATGATTCTACATTATAAACCAAAGCGTTTGCACAACACTCGTGTTAGACCATGGGGTATGCTAACACAAACCCCCGCCAAATCCTATGTGCAAGCCAAAGTGGTGCCGCCACCCTCATGCCACCATACCCCAACCATCTCTCGCCACTTCCCAAGCCACTTAAGTGGCGTGTGTGACTTTCAGAAACGGACATAATAAAGAAAAATTACCGTTGGGCCAACATAGTCACCATAATCAAGATCAACAATCAAAGGCTTTTCATGAACTATCATCCATGATACTAAACTAATATGGTACCCGGACGAGGTGTCAAGGCGGCAGACACGGCAGCCGGAATTGTCACAGATAACGCCAGCAGGTTTTGTTTTTATGTTGTTGGGAATATCTTTGGCTTTCATGTTATGTGGGTCGATAACATTTATGTTGGGTCTTGCTGTTTTTTTGACTATATTCTTGGTGGTGTTGTTCTTCCTCCTATCTTGCCTTGGGTCTTGTGTTTTTGTTTATCCAAATTTGGTTTTAATGAAGTTTTTATGTGCTATAAATAAAGTTATTTGCATATTGGGCAAATGGGCTAATGTGTTTTACATTAAATTGTTTTTAAGATTTTGTAATCAGCTAGCTTTTTTACTGTTTACAAAATTATATGGCAATCTTCTATATTGTGGTATGGTTTTGTTTTTTTTAAGTTTCATATTGTATTTTTATTTGAATAGATAAAATTAAGTTTGTTTGAAAAAATGTAAAAGAAAATAAAATTGATGATGGATGGGCCCAAATGGCATGTCATGAGTAAAGGGGTGTTATGATGTAGAGTGTTAAAAGCGGAGATGTTTAGGTGGTGCTTATGTGACACTGAAAGGAAGCATTTGGCATATCATGGTACCCATGGTCTTAGAATGAGTATGAAGATTCCATGTATGTTCTTTCCAATGTTAATGTCAAACATTTGAAATGAATGTATATGCAAAATTGATACGAATCATAATATTTTTGGAAATGTGTTTAAATGTTGCATTCACCAATTTATATTACGGTGATACAATTGTTTGAAACAAATGCTAAATAGTTGCTAAGATTAAATGGCTATCACATCCGTGGATTCTCGATTACTCTCATGAAATATTCATTTCCATATTGTTTAAAACAACGAATCGGCGTTGTAGGTGATAAAGCACACCATGAAGAATTTTTGTATCTAATTGCATCGTCACTTAGAAATTGCACCGGGAATTAGTATCAACTTTCAAACCAGATTTGGAGAAATGATTCTACCTTATTATTGTTTTTGTGGTGAAAACCAAATAATTTTATATCCCACATAGGTTAAAGAGGAGAAATGATTCTACCTTATATACCAAAGTGTATACAAAGCATATATGTTAGATTAGTGTGATGTTTTCGTAGGCGTCATTCTTTGTGTTAGCTAAAACACAATGGAAGTGCCTACTGCGAAAGCTTCATATGAAGTCTCAACTTTTTTTTTTTTTGAGAAATGCGATAAGTATTATAATGAATCTTTTGTATAGACATGTTTTTGGAGAAATGCGATAAATATTATAGTGAATAATAGATCTTTTTTGCTCGTATGATTTGACTTTGTATAAGTGCATGATATTTAAGTTGATCTTATTTAAATTTAACTATTAATATCATGTTCTAGGCCATATGTGTGTTTAGTATCACATAATAACCTTGAAAAAATATGTGTAATTATTATATGTAAAATCTCGTCTATTTATATTCTTTTAAAAGGAATAAAATGAGTCGTTATTGAATGCGTATATTTAAAAAAATCGGATATGCGGCTTACTTAATCTTATAAATAGGAATAATACAGTAACTCGTATTTTCTTTTTCATATTTATACCTCGGTGCAAATAAATTAGTTTGATATATATTGACAATAATATTTATAAACAACAACAATATATTATTGTATTTAATTATAGAATATAAAGTATATGAGGTATTTATTAAATTCATAGAGTAAAATAAAATAGGGAAATTGATAAGCGAACTCAGATCCATATAATTTAACAAATAAAGTTTTATTAATTATCTACTTATTTTTTAAGTTTTATTTTAAATTGAAATATGTGTTTTTTTAGCACATTTAATAAATTAGACAAAAAATAAAGAGTTTGACCAAATTGAACTTCAATTTTGACTTTTTTTTTTGCTAATACAAATTCTTAGTTTTTCCATGTAGACAGACTCATGCACTGCATCGGTATAATTGCAATTCTCTATTTTCTGTTATAATTTGTGAAGTTCTCTTATTATATAAGAGATGTTACAAACGGAGTTTCAATAATTTATTTGTATTCGGGTTAGTATAATGCTTTCAGGTATGCTATTAACAATTTATGATATTATGTTATTATATTATGTTAATATGTTTTTGTGAAATAATCAGTTAGCTTGACATGTTATTTTTTTTAAACATTTTTTGAAAAGTGTCGAATGTAAACGATCCGGTTAACTCTAGAACAATGTCACACTTATGTTTCGCTTCGGTTAAATGAAATAGTCATTTTGACATTGTTTGGAAGAATGAATTTGTGTTGTAGGTGATATAGTATTCTGATGCAGGTTTTACTAACCAGGTCTTAATATTTATAGTGTCTCGCTATAGCTATGGTCTACCCTAATGCACTAACTGGCAGTGTACCCGGTCGTGTGTAGTGTAGTAAATGGTAAAGCCGAGGTCGTCCCAAGAGCTATGTGTGTTGGATTATTACTAAGTATAATTGTCACAGAATAATAATGGTTTTGATAGAGATTTAATTAATTAAACTACTAATGTAGAATATAAAATAAAAGCAAATAAATGGTAAAGGGAAATCAATAGAGGAGTAGTGGTGCTAACCTAGTCAATCCTCCTAGCTAGTTATGTCTACGTCTACCTACTTCCAATTACTTGGTGGGGTCAAATTCGAGAGGATAGCATTTGGTCAATTCACTTTAACCTATCGACAAAGATGCCACCACGGAGAAATCGAGCACCGTCATAAGTCCCATTGTTCTGGTCCCCTAAGTCATGTGACACACGGTAAATTTTCACTAAAATTTAGCGATAATTAGTAATTTATTATTACTAAGCATAAGTCATTAAGCATGCATAAGCTTAGCCTGATCATTTGAGTAGATAACTCGCATACAGTAGATAATTTCACAACTTTTGCATTCATATCATTTTATGAATATTTCAATTCACTTTGTCTTATGATTTAATTGTAAGACGAGAGGTTATCTCGTTTTCCCCAGTGACCGACACTGCACGCGTACCGACACTATGATAAGGGCAAATAAAACAAATGACAAATGTCCATAATATGGAATATTACAAAGATAAAAATATTTCAGACTCGTAACAATAAGGTACTACGTTATGAAAGTTATCAAACAATGATACTTCGGTCACAATTTAATATTGCGGGACACAAAATATTTAACACACTTTCACTTGAGCAATAACTCTTATAAGAATCAAATACAATTTATACCTAAGTGTAATGTATATACATACATTTTCACAATTTGTACTATAAGTAAAATACATATATACAAACACATATTACATAAAAGAAAACCTTTATTAAAAATAGAGATATCATCTCTTTGTCCTTCTCTTCCACACACGACAAAACCAAACACAAAAGCAGAGAAAGAAAAGATATCATTCTTCTTCTTCTTCCTCTAGACCTGCGCTTCACATAGGTCGAATCTCCCAAAGAGGGAAAACCCAACATGTTCTTCCATCATATTTTCCTCTCTCATACCAAAACCATGAAAGTTTTTGCCTCTCAAATCCTCTTCTTGATGCGCCTGCTGCTACTCGTACGAATCCAAGGAGAATCAAGGCAAAGTCATCCAAGAGAATCATATCTTCACACCAATCTAGCTTGAGCCAAAAGTCCAAGATATTCTTAGTTTTGGAAGCTAACCAAATTCGGCTTCAAACCAAGACATAAGGAAAGAAAGATAGTTAAGCTCTTTCCCAAGATACTCCTTTATCTCTAGTAGAGATGCAAACGCCCCAAATTCAGTTTCTCATCAATTTTACCAAAAACTAGGGTTTGTGAAACTTAGGGTTTTCAAAAATTGATTTGGGGGTTTTGCAATTGGAATTGTATTGGAGCTAATTCAAGTCTTGTTAGGTTCGAATCCAAGAAGCCACGTTCGTCCCTCACCACTTTTGAATTAAGGTTAATAATCTTTCTTGATGTAATGTTTTATGTTGTTATTTTGAGGTCGAGTTTGGTATCTTGTATCAAGGATTTGTTCTATACTTGTCACGTTAATAATATGCTTGGTTGTTATGTTGAATTTTGTTTTAATCCTTACTTGTTAAAATGATTGTTGTTGAAAATTAAGATGTCACTTTGGTGTTGTGTTCGAGTCTCCTGTCGAATGGTATAACCAAGAAAAGAATTAGAAAAGTTGAGTTTTTGGCATTGTTTTGTTTACCTTGTTGTTCTTACAGCCGAGTTGTATAACCAAGAAATTAAGCGATTAAGTTTTTACATGTTATAATCCTTGGGTTTGATAAACAATCTTTGTTACATGAACTTATGTCGTCATTTACACAAGGGTCCGTTTGGTTTTCTGTCGAGACTAGGGAACAAGAAAAAAGTAGACGAGTCAAGTTTACAAAGCCTACTAGTAACCCATGTTGATACTCACATTTTCAGTCGACATTCATGTCATTTAAAAGTGTGTCGAACCTTGATTATAACTTTGCTTAAACATGAGAAACATGCTAGTATCTCATCGTCTTGTGACTCAAATCTTAGTGGTGAACCATGTGTCTAAGTCGCTAGGTATGACAAGGGAGAAACCCGAGTCAAGAGTGCTCATGTGTTAAAATGTATTTCGAGTAATCTATACTTGTCTAGTTCCGTAAGAGTAAAATGGTTGACGATTAGAACCAAGTCGAGTAGTACTCAACTAACAAGAGGTATCTTCACCACTTTTGCTCTCATGTCCTAGTTAATGATGTTAACCAAATCTCGTTCGAGTCAAGTCTCGTACTTAATCATCTTCTCTTGTTAGCTTGTCTACAATAAAGTACATGGTAGTCATCACTATGGATGTGCTTGAGTCTAGGTAAGTGAGTCGACAACTCCATTGTGGTAGTACCATGGTGATGGGTCGTACTCACTAGTCGAAGAGTTCGGCTTCACGAATGGAAGCATGAGCAAATGAGAATCTCGAGCCGAGTTACTCACGTGAAGTCTTGAAACAACAATTCATACATGATAATATATCACTTAGTAAAGAAAATTTTATTAGCAAATGTTGGGCCTACCTTTCCCTGCTTCCCTTCCTTCTCGTTACAAACACCACAATGGGCCAGGCCCAAGATTTTGTACCAAGTTATTTTCATGATGGGCCGCAGCCCATAGTCAAACGTGTAACAACTAGTTGTGGTCAAATGAGGTGATACCCGGGGAGATTTATCGGACAAAAAGCAACGAAACCCGTCCCCGTCAATTCTTTCTTTCCACCTTGTTGCATATCGTCTTAACGTCAACTATGTACACAAGTCATAACTTAACAAAAATGTGTGAAAGTTGGCATAAAAAACAAATATTCTAAAAACATGATTCCCGTAGTAATGTACATCAAAATTTAACAACAATGTACAAATGAATGGATGTTAAGTAAACTTCCCGTTTAGAACTATATAAATTAAGAACAAGTTTTGATAAATAACTAAAGACCACTATGTCATTTTATCATATATTAAATTTGAAAGTCTTCAAATGTAACTTGAATATTTTCTAAATGCAATTAGAAAATAAATCAATTATATATATATAATTTTGACAATACCATTTTGTGTCAACTTAAATAAGTATATACACATTTATATACTTACTAGTGGAATATTATAATTATTTTTCATATCAACCTTTGGATATTAAAACCATATTAATGTTAACATGAAAATTATATATATACTTCATTATACTTACTAGTAAAACCCATTTTGAACTAAAAGTTAGTTTTGCTACAATTATAAAAACAATTGAGCTACTTTAAGTAAGTGATACTTAAAACAATGAACTAAAACATTGCCCTCCTTATCTAGGTCGGCGTGTCGGTGCAGCTTCACAACAATCACTAATCCCACTCTTGGATTGCACATTTTCTAAGGTGAGTTTTCATAGCCCTCTTTACTTGATAAAGCTGTTTTGCTCTGATTTGGGGTGAAAATATGCAAAACCTTTATGGACCTAAACTATTACATGATTACTATTACGTGGTTTAGCCTAAGCCCTTATGTCCCTAGAGAATGCCCTTTTCATGAACCGTCAATTCCCCATTGGGAAGCGAATGTTATAAATAGATCTATTGAGGTGACTCCTCGTTCGGTTGGCCATGCTTAGGCCAAGCGAAACGTATATCATGTCGGAACCAGAGTGTCGAGGACAAAACACTCGCTATGGGCCCCTATCTTGTATGACATCTTTTAGCATACAAAAGCGATCGTAGTATCGGTTGCATGAACTTAGAGCTAACGTAATAGACATTCATCCATATATCATTATATTCGTTGTAATGATTATATGACTTTGATTTTGGTCCAAACTTACTGCTTTAACTTAAACCTATGAACTCACTAGCTTTTAGCTGACCTTTTTAGCATATTTTCTCAGGTGTTTAAGTTATGTTCATGGAGGCAAGGCAAGAGGCGGTATATGGTCGTAGTAATATCTAAAGAAGTGTTTTTACACAAAATGATGTTTTATATTGGGACCACTGAACTTATGGGATGTGCCCATTTATCTAAACAATGTTGTAAGATAATGTTTTAAAACTACTTTATGAAATTAAACGGAATATGTATTCCGTTCTTTATTGCTTGTGTTGTGATTCACCAATTTCGTAACATTCCCCAATAACACGTATGCTTCCGCTAAACCAAATTTGGGGGTGTTACAGATTGGTATCAGAGCCTAAGTTATAGAGAACTAGGTACATATAAACTCTAAACTATAACTACTTTTCACAAAAACATCATACTACGACCGCCGATTGCCGCTTGTCTTACTTGCCATTTTACTTAGAGTTTATTTAAATAGGATTGCATGTTTTATTTCTTATTTACTTATGCACTATTTCATATTCATCATGAGTACTTTTCCACATACTTACACATATGCACCGTCTTCTCACAGACCATGCCTTCACCAGCCTTCCCTCGCGATGTTCGGAGGACATCCTACTTGCTCATTCACCTACCATCCGTCGACTTGCACACTTGGCCACCGATCCGTATATCCGAGCCACACTAGCGGCTCGGCCGGTTATTGCACCTACTCCATCTATCTTCGACCCACACCACTCCATCGGCTTTGTTGTGGCGGTAAAACCCGCATGATTGTGGGGTACACGAATATCGAGGCGGTATTCATTTGTACACACTAGCTTCTCGGATGACCAGCGGCGCTTACATGGGTCCTCTACTACTTGAGTCGCGACACCATCATCCAGCGAGTCACCACTCATCGGAGACTCGGAGATCTCTGATTCCTACTCGGAGGAAGACCGGAAGAAGATCCGGAAGAGGATCACGAGGAGGAACTACAGAGCCTATACCGATTGAGTGTTCCGGATATGCTAGCACATTAGCGATATGGAACCTTGGGTTTGGGAGATTGTCAGTATTCGGGATATGGGGCAGGCTCGGGATGGCTCGAGATTGGCGAGGACATGGACATTGATGCACCAGTTGGGTTAGGACGGAGTACTTTCCTCCACGGCCGGGAGGAGAGTAGTGAGGTTGCTGGAGGATATTGATTGCTTGATTAGTTACATACCACATATCGTGAGTCCGAGCTACGATCCATCATCACCTTCATTCATACCATCTGCGGCGAGACATGGGCGCCTTGCTCGCGCCACTAGACAACTTGAGACCATTGAGGAAGTTGCACCGATTGAGGCGCGATCGATGCCGGATCTATCGAGGATCTCGAGATGGTGATCGACCCTCGAGAGGATATTTATTGATTGGACTCTCATGAGACCTGCTAAAGTCCATCTTGATCGACTAGAAAGAGTCGATCCAACACGCTTGCAAGCTTGCGGCGGTGTTGAGGTTTAAACCGAGTCAGCGATGTATTGTTTGAGAGCATGGAGCTCGAGACACGAGAGGATTATTTGGGTTTGGGGTTGAGGCTCGGGTTGAGGGCGTCGGAGAGTTGGACAACGAGCACGAGCCTTGGGCGGAGGTCAAGCCCGGATGCACGACGACTAGAGGAGCTAGGCGCGTCCGGTGGATTGCGAGAGATCTTGCCGAGAGAAGGATGGCGAGAGACCACGAGTTTAGAGTCCATGTTAGCATCTCGGATGAGGCGCATTGCGAGCTTAGAGCTACGGCGAGTTGGCGGCTAGCCTTGGCGACTACGTCACCGGCGTGGACATCTTTAGACATGACTTCGTGATGTATCACACTAAAGCTGGATTTATAACGATTAGTGTTAGGTATTACTCTTGTACTTGATTGTATTTCCGTTGTAATTCCGTTGTATTTGGTTGTATTCCATCTAGTATCTCATCATGTACTTTAGGAACCTTGTAACCAAAATTCTATCTATGTCAAACTTATTTTCCTATCCAATTGCCTTTTCTTTTATAGATTGCTCATATGATCTATCTCGATAACTACACCATTACTTGGCACTTACCTTGTCTAAAGGTTATATATCTTATCACCTTTCTTCTTTGCGAAATGCCGCCAAGCGAAGATCAAAGCGTACCAACCACGGTGGAGCTTCAATGCTCCTATTCCAGTGAGTTACTCATGACCAAGTACAAACGCTGCTATTTCAAGCAGTCACTGCGATCGATGCTGAAGCCACTAATCTGTTAGGGCTGCTCAATCAACCTACCATGAATCAAGCTATGATAGATCAACTAGTCAATGATCGGTGAGCGCCGCTTTAGCTACAAAACCACTCGTCTACTAATCTGGAACTTGAGACCGCCCACCCCAGCCGCACTTGTACTTACCAGGGACTTTCGTAAGACCATGGTGGAGGTTTTAGTGGGCAAGGAAGGAGCTATCGGTCGACTAGATGGATTGAAAAGCTCAAGGCGTGTTCGAATTTGCAATTGTGAGGAAGAGTCTAAGGTTAAATACGCATCATTCAATTTCACGAATCTTTGCCTTGACACGGTGGAACAATTTTGAAATGCGCTAGTATCGATGTTGCCTATGCCATGCCATGGGAGAGCTTCAAGAAATGGTACTTGAAATCTTGTCCACGTAATGAGATCAAGAAGCTAGAGCATGAGTTTTGGAACCTCAAAGTTCAAGGCACCAATATGGCTGCTTATAACCAGCGTTTTCAAGAACTAGCCTTGTTGTGCCCTGAAATGGTTCAAAATGAGACCCGATTGTTGGAAAGGTACATCGGAGGACTGCCGCAGTCTATCAAGGGCAATGTCACCACTTCTAAGGCTGCTGATCTTCACGAAACCATCGAAGTAGCCAACAAACTCATGGACCAAGTGATTGAGGATTCCATGGATAAAGTGGTTGACAATAAAAGGAAATGGGATGACCACTCCGACTACAACAACAATGGGTGCAGTGGCAACAACGATGGGAACAACAACAACAATCAAAACAAAAGGCAAAATGTTGCTAGAGCATATGCGGTGGGATTGAAGAAAGGAAACCGTCTGCGAGGACTTCACTGCTGTGTAACCGATGCACTCTGCATCACGAGGGCGATGTCGGTCAAGTGTGCGTGCGTCGAAAATTGGACACTAACCGAGAGCTGCAGGTCCAAGTCATTGGCGACAGTTCAAACAATGACTCCCAGACCCAAAGCTGCTATAACTTGCTTTGGTTGTGGTGAGAAAGGGCATTATAAGAATGAATGCGAAAGACCCGAAACCAAGGCAATGGAAATCAAGGAAGCAGAAATCAGGAAGCCATGGGAATGGCGGGATTGAGAAATGTTAGACGGTAGAGTAATCGAGGAAATGGCGAAGGAGCTCGTGGAAGAGTCTATCTTTGTGACCAAAGTGGAAGCTCGGGAAGACCCGAATGTTGTGGCCAGTGCGTTCCTTATAAATAACCGTTATGCATCCATATTGTTTCATACGGAGCCGATAGGAGTTTTGTTTCTAATGCATTTAGTCCACTACTCGATATTGCCCCATTGCATTAGAAATGCATACAATGTGGAACTAGCTAATGGTAACGTAGAAAGGGTAGATACCATCATAAGAGGTTGCACCACAGATCATTAAACCACCCATTCAATATCGACTTGATACCGGTAGCATTGGGTAGTTTCGATGTCATCGTCGGAATGGATTGGTTAGCAAAATATCATCTTGCCATCATTTGTGACGAGAAGCTCGTTCAAGTACCATATGGAGATGAAGTCCTAACTATAGAAGGAGACCGGGTGGCGGAAAAGCGCTTCAAGGCGCATGTCATTTCTTGTACCAAGGTCTTTGAGGTGTATCAAGAAAGGATGTCGCATCTTCCTAGCACAAGTCACGGGAAAGGACGAAAAAGAAAAGAAGAAAAACATCGGAAGGCGTGCCAATAGTGAGAGAATTTCACAAGTCTTTCTGAATTCTTGCGGGGACTCCATGACCAGACAGGTTGAATTTGGATCGATTTAGTGCACAGTACCGCACCGGTGGCAAGAGAACCTTATCGATTAGCTCCAGCGGAACTCCGGGAGTTATCAAACCGGTTGTCGAATTTGCGAGAAAAAGGGTTCATTAGACCGAGCTCATCACCATGGGAGCACCGGTCCTATTCGTCAAGAAGAAGAACGGAACTTTCGGGATGTGCATCGACTATCGCGAGTTGAATAAACTAACCATTAGAACCGTTACCGGCTCCAGGGATCGATGACTTATTCGATCAACTTCAAGGTTCAGTGTTTATTCAAAAATCGACTTAAGGTCGGATACCATCAACTAAGAGTTCGGAAGAAGACATTCCCAAAACCGCCTTGAACTCGTTATGGACATTACTGATGCGCATTCAGTGTGTTCATGGACCTCATGAACCGGTGTGTAAACCCTACTGGATAAATTTGTGATCGTATTCATTGGCGATATCCTAATTTATTCCAAGGTGTGAAAGAACACGAGGAGCATCTTAGATTGATCTTGGAATTGTTGAAGAAGGAAGAAGCGTATGCAAAATTCTCGAAGTGTGAGTTTTGGATATCGACTCTACAATTCCTAGATCATGTAATCGACAGTCGGGTATTCATGTAGATCCCGCTAAGATCGAGTCAATAAAGGATTGGGCGACACCACAACTCCTCTTGAAATCGCCAATTCTTAGGACTATTGGATACTACTGAAGATTCATTGAAGGTTTCTCAAAGATTGCCAAATCTTTAACCAAGCTAACCAGAGAAAACACCAAGTTCAACTGGGAGAAAAAAGAAGAAGCTTTTCAACTCCTTAAAGAAAAGTTGTGTAGTGCACCCATTCGGCCTTACACGAAGGTAGTGAAGACTTTGTTGTTTATTGCGACGCTTCACATAAGGGGCTAGGAGCGGTGTTAATGCAAAGAGAAGGTGATAGCATCGCCTCGCCATTTGAAGACTCATGAGAAAAACTACACGACCTTGCGACTGAGTTAGGATCGGTTGTGTTCGCTTTCGAATTTGGAGACATTACTTATATGGCACAAAGTGTGTCGTATACACCGATCACAACAGCCTACAACACATTTTAGATCAAAAAGAACTAAACATGAGACAACGCCGATGGTTGGAGTTACTCGGTGATTACATTGCGAGATTCGTTACCATCCGGGTAAGCGAATGTGTTCTTGATGCTCTCGATGGGAAAATGGCCAAAACCTCTTAGAGTCGGATCCTTGGGTATGACAATTAGTTCACCTTCCATCCAATATTCTTGAGGCTCAATTGGAAGCACTCAAGGAAGAAAATCGTCCGAATGAGAACCTTTACGGAATGCGAGCGAAAAAGGATTCGTGAAAAGGTTGGATGGAATTTTGTGTTTCAAGAGCGAAGTTGGATACCACTCTACGGAGGAATTCGCGATATCATTATGCGAATCCCACAAGTCTAAATACTCCATCCACCGAGGATCCGACAAGATGTATCTCGATCGAAGAAATTGTCTTGGTGGCCAAACATGAAAGCGAACATTGCAACATATGTCGGTGATGTTTAACTTTGTTCAAAAGTCAAAGCGAACATCGAGACCCTCGGTCTACTAGTACACCGAAATTTCGAATGGAAATGGGGCGATATAACAATGGACTTTATCACTAAGCTACCTAAAACCTCTAAAGGCTACGACACTATTTGGGTAATAGTTGACCGTCTCACCAAGTCGACACATTTTCTCTGATGAAAGAAAGTGGCGGAATGGACAAACTTGCACAACTATACAGAAGGAAATCATCGCGGCGTCATGGTGTACCAATCTCCATCATCTCGAGAGAGATAGCCGTTTCACCTCAAATTTACGGAAATCGCTTCAAGATGCCTTAGGATCTAACCTTGACATGAGCACACTTACCACCCTCAAGCGATGGGCAAAGCAAAGAACCATTCAAACCACAGAAGATATGCTAAGAGCATGTGTGATAGACTTTGAAATGGGTGGGATAAGCACTTGGCATTAGCGAGTTTTCTTACAACAACGACTATCACACAAGCATCAAAGCCGCACCATATGAGGCACTCTACGGTCAAAGTGTAGATCACACGTGTGTTGGGCGAAGTTGGAGAAAGTCAACTTCTTGGTCGGAGTTAATTCAAGAAACTATTGAGAAGATTGTACAAATCAAAAACCGACTGCAAGCAGCTCGTGACCGTCAAAAGAGCTACGCGGATAAAAGAAGGAAACCACTTGAGTTTCAAGTGGGAGATAAAGTTATGCAAAAAGTTGCGCCATGGAAAGGCGTAATCCATTTTGAAAAACGTGGGAAGTTAAATCCTCATTACATTGGGCCTTTCAAAATTCTCGCAAGAATCGGACCGGTAGCATACCGACTCGAATTACCACAAGAACTCATCTCCGTGTACAA
Organism: Chrysanthemum lavandulifolium; assembly: GCA_022545495.1. Classification (NCBI taxonomy): domain Eukaryota; kingdom Viridiplantae; phylum Streptophyta; class Magnoliopsida; order Asterales; family Asteraceae; genus Chrysanthemum; species Chrysanthemum lavandulifolium. Next base: position 303,249,321 of record CM040239.1, on the reverse strand, counting down.
CGTGTTTCACGTATGCAACTTGAAGAAATGTCTTTCTGACGAAACTCTTACTATTCCTCTGGAAGAAATCCAAGTTGACGAAAGATTGAATTTTGTCGAGAACCCATTGAAATTATGGATAGAGATCAAGCGGCTTAAACAAAGCCACATTCCTATTGTCAAAGTCCGTTGGAACTCTCGAAGAGGTCCGAATACCGTAGGAGCGTGAAGACCAATTCAAGCGTAAATACCCACACCTTTTCTCTACATCGACAAGTAATCCTAGCGGCGAGGGCGGTTTTCTCTTCTAAAGCGGGGAGGATGTGACACAGTGAAATTTCACTAAAATTTAGCGATAATTAGTAATTTATTATTACTAAGCAAGCATGCATAAGCAGCCTGATCATTTGAGTAGATAACTCGCATCTGATGAGATAATTTCACCACTTTGCATTCATATCATTTTATGAATATTTCAATTCACTTTGTCTTATGATTTAATTGTAAGGCGAGAGGTTATCTCGTTTTCCCGATGACCGACAACCTTTGCAGCGTCTGAAACACTATGATAAGGGCAAATAAAACAAATGACAAATGTCCGTAATATGGAATATTACAAAGATAAAAATATTTCAGACTCGTAACAATAAGGTACTACGTTATGAAAGTTATCAAACAATGATACTTCGGTCACAATTTAATATCGTGGGACACAAAATATTTAACACACTTTCACTTGAGCAATAACTCTTATAAGACTCAAATACAATTTATACCTAAGTGTAATGTATATACATACATTTTCACAATTTGTACTATAAGTAAAATACATATATACAAACACATATTAAATAAAAGAAAACCTTTATTAAAAATTGAGATATCATCTCTTTGTCCTTCTCTTCCACACACGACAAAACCAAACACAAAAGCAGAGAAAGAAAAGATATCAATCTTCTTCTTCTTCCTCTAGACCTGCGCTTCACATAGGTCGAATCTCCCAAAGAGGGAAAACCCAACATGTTCTTTGATACGCTTACACAGCGCGTTCGGGGTCAAGGAAACTTCCTTTTCTTTGAGCAAGTTTTATAACACCCTAGGCAGTGAACCTAATCGTTGTAGTGTAGTAATTAGGGTAAGCCACGGGTATTGATATCGTTCTCTAGGGGAATAGGAATGCTAGTGAGAAGTTACTACGCTAAGGTTAAGGTTGAGGAAGATTATTTTGTATTTTATATTTTATGAAATGGAAAGGTACGAATCTCGGGTATTGGATTTGGGGGGTTGGTATTTCTACCGATTACTCTACTATTATCTAATTATCTAAACTAAGGTGGTGGGAGTCTATGTCTAATTAATGTGTGCTCGTATGATAGTTTAAAGATGTGTTTACTTAGGTTTTACTACTCCTTAATTATCTCCTATTGATGGTTGAGTTGTCACGTCCTTATTCTTAGTTGCGTTGTGTGTCTAAAGTTGTAGGGCATCGTTTCTCCCAAACTCTTTGAACTTACCAAAGGGTCTAGTCTACAAAACCCACTAGGGATAATAAACTCTTACTCTAAGGCACTCTTTGGATGGTTTAGCCTACAACTACTCGGTAATTATATTCTAAGGTTCACAAAGATGAATCAAGCATTAAGTACACAACGAATGACCTATCGCATTACTAGATCATTAATCAACTAAGATAAGAAACAACCAATCAATATTCAATAATTAAGTTTCATACTTCTAAGCAAACACACAAATAAATTAGCGGGACATGGAGAACATGCAAGCATACACAAATAATCAAAGACATAATTGAATTGATGAAGTAAATACTTATCTTGATGTAAAATAGGGTTTAGAACCCTAAAATCTTGTACAAGATACCCTTGGTTCGGTTTTAGGTTTTACTCCAAAAGACTCTCTCTAAAGCGAAAAATTCGGATTCTATATATAAGATTACATATGCGGCGCGTCACCTTATGTTTAAATGGCGCTTCGTCGTGTCGCCGTCATTAGGGTTTCGTCTTGGCGCGTTAACCTTGCGACGGCGTCACCTTATGCATGTGGCCGTCAGCCCGACTTCGGCGCCGTGCTGGTCGCATCTAGGCCGTCGAGTTGCGACGGTCTACTCCTTTAAAGCCCGGCCGTCCTTCAAAACAAGCCATTTTCTCTTACGAGCCGTCACAAATTCCTCCGACGGCGTCGCGATTATGATGGCGCGATGCCGCCTACTTATTTCGGCGACTTTGAGTGTCTCGATTCGACTTTGGCCATTTTCTTCGTATATTCGCCTTTTCGTCCAAATAAGTGTCATTCCAGCATTTTGCCTTCAAGAGACCTAAAAGTGAAAAGGCGATATTAAGCAATAACGGATACAAAGTGATCAAATAAGGGCTAAACGACCCTCAAAATGGTACCTTTTAAAACCTTATCAAATATCCCTACACTTGTTATTTGCTTGTCCTCAAGCAAATGTGCTTTAACCAATTAATTTATAAGTTAGGGGTCATGAAGCATTGATTCAAAGCGGTCCATAACACATATAAGCCCCATAAAAGTCATAACAAGCACGGAAATACATACTAGCACCTCACATGGGGTGTTTGGATACTCGCATCTCTCTCGGTGTATATATGAAATATAACAAATAGGAAATGGAAGATAAACACTCATTAACGGTCCTAGTACATAGATTACCATAGGCTTGAGAATAAATCAAACCTCCATCGCTTTGGCGTAAGCACCTAGGAAAGACTATCAAAGAGGTCTTTTAAAGGGTTGTAATGTTAGGCTTACGGTAGGAAACAAGGGTTTGGTGGGATAGGCTTTTAGTGGTGGCAAGTCAAAATCTCTATGTTAAATGCATACGAAGAATGGCGTTGCTAATCAAAGACTCAACACTCTAAAACTCTAGGTAGCGAAAATAAACAAACATAAATTTAAAGGATAGATGTAGGATGGTAGCAGTATGTTTTTTTAACACTCTATTTTTTCTTTTCTCTTTTCTATTTTATTTTTTTTTTTTTTTTTCATACACTTTTACTCTACCATCCCCTACGGTAACATCAAGCGATAGGGATTTATAGGCACATCCCTACACTTGAGTTTTATTACTCTAATACTAATTTGACCCGAATTGAAAGATCAAAACACTTGGGGTACATTATTATGCAAACAAAGGGAATTTGAATTTAACGTTCCTTCCGTCATTTCATAAACTTTAACTTTTCCATGAATCCCAATCGTCCCAAAGCGTATACAAAGGATATGACTCGACTTAGCAACTCATGCAAGCAACAAGATAATTGAACTAAGGGTTTAGGGTGATAACAAAAATTGCACTAAAAGTGAGTGCATAAGGGGTAGGCTAAAGGCGATTTGGGTGTATATTTGGGGTGGGGTGTAAACAATGCTCTTCATTAATATTCGGAAAAACCGAAACATCACGAGAACCGCGAAAAGGATAGGCTCGAGGGTTAACTAGGGTATCGTATACTAAAGATGAGTACAACGCAAAGGGTGTGGGGAATTATTCAACCGATGTGGAAGAAGTAATTATATTACGGGTATCAAACAAGGGTTTATCCTAATGCCTCTTATCATTTAGCTATTCCTAACTACACAAGTGTAGTCTCACTTGCGATCTCGGAATGCATCACAAAACAAGTTCTAGAATCTATTATACTACCGGTTCACACTCTAAGAATTGAAGATGAAGGCTTTAATTCCTACTAATCTAAGGCGATCCTCACATTTTGGGTGGAATTTAGGTGGTAAAGGGTTTTGTGCTAGTCATGCAACTTCCTATCCGTGAGGCAGCTTTTGTTAAGACTAATGGCCCACTCCTATATGTCATGAAAAATTTTAAATTTGGTGCCAAAATTACCCTAACAGACATTTTCTCATGGTTTATTACACAATCACAATTGGACAAAGCAAATAATCAAGGATAAGCATAGTTTCAAAATTCCATTTATTTTCCCTCCACACTTAAAGCGAACATTGTCCCAATGTTCCCCAAAATATCAAAGTTATGTTAATGGAAGGTAATTAAAACAAAAAACTAATACTCCACGATTAGCTCGGTAGGATCCGTGTAAAGTGGTGGTTAAATCATTTTCAAGAAGAATTATTGCGTGAAAAGCTCCTTCCAATCTTGTGTAACTTCTTCTTGACAAATTAAACTGCACATTTAAAGAAAACAAAGCGAAACCTTGGCGTAAAATCGGCGGTAATAATATATATAAGACTCGATTTAAACTAGGATATAATGCTTGTGGAATGGATGTTTACGAATTTCTAAGAAAATTAAGACACAGAAAATTCCAAAATTTATAAGTAGCTAAGAAAGCGAGAAAAAGTGGTGCGATGTTTTACTCCTTCTGACGCCGTCGGTTGCAATCTGACAGTTAGGTTATCGACAAAAAAGCGGTATGCGATTTTGGAAAAATTACGGAAAATTTAAATCTTTAGAATCGGAAAAATTTACGCAAAACATCCATTATGACTCGATACAAGCATTTGACTCGAACAAACAAACATATATATCTTTTAGTTAATTGTTATTCTCATGTTTACGTTTCTTTTGAAAGCGTGTGTAATCCTCCTACACTTATCCCTTATGTAAAATACCTTTATATGCAATTAAGGCGAGGTTAAAAACAAAATAAAGCATTTTACAAATTTAAACATGAGGATAAACAATTAATAAAAGATATATGACACTAACAAGCAAACAATTAAGCATGGGTTGCCTCCCGAAGCACTTTTCTTTATTTAAGAGTCTTGTAGCTAGACTCGTAGTCGTACTCTCTCGTTGCCTCGTTTGCATCCTCAATGAGAATTCTATCATGTTGACAAAATTTTCATCGACTCTATACCTAGGCCCTAGGGTCAAGCAATCCTTATAATAATGCCTCCTTAACCCACATGAATTTATAACCTTTTTCAACATCTTCCTTGCTTTTGTCCTCAAAAGCTTTGATGTTGTCTCGATCATAAATGGACAAGTGGCCATACTCATTTGTTTTCCAAGGCATCCTATAGGTGATCTCATTGGTTCCTTCCTTAAACCTAAGCTGTTCCATCATGCTTGTTATGGCTCATTCTAGATGTTTCAACAAGCGGTTTCCCTAGCACTACTTGGGATAAACTATAGTCAATAACGCATCCTACATCTTCTAGGACCATAAAATCAACTAGGTAGGTGAAATTTCCTATAAAGACATGCACGTCCTTGACTCTTCACACAAAGTTGCAAACTCCTCCACGGATACTTGGGTCTCTCCTAATATTGAGTCGCTCATTCATAATGTCATTGTAGGCAGCAGGATGACATTACATTAATGGGAGATTCCGTATCTATGTAGCGTGGTCGACACTCTATATCCGATCATACAAGGGATTTTTAGGTTCGAGTTTCCTCTCTAATCTTTGGGCATATCCTAATGATAGGTGATCGTGGATTATTGATTATGTATTGATGATACGCAACTTCTTCCTTAGTGGGGTAAAGATTGAAGTAAGCACTATTTTCCACATCCACGTTGTTGTTTATCATGCCATTGTCCAGAATTCGCTAATCATAGAGCCAACTACGGGCGCTAACTACTTTCTCAACAACTTCCTAATTGTACTATCGAATATTTTACGCAAATCACAAGGTCGGTGTTTCTACTCACATAGCGGCTTGACGGTTGGGTTGGTTATTGGTTTGGGTTTTGGTGACATTGACTTATTGGGTGTTGGGTTATCAAGTGGTGGTTGGTTATCACCTTCCATGATGAAAAGTGATGGGTATTACGAACAAAGGTCACGAAGAAGGGGATAGACTAAGAAAGCTAAAAATGAGAAAAATTTACTTGTTAGGAATCAAGCAAAGAACCTAAGCGAGGTGGACTACTAACTAGCTATTCTATTCCCTGTGACGCCAAAAACTTGATACGCTTACAGTGGGTTCGGGGTCAAAACTTCCTTTTCTTAGAGCAAGTTTTATAACACCTAGGCGATGAACCTAGTCGTTGTAGTGTAGTAATTAGGGTAAGCCATGGGTATTGATATCGTTCTCTGGGGAATAGGAATGCTAGTGAGAGTTACTACGCTAAGGTTAAGGTTGAGGAAGATTATTTTGTATTTTTATATTTTATGAAATGGAAAGGTACGAATCTCGGGTATTGGATTTGGGGGTTGGTATTTCTACCGATTACTCTACTATTATCTAATTATCTAAACTAAGGTGGTGGGAGTCTATGTCTAATTAATGTGTGCTCGTATGATAGTTTAAAGATGTGTTTACTTAGGTTTTACTACTCCTTAATTATCTCCTATTGATGGTTGAGTTGTCGCGTCCTTATTCTTAGTTGCGTTGTGTGTCTAAAGTTGTAGGGTATCGTTTCTCCCAACTCTTTGAACTTACCAAAGGGTCTCGTCTACAAAACCCACTAGGGATAATAAACTCTTACTCTAAGGCACTCTTTGGATGGTTTAGCCTACAACTACTCGGTAATTATATTCTAAGGTTCACAAAGATGAATCAAGCATTAAGTACACAACGAATGACCTATCGCATTACGAGATCATTAATCAACTAAGATAAGAAACAACCAATCAATATTCAATAATTAAGTTTCATACTTCTAAGCAAACACACAAATAAATTAGCGGGACATGGAGAACATGCAAGCATACACACAAATAATCAAAGACATAATTGAATTGATGAAGTAAATACTTATCTTGATGTAAAATAGGGTTTAGAACCCTAAAATCTTGTACAAGATACCCTTGGTTCGGTTTTAGGTTTTACTCCAAAAGACTCTCTAAAAGCGAAAAATTCGGATTCTATATAAGATTACATATGCGGCGTCACCTTATGTTTCGTGGCGCCCGTCGTGTCGCCGTCATTAGGGTTTCGTCTTGGCGCGTTAACCTTGCGGCGTCGTCACTCATGCATGTGGCGCCGTCGCACTTCGACCGGCGCCGTGCGGGTCGCATCTAGGCCGTGCGAGTTGCGACGGTCTACTCCTTTAAAGCCGGCGCCATCCTTCAAAACAAGCCATTTTCTCTTACGAGCGTCACAAATTCCTCCGGGCGTCGCGATTAGCGATGGCGCGTGCGCCACATTTCGGTGACTTTGAGTGTCTCGATTCGACTTTGGCCATTTTCTTCGTATATCCGCCTTTTCGTCCAAATAAGTGCCATTCCACATTTTGCCTTCAAGAGACCTAAAAGTGAAAAGAAACGATATTAAGCAATAACGGATACAAAAGTGATCAAATAAGGGCTAAAACAACCCCTCAAAATGGTACCTTTTAAAACCTTATCATTCTTCCATCATATTCTCCTCTCTCATACCAAAACCATGAAAGTTTTTGCCTCTCAAATCCTCTTCTTGATCTTTCTTTGCTACTAAATGAATCAAGGAGAATCAAGGCAAAGTCATGCAAGAGAATCATATCTTCACACCAATCTAGCTTGAGCCAAAAGTCCAAGATATTCTTAGTTTTGGAAGCTAACCAAATTCGGCTTCAAACCAAGACATAAGGAAAGAAAGATAGTCAAGCTCTTTCCCAAGATACTCCTTTATCTCTAGTAGAGATGCAAACGCCCCAAACTCTGTTTCTCATCAATTTTACCAAAAACTAGGGTTTGTGAAACTTAGGGTTTTCAAAAATTGATTTGGGGGTTTTGCAATTGGAAGTGTATTGGAGCTAATTCAAGTCTTGTTTGGTTCGAATCCAAGAAGCCATGTTCGTCCCTCACCACTTTCGAATTGAGGTTAATAATCTTTCTTGATGTAATGTTTTATGTTGTTATTTTGAGGTCAAGTTTGGTATCTTGTAGCAAGGATTTGTTCTATACTTGTCACATTAATAATATGCTTGGTTGTTATGTTGAGTTTTGTTTTAATCCTTACTTGTTAAAATGATTGTTGTCGAAAATTAAGATGTCACTTTGGTGTTGTGTTCGAGTCTCTTTTCGAATGGTATAACCAAGAAAAGAATTAGAAAAGTTGAGTTTTTGGCATTGTTTTGTTTACCTTGTTGTTCTTCTGTCGAGTTGTATAACCAAGAAATTAGAGCAGTTAAGTTTTTACATGTTATAATCCTTGGGTTTGATAAACAATCTTTGTTACATGAACTTATGTGGTCATTTGCACAAGGGTCCGTTTGGTTTTCTGTCGAGACTAGGGAACAAGAAAAAGGTAGACGAGTCAAGTTTACAAAGCCTACTAGTAACCCATGTTGATACTCACATTTTCAGTCGACATTCATGTCATTTAAAAGTGTGTCGAACCTTGATTATAACTTTGCTTAAACATGAGAAACATGCTAGTATCTCATCGTCTTGTGACTCAAATCTTAGTGGTGAACCATGTGTCTAAGTCGCTAGGTATGACAAGGGAGAAACCCGAGTCAAGAGTGCTCATGTGTTAAAATGTATTTCGAGTAATCTATACTTGTCTAGTTCCGTAAGAGTAAAATGGTTGACGATTAGAACCAAGTCGAGTAGTACTCAACTAACAAGAGGTATCTTCACCCCTTTTGCTCTCATGTCCTAGTTAATGATGTTAACCAAATCTCGTTCGAGTCAAGTCTCGTACTTAATCATCTTCTCTTGTTAGCTTGTCTACAATAAAGTACATGGTAGTCATCACTATGGATGTGCTTGAGTCTAGGTAAGTGAGTCGACAACTCCATTGTGGTAGTACCATGGTGATGGGTCGTATTCACTAGTCGAAGAGTTCGGCTTCACGAATGGAAGCATGAGCAAACGAGAATCTCGAGCCGAGTTGCTCACGTGAAGTCTTGAAACAAAAATTCATACATGATAATATATCACTTAGTAAAGAAAATTTTATTAGCAAATGTTGGGCCTACCTTTCTCTGCTTCCCTTCCTTCTCGTTACAAACACCACAATGGGCCAGGCCCAAGATTTTGTACCAAGTTATTTTCATGATGGGCCGCATCCCATAGTCAAAAGTGTAACAACTAGTTGTGGTCAAATGAGGTGATACCCGGGGAGATTTATCGGACAACAAGCAACGAAACCCGTCCCCGTCAATTCTTTCTTTCCACCTTGTTGCATATCGTCTTAACGTCAACTATGTACACAAGTCATAATTTAACAAAAATGTGTGAAAGTTGGCATAAACAACAAATATTCTAAAAACATGATTCCCGTAGTAATGTACGTCAAAATTTAACAACAATGTACAAATGAATGGATGTCAAGTAAACTTCTCGTTTAGAACTTTATAAATTAAGAACAAGTTTTGATAAATAACTAAAGACCACTATGTCATTTTATCATATATTAAATTTGAAAGTCTTCAAATGTAACTTGAATATTTTCTAAATGCAATTAGAAAATAAATCAATTATATATATATATATATATATATATATATATATATATATATATATATATATATATATATATATATATATATATATATATATATATATATATATATATATATACTACTATATAAAGCATGCATATCCCAACCAAAACCCAACCCTCCATCTTTAAGATTCAACCACCCATACCTATATCAAAGCCTAAATTTACACACACCAAACCAACATCCAACCCTTTATTTTAAGATTCAGCCAACCGAACCTAAATCCGAACCTAAATTTACACACATCAAACCAAAATATAATCCAAATAAAATAAAACATAGGATACACCACACAACATAAATAACCACCTCCCCATCATTTATCTCACCTCATGAAAAAAAAATACACACACAAAGCATTATTCTCTCGGGTAAAAGCCATAAAATAACAACGTACTTTTCAAAATTTGCCGACTTGAAATACTTACTTTTTTATTACCTTAGTTCACCAACGAACTTTTAAAATTTATTCGACTTCACCCATATGACCCGCTTATATTAAAATAATAATATATTACCCTTGTATTCTTTAAAATTTGTTCCGATTACTTCACCTTGAACTTTCAAAATTTGTTTTGACTTCACCCATATGCCGAGGTTAATATAGTCATTCAGTTATTATTTTAATATAAGCGGGTCATATGGTGAATCGAACAAATCTGGTAAGTTCGTGATGAACTAATAATAAAAAGTAAGTGTTCAAGTTAACAAAATTAATGCGTTATATTATAACTATTCTCTCTCACCAAATCTTCCCATCACTTACCACCTACCACCACCATACGACCCACCACCAGCCGACCACCCACCTTTTCTTCCTCTAAAACCCCATCACCGGTACACCATTGAAACTACCGCCGAATTTTGAGCTTTTTTATTTATTTATAGATCTATACGTTTTTCGTGATTTATTTTATGTTGTCTAATGTATTTTATGTGTGTGTGATTGTAGATCTGTAATTTTTTTGACTAATTTTATAGTTTGTGACCACATATTTTCCTAGATCTGTATTTTTTCTTATGTTGTCTATTTCTTTATTTTAGGCTGCAAGAAAGACGGCTATACACAAAACTTTCATTTATCGTAAACACGTCAACATTATAAAGAAAAACACTTCAGTAAGTTTTCCATTATTCCTGGTGCACGTCTCTCGTAAACCCTTATTCGTCATAAAATTCTTTGTTATACATTTTCTATAGTGTTTTTATTTTTGGTTAGACCTCTAATCAAGCATCATATAAAAGTAATAAAACTTTCATATATTTGTTTATAGCTTTTATTTTAAGTTGTTAATAGGCCGGTTATACACAAGCAAGAACCATATTCAAAATGCTTACAACTGACATCTTTTTATTGGCTTTAATATTAACGTTCTTGCTTCTGGTGTGATTTTATTAGCTTGGTTTGTGTATCTCGGATTCAATTGAGAGTCTTAAAAGCCCATGCCTTGGTGACAAGTCACGGGGGAATCTCCCTATAGGATATTGTGTGGCAATGATCTCTACCAAGATAATAATTATGATAGAAACATGTACCAGCCACCAGTTGGTTTATTTTCTAAACTTTTTATATAAATTAAAGTTTATGTAAAGATTATTGTATATTTTGTTGTGCAAATTTCTTTATAGCTTATGTAAAGTTAGTATCAATTTTATAATAAAGTTCCTGTATTGTATTATTATGTTGATTCTTTTGTGTATTTTAGTGTGTAGATTGTTTGTACTGTGACAATTTTGTGATTTTATTGATTTGTTGGAAAATATATCCGAAGCATGCATAAAAACCATTGTATTATGTGCTTAAAAAACTTGTAAAAAGGATATATATGCAATTATTCACTTTGAGAGGGATATATATGCATTTTTGCCATTTTATTATTAAAATATTTAGTAAATTATAGACGTGGTGTTTAAAGTGTCAATTGTTTGTAAAAATTTGTTGATATTTTTTGGAAACTTCAAAATTTTCAGTGAGATTTTAAAGTTTTTGAAGTTTCTAAACTTCTGATTTTTTTTATACTTTCAAATTTCAACTTTTGATGATCTAATTTGAAAATTTAAACTTAAAGTTTGAAAATTTTTCAAAGTTTTAGAGTTTCTGAAATTGAAAACTTTTGTTTTTTCATGTCATTGCTCACACTCTAATAAATTGGGCATGAGAATAATTGAAAATTTTGAATTTTGAGAAAAAGTTGTAAAGGGTGGGTGACAGTTCAAGATTTTCGGCAAGTATATTGCAAAAGACTATTGTTGGAGTAATTAATTTTGTTACTTTGGTATCATCCAAAAGCATTATTAACAAAATGATAGTAATTTGTTTCTATAGACTTTGACATAGATTTAATACTATATATATCATGTATGTAATGTTGGACTAAAAAGATGAAATGTCTATTTCTCAATATGTCCAGCCTTTCTATTTGAGTTGAAAGAGGAAATTGTTGTGGTCTCGAGGCGTAATTTAGTACACAAAGCCATGCAAATATAGGTGTAGATTGGCAACACGTTTTCTCTTAATAAAGTAGTCAAAAAGCATAAATTTGAATTAAAGTTTTATCGAGATTTTGTATCTATTAAGATTTATGGGATGATGTGACAAATAGACTTTTGTATTCTTTTATAATGTACAAGTGATACATCAAGTATTGTTGTGTAGGGTGTAAAAACCGAACAACACACAACCCGACTAAGCTGTTGGTTGGGTTCTCGGGTCAAAAATTGTATTCGGGTCAAATCGAGTAACCGAATATTAAATAGGGTCGGGTATCGGGTTGAGAGTATTTGGCTAATTCGGGTTTGGTTCGATTCGATTGAGCCGAATAAGGATTATTTCCAATTTTTTGATATACTTTTATAAATTATCTGTGTAAAAAAATTTTGAACAGTGAGTGTGCCCTGGAAATGTGATTGAATCATTTCAGTGGACCCTTTGGTTTTCATTGTAGAAGAGGCCCCGTGTTGGTTTTATATTATGGTGGTGTGGGGTTCTTTCTTTTGTATCGTCTGTTTATTACTTTTTTTTTTTTTTTTTTTTTTTTTTTACGGTACTTTCCATTTAGGTTTTATCACCGCCAATTAAAATTTCAATCACCACATCAATGGGGTATGTTGTCATTTATTACTCATAAATTGAAAAGGAAGTTTAGTATAATCAATAATTTCTTCTTGCTTTTTATACTATTCAAAGATTTGGTTTGATGGATTATCTTGACAATTTGTTACACATGATGTGACTATCAATACCACAAGAGTTATATTATATTTTCCGTTTAACCTTTTTTCGTGTAGACAATAGTGATTAGCTGAGTACCCGTGCCTAGCGGCAGCGGTGTTTAGTTTTTGACAATATTCCGGTAGCGAACAATTCAATTTCAAAATTTGTATCATGTTGTAATTAACACTTTTTATAACAATAAAAAAAAATAAAAAAAATAATGTCTATTAAAGTTAGAATATTGGTTTCACACATCTTAGAACCAACAAATTAATTTATAAAACACAATAATCTATAGAAAATATTGCGATTGAATAAGCTGTTTATAAGCAAATATTTGTCACCACTCAAGGATATAAATAGTGTGTGGCGTAACGTGACGGCATGATCAAGCATTGCGATTTAACGGTTAAGTCAAACTTTTTACATTTTTTAAGGCGTGACATAAGGCGATACAATATATAAAAATATTTTTATATTTATATCATATTTCGTATATATCGAATTTACAACAAGTCTTGTACATAATGAAATGTAATATTATTCATTTATTTGTTTTAGTTATTATTATTTTTTTATCAGAGTTGAATAACAAAACTCGCCGCACCTCACGCTTTAGCGCGCCTTTTCCGATCTTATCATACGTCACGCCTAGAGTCGACACCTTGGACAATTTCATAATGTAGAGGTCACACCTTACGCCTTAACGGTACCTTGGCGCCACTACGGTGCGTCTTTTTAAAACCATGATATGCGCGAGTACCATGTCGTTGTTGTGCAATTATGCCTTCGGGAAAACAACTATTCGGAAAAGATTCCCAGCGCTACTGATACAATTTTCGAAAAATAATTGTTCGCTGCCGGAATATTGTCAAAAACTAAACACAGCTGCCGCTAGGCGCGGGTACTCGGCTATATTTTTCTATGTCGTTTGATATATGTTAAGAAATAAATAAATAAATAAGTAGATAAATAAATAAAGTACCATAAACCACAACAATCCATAAAAAAATTACATGTTGAATAAGATGTTTGCGGTAAATAATCGTCGCCACCATTATACCTTCATAAAACACAATAATCTATTATCGTTGTTGTGCAATCATGCCTTGAGAAAAAAGTGCTCTTGAAAAGGATTCCCGGCGATACATATACAATTTTTGAAAAAATTATTAAGCGAGAATTTTTGAAAACTAAACACCGCTTCCGCTAGCGCGGTGCTACGCTAGATACTGCTGCAAGACATGGCTACTCTGCTGAATACCGTTGCCGCTCTGGCGGACACTAGGCTAGAAACCCGCTGCCGCTGAAACCGATCTTGTTGAGCACGGTGCTCGCCTATATATATATATATATATATATATATATATATATATATATATATATATATATATATATATATATATATATATATATATAATTTTACAATACCATTTTGGGTCAACTTAAATAAGTATATACACATTTATATACTTACTAGTGGAATATTATAATTATTTTTCATATCAACCTTTGGATATTAAAACCATATTAATGTCAACATGAAAAGTATATATATACTTCGTATACTTACTAGTAAAACCCATTTTGAACTAAAAGTTAGTTTTGCTACAATTATAAAAACAATTGAGCTACTTTAAGTAAGTGATACTTAAAACAATGAACTAAAACATTGTCCTCCTTATCTAGGTCGCGTGTCGGTGTCGCTTCACAACAATCACTAATCCCACTCTTGGATTGCACATTTGCTAAGGTGAGTTTTCATAGCCCTCTTTACTTGATAAACTGTTTTATACATTTTGGGGTGAGAAATATGCAAAACCTTTATGGACCTAAACTATTACATGATTACTATTACGTGGTTTAGCCTAAACCCTTATGTCCTAGAGAATGCCCTTTTCATGAACCGTCAATTCCCATTGGGAAGCGAATGTTATAAATAGATCTATTGAGGTGACTCCTCGTTCGGTTGGCCATGCTTAGGCCAAAGCGTATACCATGTAGGAACCGAGTGTGGGACAAAACACTCGCTATGGGCCCCTATGTTGTATGACATCTTTTAGCATCTGAAGCTGTCGTAGTATCGGTTGCATGAACTTAGAGGTAACGTAATAGACATTCATCCATATATCATTATATTCGTTGTAATGATTATATGACTTTGATTTTGGTCCAAACTTCGCTTTAACTTAAACATATGAACTCACGACTTTTAGGCGACCTTTTTAGCATATTTTCTCGGTGTTTAAGTTATGTTCATGGAGGCAAGGCAAGAAGCGGTATATAGTCGTAGTAATATCTAAAGTGTTTTTACACAAAAGCGATGTTTTATATTGGGACCACTGAACTTATGGGATGTGCCCATTTATCTAAACAATGTTGTAAGATAATGTTTTAAAACTACTTTATGAAATTAAACGGAATATGTATTCCGTTCTTTATTGCTTGTGTTGTGATTCACCAATTTCGTAACATTCCCCAATAACACGTATGCTTCCGCTAAACCAAATTTGGGGGTGTTACATAAGCCGAGTCATTATGTACCGCTACATGATAGATTCTAAATAGTGAGTGCCCGGCCGTTAGGAACTTAGACACTACAACCCCCCCCCCCCAATCCTTAAGTTCATCCAAACGATAGGTGATCAGTTGGTCATATCTTACCCTTCCGTCTCGGTCCGCTCACCTAAAGGTCGGTTGGTCATATCTCTAGGCAATTGGCCTCTATCGCCATTCAAAACTACCAAACCAAGGGTGACTACCAAAGAACTATGGATGCATACACTTAGAAATAATTGCAGCAGTAAAGGTAAACATGAAACAAAACAATTAAGGAATCATAACTAGGCTAGCACCAAAGGGTGTAGCGCTCATATTAATCATGCAAATAAATTCAATATTCAAAGGTACAAATACATGAATTGAAAGTAAAAGAAATATAAAGCGCTAAAGCTTATCGTAATGGTGTGACTTCTCACTTGGAAAGCGACTCCGTATGCTCCCTAGACACCCTTGAGATTTTCCCCACGTTCTCAGTGTTGTGTGTGGAATGGGATGCTTTGAAATCTTTGGAATTAGGTAGGGGTGTTTATAGGCACAGGTTCTGGCGTAACCAATAGAGGAGTTCTGCGTAACCTTCTATTTCTTCGTAAATGCACTAGATACGCTAGTTACGGCGTAACCTTATAAGTGGTTACGCCGTAGTAATCAATAAACTCGGTTATGTCGTAAGTGATGCGGTGTTACGGCGTAAGTATCGGGCGTGAACCTCTTTTGACCTAATGGAGTTACGTCGTAACCTTTGGGAGGAGTTACGTCGTAACCTCTTGATAAGTTGGACTTACGGGTCACGCAATAGTTCTGACGGTAATGTGAGAGACGAGTTACGCGTAACTTCTTCAAAATAGGCATCTTGTGATAAATCTTTAGTAATGTTTCCATTTTCGCGTCTTTTTGCTCGATGCTCGTAATTTACGAAAGTGGAAAACAATGGAAAACAAGCGTAAATCAATATAAATGATATAAATAACGAGCATTATCGGGGGAAATTGACACTTAATATTCAGGACTATTTGATGTTATCATATTCCATAGGGGATTTTCGTATCTGATAACTTCGTCTTCATGAGTTAAACTTAATGAGCACATATTTGATTAGAATAGTACTAATTCATGAGTAAAGAGCAAGAATAGGTAACTTACTAGTATTGTTTTTATAATGAAAACCATAAGAACATTTTATCCCACATAGGTTAAAGAAAAGATATGATTCTACTATATATACCAAAGTGTATGCATAACAACCATTTTGGAATCAGTATGAAGCTTCCCTGAAAGTTTGTTTCTACATTAATGACAAATGTAGCTGACAAGACTTCCGGGAAGCTTGATATGAAGTCTTAATATTTTTGGAAATGCATTTAAATTTTGTATTCGCCGTTGCTAGGTGTTACGGTGGACTACACAAATAATGAATGGACCAAGTAATGAAACTTCTGATCTCGCCTATGCTTTTTTTTCCTTTACTAAAATTAAACAAACTAATGGAACATCTAATCTCACCTATGCTCTTTTCCTATATTAGCAAATGCGGCTATACCTGCAACTAGTAGAGTCCTTTAAGCGACGTACTGTGAGTTTTACTCTCATATCTTATGTAACCTAATTCAGAACCGAACCAGAAAATGTTTCAATACATGTTACTACAAAAATGATACAAGTATCATTTTAAGGTGATTTTAAAACAATAAAAGAGAGAATAGAAACTACTAATTAACAAAAGTAAACGAAAAGATGAGGATACAAAACCAAACATGCATATAACAGGTCAAGAGCATAAAGATAAAGAGTACTTGTGTCAAAAAGACCCGAAAGATCACTATCACAAGTTGAATATATACAAACAAAAACGAAAGAAAAACTAATTAAATGTAGAGGAGCCATATTTGAGATAAAATCACTATTACAAGGCGAGTGTCCAAGACTCATAGTTACAACTTTTAATAATAGAAAAAACCTTCCATAGATGGCAAGCCACTTTCTTCTTCTGCACGCACCTTCATGTTTAGAACATGAAATGCAGGATACGGATAACAACTAGCGGGATATGAACTTGGGACCTCTAAATGGGACTCCCAATCCGTTACCACTAGGTTTATAATCACTTGTGAGCTTATTATGACCTTAAATATATAATTTAAGGAGTATTTTCATAGGCTTATATTTCATAAGTAGCTCATGACTTATGGATAGCAAGATATCATACTCAGTGTTTGGGTTAGCTTATTACACTTAACGAGGCAAAATGACCACAAAGTAAATAAACATCTTAAATTGTAATTGTTATTCTGACTTATGTTTCATAAACTCATTTTTCAAGTGTATTCTGAACCTTATTGATTTATATAAGCTTGTTATATCACAATAAACATATATAAGCCTAAGTTTCAAAATACCCTAGCCTGCTTATGGCTTATTTGGTTTGGACTTAATTTCATAAGCTCACTTTTTGTAGCTAATTTTGAAACATTCAGACTTATATTATGACATAATAAGGTTACATAAGCCGAAACAAACACTCCCGAAACCCCTCTATGTAAGCTCGGCTATGTAAACAGCTTATTATGGATAGTATTAAAAAAAGGGGGAATTGCATATATATCCCTGCAAAGCCTCATAATTGCATATATATCCAGTGAAAACTCATAATTGCGTATATATCCTTCCAAAGCCTTAAAATTGTCATATATATCCAACCAAAACTCATAATTGCATATATATATCCTTCCAAAGCCTTAAAATTGTCATAAATATCCAAATGATTATTTTAAATATATATTTAATAGAAAAATGTCTAATAATTATAATTAAAAATCTTTTTTTTTTTTTTTTTTTTTTTTTTTACAAAATATTTTTTTTATTGGTTTGAATTTTATTATGTCATTTGATCTATATACGAGGAGTTTACGTTTAGATGGAACGATGGATGGTGCAATTGATATTCTCATGCAATTATGAGTTTTGGTTGGATATATATGACAATTTTAAGGCTTTGAAATAATATATATGCAATTATGAGTTTTGGTTGGATATACATGCAATTATGAGACTTTGGAGAGATATATATGCAATTCACCCTAAAAAAAAAAAAAAAAACGAAGTCCCTTCATGTTATAACTTATTTTGACTTAGATGTATGTGACCTAGCCGCCCCAAATGTATACCTAGCAAGCCCTAAACCCTTTATGTACATATACAGCTTATTAAAAAAGGTAAAAACAAAGACACCCATCTTACCGATATTAGGCAAAAGTTCTATCATTTCTGGGCTCTATCATTTCTAGGCCCTAAACCCTGTATGTACATACTATGCTCTATCATTTCTAGGCAAAAGTTCAATATAGATCTCAAATTTACCATAAATCAAATAAACCAATCATAGCCTTTCATTTTTTAATGAAAAAAAATTAATAAAATAAACTTTCACCATTTTTTTAAAAATTAAATATCTCGTAAACCGTTAATCGTTACGCGAAAAAAATCATACCATCGTGACGAGAATTAAAGTATCTTTATATAGATATGCACTTTTATATATTTTTAACGATTTGTTTTTCAAAATTTTGGCCCAGAAAAATCATATATGATTTGTGAAAATCATATATGATTCGATTTCTACAAATCATATACGATTTTTGAAAATCATATGTGATTTGTAAAAATCATATGTGATTCGATTTTTACAAATCATATATGATTTTTCACGGCGGAATTTTTGCAAAAAAAAAGTTTGTCAAAAATATAGAGAAGTGCATATATATAGAAAGATAATTTAATTCTCGTTGCGATGGTGTATTTTTTATAGTTTGAAGATTTACCATTTGTAAGATATATTGTTTTTTAAAAAAGGGTGAAAATGGCCTTTTTATTAATTTTGATAAAAAAATGAATGGCTAAGATTGATTTATTGAATCTATGGGAAATATGAGATCTATATTGATTTCAACTCATCATTTCTAACACACCGTAAAAAAAAATTGGTTTAAGGTTAGTTGGAACTTGGAAGAAGAAAAAGAAGGGCCCATTTGGGTTAGCCTGACCCAAAAGTTATTTGGGCTTTTAGAATTTGGGTTATTCGGATTAGTTGAATTCGGATTAACTATAAAGGCCTGTTGAGTTTGGTATGTTTGACGAAAATAAAAGCAACTGAAAGCAGTATTTATTATTTTTATAAAATATGTTTGTAATTAACTAATTATTATGTGTAAACAATAGTTGCTAATAGATGCTTTTTCAAGTAGCATTTTTTTTAGAAAAATTAAAAATGTTAGTTGTTTTTGCCAAATTTCAAAGATTATGTACAAAATGCTAAACACTAGTTGTTTCAAAACGCTCCTTAATGCTCGTTGTCAAACGTACCCTAAATTTGATAAATAGAAATATAAGAATGATGGTGACTGGTTCAAAAGTATTGTTGGTAAATAAAAGGTTTTAATATTTTTTCAATAAAATAGTAGAAACAAAGAGAATAATATTTGATTGATTGGGAGATTAAAAGAAATTCATTTTCTTTTGTTTTAAATAGTACAAGAGTTTTATTTGAAAAGAAAAAAAAAAAAAACAAATTACCTAAGCGGACCATATCAAAACTCATTTCAAATCTAACTTCTTTTCAACACTTTCTGATAAGGAGCATAAAATGTCACGTCATTTGTGAGTGTGAGGACCACTTTTTTTCTTTCTTGACCATCTCCTTTTCCTTTCTCTTCTTCATCACTGCTCATATATCTACATATTACGCAACCATATATCATATACCTACTCATATATCATATATCTACATATTCTGCAACCATATATCATATACCTACTCATATATCATATATCTACATATTCTTGCAATGGTTATAACTTATAATGCAACGCACCCGATCATTTGCGACAACCATCTTCAAAGCATTCGACCACCATTGCGGCACCTCGACTTGACCACCATTCGGCCCACGCCTAGCTCCACGCCCAGGCTCACCTTGCCTCGCCCAAGCCCACCATTGCAGCACCTCCCACGCCCAGGGCCACGCCCAGGGACCACGCCCAGCAAGCACCACGCCCAGGGCCTCGCAATACACGTGTAGTGTTGGGATTTTATGTTTTAAGAGATCCAACGGATAACATTGGAAGTTCATTTTCGTAAATACCCTGTGCGAGAACCCGTTTCGTAAAGTAGCATAGAATATGTTCGTTTAAGAAATTTCCAAAAAAAAAAATGTTTGGTATTTAACTTTCAAAGTAAACAGCATATAAATTCATGCCAAAAAAGATAAATGTCATACATATTCCATCCTCTCTCTTTGTCAGGGCCAAAAAATGTCACATATTTACACAAAATTTGCGTGTGATTCATGCCAATAAATAACCGTGTGTAACTCGCTATTTTCTATGTGAAATATATCTAGAACCATAAATTATCCAAGGCTATATATATGTGATTTGTGCAAACAAAACATGTATAGTACGAATAAATAGATCACGAGAGAGATTAAAAGTCGCGACTCGTGAGTCGTGACGCGGGCATAAGTACCTGAATGCAAACTATATGCATCTTTATTCTAAATCATGAATATAGCTGGAAGAAAATCAGTCTAAATTTGTATGGTTGGACTAAATCCTAAAACGTTTTTAGTATCAATTATCAATAAAATCCACATGAAAGCGTATGTGTGTATTTTTTACTTTTGTTTATAAAATGATAGTTACATGTTACACATGAATCAAATTTATTTCAAAAGTTTAGTTTGCTGTTATGGTTTCTCTTATTCTACTTCTTGAAAAATTATTATGGTTTTTTGATAATGCATGGTTAAAATAATCAAAACATAGAGAAACAACTTAGGAGTTTCATTAAGAAAACTAGCTACTGAAATAAATCAAAATTTACCAAACTTTCATTGGCTTCAGTTTAAGCATTCTAGTGATTATCATATGTTTCAACTTTCAAGGGGTGTTTGAAATTTGCTTAGCCAAACTGCTAATTATCACATGTTTTGTATTGATTAGTATACTATAAGTTCGTGAGTAGAGAGTAGGTCTAGCCGCTGAGGGACCTTATTATTGTTTTTTGTTGAAAACCAAGAAGATTTTCTATCCCACATAGGTTAAAGTGGAGAAATGATTCTACCTTATATTTCAAAGTGTATACACATCATGCATGTTAGAATTAGTATGATGCTTTCGCATAAATTTCTGCCTGGTGTTAATGTCAAACATAGGTAGGAAATTTATGCGGAAACTTGATATGAAATCTTAATATTTTTTAAAATGCGTTGTGTTGTATTCACCATTTTAGAATAGTGTGACAATGTAAGAACCGATCGAATGCACAACATGGGAACAAACACATAATTTGTGATTTCTGTGTAAACAGAAATTGGATTATGGAATGAGCTAGAGGTGAAATGAGTCCGCTTGGTGGGCTGACTAGGACTTTTTGTGGCCATGATGTTTGATTTCGATGGCTATTGTGTCAGTTGTGGTTACTGATATAAGTCAAATGGTGTATCTGCATTTCGTGTCAAGCACAAAATCTTTGCAGAGCTTGGGGTCCGATACTTCGACAAGTTTTTCACTTGTTTAAAATTCATAGATGAAGATTAGCTTATCTAGATTGCTTGATATTGGAACTTATGTTTCTCTTTGTTGGTCTCCCACTTAAAAAATGAAATAGTAGTTGCAATATCATTTGGAATGATGAATTTGGGGCGTGTGTGATAGAGTACTCCGTAGGGGATCTTCATATGTAATTTCATTGTAACTTAATAATCATACAAGAATTTAGTACCAACTATCAAAGAGATTACTTCATTTAGTACCAAAACGTATAAAAACGAACTAAAACGTGTAAAAACGGACGAAGGCGCATAAAAATGGATGTAAACGTACAAAAATATACGAGAACGTAAGAAAATGTATAAAAAGAACGAAAACATGTAAAAAAACAAAAACGTATAAAAACGAACGAAAACGTATAAAAACGTAAAAAAACATAAGAATAAAGGTTAAACCGTATAAAACGTACAAAACGGATGAAAATGTATAAATACGGATGAAAACGTATAAAAACGAGCGAACACGTATAAAAACGTAAGAAAATGGATGAAAACGGACGAAAATGTATAAAAACGAATGAAAACGTATGAAAATGTATAAAAACGAATGAGAACGTATGAAAATGTATAAAAACGTAAGAAAACGGAATTTTAAGTTATGTACCAAGAGCCGTTAATATAAAGGACTAATGGTGCCAAATTTAGTTTTACTGGATGTATACAGTGACAAAAAAAAAAGTTAGATTGCTACATACAATCACAAAAGTGGTCAAACTTGATGCATTTTTTTGTCATTATCCCTAAAAAATAATAATGGGGAAATGAGTTGGCAGTCGATGTGTAACACCCGGATGATTTGGTAATTCAAGTGTTGGGACACGCTCGAAAGAATATATACAATAACACAAATTCAAAAGGTTTGTATTACAATAAAAAAAATAGTTTGCTACATACAATCACAAAAGTGGTCAGGTTCAATGCATTTTTTTGTCATTATCCCTAATACAAATGCACAAGTCAAGAATATTGCTAGGTACATTATTGTTTTTGTTGTGATACCCGTAACAACTTCCCATCCCAAATAGGCAAATAGGTTATTTGATATACAAGAGTGTAAATGAACTACTCTATTTGTTTTCTGGTAGTATAAGCTTTTTAGGTACATTTTTAACGTATATGAAAGTATATTGGCACCGTATATGGAAATCTAGCATATACTGTGCTCAACTTTTTTCTTTAAAAACTTTATGATTTTATATGGTGTCCTAATTATACTTTGCATTGAGCTGGTGATATTGTACTCCATAGGGGATCTTGATATCAAGTTGCGTTGTCACTTAATAATTATACTGGAATTTAGTTTCCATTGTCATATTTGGTAGTGATTAGAATCGTACAAATTCATGAGTAAAGAGCAAGTATAGGTAACTTA
This sequence comes from Chrysanthemum lavandulifolium, assembly GCA_022545495.1. NCBI lineage: Eukaryota > Viridiplantae > Streptophyta > Magnoliopsida > Asterales > Asteraceae > Chrysanthemum > Chrysanthemum lavandulifolium. The sequence goes on along the minus strand of CM040239.1, from coordinate 303,226,191 downwards.
CTAGTATTGTTTTTGTGATGAAAACCAAGAGAACATAAGTTAAAGAGAAGAAATGATTCTACATAATATATACAAAAGTGTATGGAAAATATCTGTGCTAGAATTAGTATGAATGTTTCGTGTTTGTTATTTCCAATGTTAATCTAAAACATTTGAAATTGATTAGCAGGAAAAATTGATACAAAGTCTTAATATTTTTGGAAATGTGTTTAAACGTTGCATTCACCAATATATATTACTAATGTTGATAAATGAAAACATGAATTTGCATCTTATATCTCATGATAAACACATCAAGCGCATAATGATTTTGATATAAAGCCTTTTTTACTCTATAAAATATAACGAAAAATTTCTTATCAAGCACTCTGAGGGTACATTTAGAAATTATATAGCGTTGTTACTAGGGGTGTCCAAAAAAACCGAGGAACCAAAAGAACCGAAGAACCGTGCAGTGCCGACCGGGAATGAGACCGTATATTAGAACCATGATGCGGTTCTTGGTTCCTAAAATTCTAAATTTTCGGTTCTTGGGATGGTTCGGTCGGAACCGTCCGGTTCGATACTTTCGAAAGAACCGACTTTTATGAAAATATGTAATTTTATAGGCTTTGTTTGAGACATTGTGTACATGCAAGTATTTGGCCTTTAAAAAATAGAAAAACCCTACATAAACCTAAAACCCATAAACCTTAACCTTTAATCCATTGATTCCATTCAAATATTCAAACATCATTTATCAACATGAAAGCAAGTTTTCTAAGCGGAATATCGAGTATCGCATAGCAGCATATTGAACAATTTTATGTTGCTCGATAACAACTAACAAGAAGTTGTAGTTAGCTGTTGGTATTTATTGTTCATTAAATGTAATGATAAAATTAGAAACAATTAACGATTATGGCGACTATATTATCACCATGTAAGTTATTGTAAGCTAGTTACCATGATTGATATATAATATTCTCAATGAGTTTGCAATTATTTTCATGGATAATGAGTTTGCTATATCGGATATATGTTTTTTGTTTGTTTGTAAGTCAAGTTGTGGAATATTATTAAGGTTGTCAACTTCTTTCGAAGTTCTACGAACCGAGTACCATAATTTCACATCCATCCAAACATATTTTTTTAACACTTCGGTACTCATGGGAATTACCGAAAATTCCCGTACCGGAACCGAGTACCGTGCCAGAACCGAACCGAAAAACTTGGGACGGTTCTTGGTTCCACTTTTTCCTTATTTTCGGTTCTCGGTTCTTTCGGTTCCGGTTCCGGTTCGGGACGGTTCCAGTACCATGGACACCCCTAGTTGTTACATTCACCATTGAAGCGTGACAATGTAAGAGGCAGAATGTAGAAAACAACAAATCATGGTTAATTTCCAAATTATAACTTTGAGATTGGTTATGTCTTCGGGACTGATTCAATTATGAGTGGGGGAACGGAGACAAAATTTGATGATGTATTGAACTAGAGGTGAAACGAGTCCCATCGGTGAGCTTACTAGGAATGTGTGGTGATAATGTTTGATTTTGAAAGTTGGTGTGTCGGTTGCCTTTTGTTGAGCACGAAATGGTGGTTCTGCATTTCGTGCAGAGCACAAACTCTTTGTGGACCATGGGGTCCAATACTTTGACAAGTTTTTCCATTTTTTGAGATTGGATCGACGAAGAATAAATTTTTTGGTAAATGTAGTCTAGATTATTATTTGTAAAATTAGAGACCATTGTTGATTAATGGGTTACATGTTTTTTTTTTTTTTTTTTTTTTGCTAATATTAGATTAACGTTGCGGTTAACTTTGGAACAAAATCTCACTTGTGTTTCTCTTCGTTGGTCTCCCATTCAAATGAAATAGTTGTTTTGATAGCGTCTGTAACAATGACTTTGCGGTGTGTAACAATGACTTAGTGGTGTGGGTGATAGAGTATTCCATAGGGGATCTTCGTGTCCAATTGCAGCGTCACTTGATAATTATACTTGAAATTAGTATCAATCGACGGAGTAGATTCGGAAGATAAACAATTTATGTACAATGACCTATTGAGCACATATTTGGTATTGATTGCGTGGTGAGAGAACTTTCTATCCCACATAGGTTAAAGAAAGAAATGATTCCACATATAAACCAAAGTGTATGCACAAAACTTGTTTTAGAATCAATATGAAGCTTCCTTGCACATTTGTTTTTATGTTAATGGCAAACATAATAGACTAGCGTGGGGAAACTTGATATGAATTCTTTTAATTTTGGACATTCGCATTTAATTGCATGGTCACTTAAAAGTTATATGGAAATTATGTATAAAGGGTAAGTTTAAGTACCTTATTATTGTTTTTGTGGTGAAACCAAGATAACTTTCTATCCCACATAAGTTAAAGAGGAGAAATGATTCTACCTTATATACCAAAGTGTATACAAAACATGTGTAAGATTAGTATGATGTTTTCACAGGCGTCATTCTTTGTGTTAGCTAAAACACAATGGAAGTGCCTACTGCGAAAGCTTAATATGAAGTCTCAACTTTTTTTTTTGAGAAATGGATAAGTATTATAATGAATCTTTTGTATAGACTTGTTTTTGGAGAAATGCGATAAATGTTATAGTGAATATTAAATCTTTTTTGCTCGTATGATTTGACTTTGTATAAGTGACATGATGTTTAAGTTGATCTTATCTAAATTTAACTATTAATATCATGTTTTAGGCCATATGTGTGTTTAGTATCACATAATAACCTTGAAAAAATATGTGTAATTCTTATATGTAGAATCTCATTTATTTATATTCTTTTAAAAGGAATAAAATGAGTCGTTATTGAATGCGTATAGTTAAAAAAAAAATCGGATATGCGGCTTACGTAATCTTATAAATACGAATAGCATGACTCGTTCATATATGTATAATTTCGTGTATTCATTTATATGTCAAAGTAACTCGTATTTTCTTTTTTATATTTATAACTCGGTGCAAATAAATTAGTTTGATATATATTGACAATAATCTTTATAAACAACCACAATATATTATTGTATTTAATTATAGAATATAAAGTATATGAGGTAATTATTAAATTCATGTAGTAAAATAAAATAGGGAAATTGATAAGCGAACTCAGATCCATATAATTTATTTAAAATTTAACAACCAAAGTTTTATTAATTATCTACTAATATTTTAAGTTTTGTTTTACAAATTGACATATGTGTTTTTTTAGCACATTTAATAAATTAGACAAAAATAAAGAATTTGACCAAATTGAGCTTCAATTTTGACTTTTTTTGCCAATACGAATTCTTAGTTTTTCCACATAGACAAATTGATGCACTCCATTGGTATAATTGCAATTCTCTATTTTCGAATATAATTTGTGAAGTTCTCTTATTATATAAGAGATGTTACAAACGAAGTGTCAATAAATTACTTGCATTCGGGTTAGCATAACGCTTTCAGGTATGCTATTAACAATTTATGAGATTATGTTATTATATTATGTTAATATGTTTTTGTGAAATAATCAGTTAGCATGACATGTTATTTTTTAAAACATTTTTTGCAAAGTGTCGAATGTAAACGCTCCGGTTAACTCTGGATCAATGTCACATTTATGTTTCGCTTTGGTTAAATGAAATAGTCGTTTTGATATTGTTTGGAAGAATGAATTTGTGTTGTAGGTGATACAGTATTTCATAGGGGATTTTCGTATCTGATAACATCGTCTTCATGAGTTAAACTTAATGAGCGCATATTTGATTAGAATAGTACTAAATCATGAGTAAAGAGCAAGAATAGGTAACTTACTAGTATTGTTTTTGTGATCGAAACCATAAGAACATTTTATCACACATAGGTTAAAGAAATGATATGATTCTACTATATATATACCAAACTGTATGCATAACACCCGTTTTAGAATCAATATGAACCTTCCCTGAAAGTTTGTTTCTACATTAATGACAAATGTAGCTGACAAGACTTCGGGGAAACTTGATATGAAGTCTTAATATTTTTGGAAATGCATTTAAATTTTGTATTCGCCGTTGCTAAGTGTTACGGTGGACTACAAAAATAATGAATGGACCAAGTAATGAAACTTCTGATCTCGCCTACGCTTTTTTTTTTTTTTTTACTAAAATTAAATGAAGTAATGGAACATATGATCTCACCTATGCTCTTTTCCTATATTAACAAATGCGGATATACTTGCAACTAGTAGAGCCCTTTAAACGACGTACTGTCAGTTTTACACTCATATCTTATGTAGCATGCATTATACCAGAAATAATTTAGAACCAAACCAGAAAATGTTTCAATGCATGTTACTGCAAAACTGATACAAGTATCATTTAAAAGTGATTTTAAAACAATAAAAGAGAGAATAGAAACTACTAATTAACAAAAGTAAACGAAAAGATAAGGATACAAAACCAAACATGCATATAACATGTCAAGAGCATAAAGATAAAGAGTACTTGTGTCAAAAAGACCCGAAAGATCACTATCACAAGTTGAATATAACAAACCAAAACGAAAGAACAACTAATTAAATGTAGAGGAGCCATATTTGAGATAAAATCACTATTACAAGGCGAGAGTCCAAGACTCATAGTTACAACTTTTAATAATAGACAAAAACTTCCATAGATGGCAAGCCTCTTATACAGGTCTTGGCCCTTGTTGTGGTGCCTTGACCAGTTTTGTTCTAGGAAGTAATTTGTATTGACCATTGTTTTGACAGATGCTAAGTGCAGAAATATGTATGCAGTAGGGAATGAAATGAATTTGGAGGAAAATGCAAAATAACTAACTTTTCTATTATTGAATTGATGATACTAATTGTTTCATACAAAACTATATATACCTTTCCAAAGGGTGTCAAATGTGTTGGTTCAAGAGTACCAAACGACACTCCTTTTGGAAAATAATTTTCAACTATAATAACTGTCTTCATAATGGGTTGTTTTGGATATTGGCCCAACCCATACGAATTTGCAGACAAGAAGATTTGTTAATACAAATAAGCCGTAAAAACGTTTATTTATATTTTACGATCTTCTAATGTTTTGTCGATAACAAAAGTAAAATCATATTAACGAAACAAATAAAATACGTAAAGGTTTGAACTAACAGGTTTTCTAACATATTCACATTTTCACAAAACACTAAAACAAGTATAAGTGATTTTATGATCTAGATATATATGTACAACAACTAGTGTTTACATATTGGCTTAACAAGTATAAGTGATTTTATGATTTAGATATATATGTACAACAACTAGTGTTTACATATTGATTAACACATACTTAAGCTAAGTATACTAAAATGGGTAAAAACAAGTATATACTAAAATGGGTAAAAACAAGTATATACTAAATAGATAAAAACTAGCAAATGGTTTTGACCCATAACCCATGGTTTTATATATACCACTTAACCAAGTTCAATGTATCCTTAAGGTACATTGTATCTAGAAAAAAACCATGGATCAACCCATAACCCATGACCCATGACCCATAACCAAAAATACCCATGGGTAAAGAGGCGTTCCACGGATCCCTAGCTTTGTGCTAGAGCGGATCCCAAGTGGAAGGATCCGTGGGATCCATGGGAACAATGAGAAATTTGCCTATAAATAGTGAACCATTTCTTCATTATTCCTCACCCTTTCAATCCTCTTTCTAACACACTTTCTCCCAGGTTAGATCTCACTAACCTTAGATCCAAGAGATCTATGTTTGTAGTTTTGTTTTTGTGTGATCTTTTAGGTTCCTCTTAAAGGCAAGATCACCACCTTTGAAGTCAAGCAAGCTCAAGTCCATGAGTTGCCATGCTTCCTCATCATCAAGGCTACTGAAGTCTTCTTATTGATGATTCCTTTCTTTGTTCAAAGAAGTGTAGTGTTGAAGACATTAGTGAAAGATGTCTCAAGTGTCAAGGCGAAGATATTAGTGAAGGGTATCTATCTTCTATAGGATAAGCACTTGTGGTAGGTGCTTAGAAGTCAAGACAAAGAAGCATTAGTGAAAGGTGCTTAGAAGTCAAGACAAGGAAGCACTAGTGAAAGGTGCTTAGAAGTGAAGACACAAGACATTAGTGAAAGGTGTCTTATAGATCTAGTCAAAGGCATTAGTGAAAGGTGCCTTAGATGTACAATCGATATGGTGTGTTTCGATGAACAAGATAGACTAGTATAGGATCCAAGGATATTGATATCCTTGATGATGTTGTAAAGGAGTAGATCTCCTTTGGGATTAGTCGTTGGTGTAGTGTGGTAGTAGTTCCTCCATTGCAATGGAACTAGGTGCTTAGCCTAGTACCTAATAAAGGGTAGGCGGCGTTGTGAAGGTGTAGTTCACCTAAGGTGTGAAAGAACTAGGTATTTAGCCTAGTACCTTATAAAGGGTAGGCGGCGTTGTGTAGGAGTGGTTCACCTTGGGTGAAAGAACCGGTGGTTATCCTAGTACCGGAAAAAGAGTAGGCGGCGTTGTGAAGGCTTCTCCGCCATAAGGAGCTTGGTGTAGTGATTACGAACTCTCGGTAGGTGACTCGAGGGTGGAGTAGGGCAAGGAAGGTGACCTTGTGGCGAACCACTATAAATACTTGCGTTGTGGTTTTGTGCTTCTTACTCTTTTCTTTCATTACATATCTTTATATGCTTGTTTATCAACATCCAACACACACAACCAAATAGATTGACATAAGCCGATCTAAATAGATTAAAAGGAAGTTATAATTGGTAAAACTATTCAACCCCCCTTCTAGTTTTCCACAAGATTAACAGCATAAGCATGCAATTGTTTTTACTAAACTATAAATAAGACTTTACTAATATTAACATAGGGATGAACATGATTGATGGATGATTGATCTTAAGTGGCTTCCAACAGTCACCCTCCTAAGATCAATGGCCATTAATCATTGCTTCTTATTTCTTCATGATTTGCTTCAGTTTATGATGACAAGGTCATCACTTGAATTGCTTCTGATTTCTTCCTTGATTCCTTGGTCATTCGGTATGCTGCTCTGTTCAAATTGTTGATGGTTGTCGGCTTTGCCCTTCCCAGTTTCTTCTTCCAGTTTTATACCAAAGTGCTCAACTTTGCAGATGTTCTTCATACCTGTAGATGATATCATATGATCTTTCTGATCTTGATGATGACTTTATAGGCAGTATAATCCTTTGCCTCAATCCACATTGACCGCGGCCTTGGTTGGGACAAATCCTTGTCCCAAATTATGCATCCTAGCAGTGTTGTGATAACTTTTGAGAACATCCAAATACTTATTGTAGAATAACTTCAGTTCTTCTCCATCATTATAAGATAAGCCCAATATTTCTCCTGCTTGACCGAAACTTAGAATCTCTAGCAATATCTAACTTATGTTTCTGTTTTGTTCCACATTGTTTGGAACAATTTGTAGTGAGGATTTACATGGTATTGGTCAGAATAGCACAAATGGGTATGTTAGCGTGGTTTTCCAAAGTGCTAGGAGGAATTTATTTTCATGGTTGATTTGCGTTGTGGGACGTGTTGCACTACTATACTGAGATCGTTTCTTTTTTTAACGTATATCATGCTAGTGAAAAATCTTTTATTCGTCATTGTTATATCGACACGATGGTGAAAATCCTTTGCTTATGTTAACGGTTCTTCTAAAATTCTCTCTATAAATGAGGAAAGTCGCTGCACATGAAAAGATCACAGGATGTGTTTGATATGAAGCCTTTTTAACTTTATAAAATATAGATTTTTTTTTCTCAAGCACTCTGAGGGTACATTTAGAAAAGTATATAACCTTGTTGAATTCAGCCATCACCATTAAAGTGTGACAATGTAAGAGGCGAATATAAAGTGTATTCAGGACCGATCCTATGCTGAGTGTCGAGTGTGCGACGAAGATGGAATTTTTAGGCGAGGTTTAAGAAAGATTTAGATGATGGATTGAACTAGAGGTGAAATGAGTCCCATCGGTGGTGACTAGGAATGTGTGGTGATGATGTTTGATTTTGAAGGCTGGTGTGTCGGTTGCCTTTTATTGAGCATGAAATGGTGGTTACGCATTTCGTCTTGAGCACGAAATCTTTGGGACCATGGGGTCCGATACTTTGACAAGTTTTTCCATTTTTAAGATCGGATCAACTTAGATTATCTTTTCTGGAAAATGTAGTCCAGATTATTATTCATAAACTTTGGGACGGTTGTTGATTTGTTTTTGGGTTTCATTTTTTGCAAAGATTAGACTGTAAACGCTTCGGTTAACTTTGGAAAAATAACTCACTTATGTTTCTCTTTGTTGGTCTCCCACTAAAATAAAATAGTCGTTTTGATAGTGTCTGTAACAATAACTTTGTGGTGTTGGTGATGGAGTATTCCACAGGGAATCTTCGTGTCCAATTTCATCGTCACTTGGATTTAGTATCAATCATCGGAGTACATTCGGAAGATAAATTATTTATATACAATGACTTAATGAACACAGTTGATATTGTTGTCGTGGTGAAAACTTAAGAGAACATTCTATCCCACATAGTTTAAAGAGAAGAAATGCTTTTACATTATATACCAAAATGTGTGCACAACACCATGTTAGCGTGAGTATGAAGCTTCCATGTATGTTTGATTCTACGTTAATGGCAAACGGAGAATGCCAACGGACGGGGAAACTTGATATGAATTCTTAATATTTTTGGAAACGAATTTAATCGTCAACCTATGGGAAAACTTGATATTAAGTCTTAATATTTTTGGAAATGCATTTAATTGTTGCATTCACCGTTGCTAAGTGTTACAGTTGACTAACCAAATAGTGAATGGACTAAGTAATTGAACATCTGATCTCACCTATGTTTTTTTTTTTCTTTACTAAAATTAAACTAAGTAATGGAACATGTGATCTCACCTAAGCTTTTTTTACTAAGGTTAAACTGCAATCACATCGGTTGATTTTCTAACAACGTCTTAACTGTGTTTCTCATCTGTTCTCCTACCCCATAGGGAATCTTACATTGTTTTCTTGAGTAATGGAACATCTTGCTTGTGTTTATGTCAAACATAGGTAAAGCGCGTGTATGCGGAAATTTGATATGAAGTCTTAACATTTTTGGAGAAATGCGTAAAAATAAGCATTCACCATTTTATATTATAGTGATATGATTGTGTGAAATAATTGCTAAGTGTTATAATAAATGGATCAAGTAATGGAACATCTAAACTCACATATTTTTTTTTTCTTTGTTAAGATTAAATTGCAATCACATATATTGATCTTCGAGCAATATCTTACCTATGTTTCTCTTCTGTTCCGCATTGTTTGGAACAATGGATTTGTGTTATAAGTAACAGAATACTCCATGGAGGATTTCGGTATCTAATTGCATCGTAACTTAAAAATTACACTGTAACTTAGTATTATTTATCAAAGTAGATTTATAAGATAAACATTATACGGTGAACAGATACATAATATTGGTTATAATAGGTACAAATGCACAAGTCAAGGATATTTGTAGGTACTTCATTGTTTTTTTATTGAAACTATGACAACTTTCCATCCCACATAGGTTATTGATAAAGTCCAATCCTAGTTAATATACGAGACTGTAAATAATTTAGTCTATTTGTTTTCGGGTCAGTATGAGCTTTTTGCCTATGGTGTTAAAGTATATTAGCATCGTATCTGGAAATCTTATATAGTGCCCAACTTTTTTCTTTGAAAAGTAAATGATTTTCAGTGGTGTCCTAACCATTTTCTTTGGAAACTTGAGCTAGATTGTGTAACCAACGAGGATGGTTTACCGTGCATGACAACCGAGTTTACAAGTGTACTGATCTTAAGCGAGACAAATGAGGTTTTCCTTGTTCAAGTTATCCGAAAAGAGTGAGTACCATCTCTAAACAGACTAATCGACGGTATTCCCGTAACCTTTTGGACCCCGGCTCTTAACACTAAAAACATATTTGTAAAATCAAATATTAGAAACACAATTAACGGGGGTGTTTGTTTAAGATTATTTGTGGGCTTATGAGATTATATGATTTCGCCTTATTTTACATAAGCTCGAATTTATGACTTATTTTGAGACTTATGGGTTTATAGAAACTTATTAGGATGATGTAATAACCTTATATAATGACATAGGTATCTAAATAAGCTAGAATATTTAAGCTTATGTAAAATAAGCCAAAATTACATAATTTCGTAAGCCCACGAATAAGCTTAAACAAACACCTCCTAAACATTTCCAAATGCTTATCTAGATTCCAAATGCTTCGGTTAACTTTGGAACTTATGTTTCTCTTCGTTGTCTCCCACTTAAATGAAATAGTCGTTTCGATATTGTTTGGAACAATGAATTTGTGGTGTGGGTGAGAGAGTAGGGGATCTTCGTATATAATTGTATCGTCACTTAATAATTATATTGGAGAGTAGATTCACAAGCTAGGTACCTTGTGGTTTTTGTGGTGAAAACCAAGAGAACGTCTCTATCCCACATAGGTTAAAGAGAAGAAATGATTCTACATTATATACCAAAGTGCATGCCCAACACTTGTGTTAGAATAAGTATGAAGCTTCCACCTATGCTCCTTCCTATCTTAATGTTAAACATATGATGCCAGCATACATGGAGAATTTATACGAAGTCTTAATATTTTTGGAAATGTGCTTAAATGTTGCATTCACCGATTTATATTGTGGTGACATGATTGTTTGAAATAATTGCTCAGCTGCTAAGTGTTACGGTGGACTACACAAATAATAAATGGATCAAGTAATGGAACATTTGATCTCACGTATGCTTTTTTTCTTTGCTAAGACTATATTGTAATCACATTGGCTGATTCTTGAACAATCTCTTACTTATGTTTATCTTTTTTTCTCCTACTCTCATGAAATAGTTGTTTACATATTGTTTGGAACAATGAATTTGTGTTTTGGGTGATAGAGTATCACCATATAGTGTGGTGTCATGGAACTTTTAAGATTTGTAACTATGTTATTGGAACATAGATGTCAAACACTTGTGTTAGAATAAGTATGAAGCTTCCACCTATGTTCCTTCCTATGTTAATGTCAAACGTATGATCCTACATAGGTTAAAGATGAGAAAGGATTTTATCTTATATACCAAAGAGTATACATATCATACATGTTAGAATTAGTATGATGCTTTCTAAAACGTGGTTGCCTGTGTTAATTTCGAACACGATCTCATCACTTTTGTGGAAACTTAATATAAAGTCTTACTTTTTTTTAAGAAATGCGTTTAAATTTCGCTTTCACTATAAATGGAACATCTGATCTTACATATGTTATTTTATATTTACTAGAGATTAAATTGCAATCCCATCAGTTGATTCTCGAGCAATACTTTACCTATGTTTATCTTCTATTTCACGTTGTTTGGAACAATGGATTTGTGTTATAAGTGATAGAGTACTCCATGAAAGATTTTTGTATCTAATTGCATTGTCACCTTTTGGTGTGGGTGATAGAGTATTTTATCGGGGATCTTCGTGTCCAATTGCAGCGTCACTTGATAATTATACTTGAATTTAGTGTCAATCGACGGAGTAGATTCGATAGATAAACGATTTATATACAAGAACTATTGAGCACATATTTGGTATTATTTTTCTAGTGATGGAACTTTCTATCCCACATAGGTTAAATAAAAGAAATTGTTGGGATATGAAAGTGTTGAAGATTGATAAATCTTGCGGAAAGATAAAATCTTGTCAGTCTTGAAAAAAGTCAAAGAGTCAAAGTCTTGCTAAAGATAAAGTCAAAATCTTTCTTCGTCGAAGGTCAAATCTTGCAAGACTAAAGAACTGTTTATTCATTTATAGAAAGTCTTGTAATTCTAGAATATTACGTATTAGATTACTTGTCGTACAAGGATACAATTTGTAAACCGACTAGGGTTATCCTTGAGCCTATAAAAGGACCCATAGATTGGCATTAGAGGTACGATTGCATACGAGTCTTAGAGTTTTAGAAGTTCGATATTCTTAGAAGTTGTTAAAGTATCTACATAATAAGAAGATTTAGAGTTATTAATAAAGTTGTTCTTCTTAGATTTATTAAGTAAATTTAGCGTGCTTAGTAAAGATTACTCGGTGTTTCATTGTTAATAACTTAGGATTTATCCGAGGTTATTAAACCTTAAACAAGCTATTTAAGTTAGTTTGGTTAGAGTACATCGATCCAACAAGTGGTATCGAGCTTGTGTGGAAACTCGACTAAGAAGAAACCTAAAACCTACTACAACAAAACCAAAGATGTCATTGAAGTTTCCACCACCATCAATCACCTCACTCGAATTCCAATCATCAAGAAGGAGAATATGACCTATGGTGCATGAAGATGAGGCGATACATTGCCATTCTGAGACCATGCTCTATGGAATGTAATTGTCAATGGCAATGAAGTTGTTCGAACTGTGGAGATTCTGGACAACCTAAACCACCAAAAGTTGTCTTACCGGCTACTACCATAAGGAATCAAGAGAAGGCTCTTAACATTCTCTTATCTGCTATACGATGGACATCTATTGAAATTCCATGATGCTAAAGATGCAAAGCAACTACGGTGCTCTCAAGACTAGATTTGGAGGAATGAAGCTTCTAAGAAGATGCATAAAATCTACTAAAGCAACAGTTTGAAACTTTCACAATTGGTGAAAGAGAGGTCTTGATCTTGCATATGATAGATTTCAAAATCTCCTCAACATGTTGGAATTATACAAGGTAGAGGTATCTATTGAAGATGCTAATCGAAGTTTTAAAGAGTTTGCCATCTACATGGCATGTGATTGCTACTATGATCGAGAGGACAACTGGTTTGGATGTCATGGACTTTGATGATCTCTACAACCATACGAAGGTGTATGAGCATGAGATGAATGGTCAAACAAGTTCTAAGTCTCACAGTGTTGCTTTTACGTCATCCGAAAGAGGCGATACTTCTACCAAAATCTTGCTTCTCCACTCAAAATCTTGTGGCTCAAAATCATTTCTTATCTTGCCCCTCCTATGCTCAATAAACCCCACCAACTACTACCATGCACTCGGATGAAGTTGTGTGCTCTTTCTTTGCACAACAAGCTTCTTTACATGTCACCTATGAAGAAGATCTCTCACAGTTGAAGAGGATGCTTTGGAAGAAATTGATATCGGTGGCAAGTAGCAATGATCACTGCAAGGATCAAGAAGTATATGAAGAAAGCAGAAAGAACATTGACTTCAAACCAAAGCAGGGGATCACTTTTGACAAATCAAAATTGAATGCTTCAATTGTCAAAAGGCTGGACACTTTGCAAGGAGTGCGAGTTTGCTAAGTATCAAGCAAGCAGGATGGTGAGAAACCAAAGCTAGAGTTAAAAGAAATCCTATTCTTGAAACAAAGGCTTTGGTTGCTCAAGAGAATTTGTCGAGGTTGGTGGGTGAAGAGTTTGATGATGAACCGGTGACCTCTTGTATAGTAGCGATGGAAGAAGTAGTTGAAGATTCGGTGGAAGAATTGGACTGAGACCTTTGCTTTTGATGAGGAACACGAACATCTTTGCTTTGGAATCCGAGATTGTCTAGGAGGATTTGATTGGAGCTTGGAGTGTGAAGATGATCTGTTCTACTTGCAATGGTAGCTACTTCACCAAGTTCATCCCTATCTACGAGGTATGCTCAAATTGTCATGATGTTTATCAAAAGCGCTAAATAGTTATGTGATTGAAAGAGATAATTGTGTTAGGGCTAGAGTGCGAGGTAGCGAGGTTATCAAATAACCTTAGAGTCTATGGAAGCCAAAATCTTAACTCATGAAAATAATGAAATGGCTTGGGTGAAAAGTATGAACAACGGGATTACCGGCTAAAACTAAGTGAATGGAAACTAAAGCGTAAAATTTAAAATTGAGAAACTAACTAAGGAGAGAGATGATTTGTTAGCTAAGTTTGCTGCTTGGGGAGAATCTGGGTTATCTCATGTTAGTTATGTTGAAAAACAGAGAAGAGCTTATATTAAAACAGGTCTAGGATTTGGTATGGATTTTACTAACATGGAAGAAAACACATCTAGTAATCAGGATGACTTAGAAGATATAACCACTAGTGATGATGAACTCATTAATTATGTTGACACATCTAGTAATGAGGATTCAGTTAGTGACAAACCTCTTGAGTTTAGGAAAGACCTTGGTTATCATGGGTCCCCATCCCATTGGAATTCATCAACCCCTAGGCACGATGTTTCTCGTTTTGGTGTAGAAAGTCTAGAGTTTAGGAAGAAGCTTATTGGTCAATCTAGGATGAAACCCCAAAAGCTGTTGAAACCAATGTTCAAAGTCAAGCGGTACCTTCAACTCAAAGTCTTGCTCCACAAGCGATACCTTCGGAAAACCTTTTCAAAGCAGTCTTGCTAAACCTTTTGGGATAACTTTGGTCAAAGCAGTTTCATCATTCACCTAGAAGACACAATAGTTTTGGTCATAGACATAGAAGAAGTCACTTTGGAAGTATGGTCAAAATTGTGTTTTGTGTGTTATAGTCCTACTCATTTAATCAAGGATTGTGAACATCACTCGAATACCTTAGAAAATTTCCAAAGAGCAGTGCATGATCGAAACCTAGAGAGAACAAACCGGTTTGGAATAATTCAAATAGGGTCAATCATAGCAATTTCTCACGGACCATAGGTACCTTCACCAAAGAAGACCTTTTCTAAACCACGGTACCTTCACAGGCGGTACCTTCTCAAAGTCTTGCTCAATCAAACCAAAGTCTTGCTAACACTTCTTGGAGCGAAACCCTAGGAGATCTCGTTACTATCAACCTAGAAGAAATTACAATACACATAGGGTATCTAGATCACGAGAACCAAGTGTTCAAACCAAATGGGTTAAGAGAAAATCTTGATGAGGACAAACAGTACTTTCAACAAAAAGTGAATCGAGATGTTTTGTGATACAAGAAAAAGAGAATGAATTTGCAAAGAGAGTTACATTGAAAATCCGAGAAAGTTTTGAAAATCCACATGTTAAAAATCAAAAGATAATTACGGATCATGTTTTAAAAATAGTGGAATTACATACTCAAAGAATTTGAGTTTGTAACTCCACAAGGGAACACAAGTCGATAATGGCTTGGGTTCCTAAAAAAACAACTCTCTAAATCTTTGTGCGGGGCAACCCGGAGAGGAGCTTAAAGATCATTTGATTGTAGATAGTGGTTGCTCGGAAGCATGACGAGGAGACAAGGAGATTACATCGATTTTAGATCTATTAGTGGAGGAAGAGTTGCATTTGGGAATGATCCCAATGGAGGAAGAATTCTTGGAAAAGGAACCATCAAAGCGGGCGTATAGATTTTGAGAATGTTAGATATGTGAAGGAGCTCAAATTCAACTTATTGTCGGTCTCTCAAATCGTGATAAAAGCACCACATGTTATTCAACGACACGAATGTCTCATCCTTTCCTTTAATTTAAGCTGTTGATGATAACTTGGTAGTACTCAGTACCAAGAACCAATGATGTGTATAGTTTGGACATGAAGAGTCTTCACTCTTATGGAAGAGCCACCTGTTTAGTGGCAAAAGCAACAACTGAAGAAGCACATCAATGGCATAGAAGATTGGGCCATGTAAATTTCAAGAATATCAACAAACTGGTCAAAGGCAATTTAGTTAGAGGTTTACCTTCAAAGACTTACAAGAATGATCACTCCTGTTTGGCGTGCAAGAAGGGTAAACAACACAAAGCTTCATGCAAGAAGCTTGAGGATAGAACTATTAGAGATCCATTGGGATGTTACATATGGATCTGTTTGGACGTGTCTCTGTGGCAAGTTTAAACAAGAAAAATCTTGCTTAGTTATTCTGGATGATTGCGATAGATTCGGTTGGGTATTTTTCTTGGGATTTAAAGATGATACTTTTGATGCTATTCAAACTCTAATAATAGCACTAGAAAACCAATTGAGACTCAAGGTTAGAGGTATTAGATGTGATAATGGGACTGAATTCAAGAACAAGCTTATGGATGAATTTTGTGCTAACAAAGGAATCAAGAGGAGTTCGATGTGCAAGAACACCACAATGAGAATGGTGTTGCGAGAGAGGAAGAATAGGACTTTGATTGAAGCGGCGAAACAATGCTAGCGATTCACAACTACCTATTCGGTTACGAAATTGAAGCTGTAAGTCTTGCTTGCTATTTACTAAAGTCTCGATCACCAAACCACAAATGAAGACACCTTATGAGTTTCGATGGGCAACAAACCCAACATTCGTTTTATGAAGCCTTTTGGATGCCCTCTCACTATTTTAAACACAATTGATAATGCGGGTAAGTTTGATGGCAAGTCGGAAGAAGGATATTTATTGGGCTATTGTACCAACAACAAGGGCTTTAGAGTGTACAACAAAGTCACTAAGAAGGTTCAAGATTGTCTTCATGTTGAGTTTTAGAAGATCAAGAGAATCGAAGGGTAAAGGTCACGATTGGATGTTTGATCTTGAAGTTTTGACTCCTTCAATGAACTATGTACTGTCGAGAGAAGAAAATAAACATGTGTACAATGGAGAAGATTTACAATATGTTGTTCATGGAGTTCATATTAGACGATCTTTGTTCACGATGAAGCACCTAAATCTGTGGATCCAAAGCAAAGTACTGATGAACCGAAGCAAAGTACTGAGGAACCAAAATCTTCACTATCTGTTGAGGAACAAACTATTCAAGAGACACTTAATCGGATGCTTTTCAAGATGTAATGGCACACTCTTATTCGATGAACAAAGAAGAGCTTATGAAGAAGCAAAGAAAAGAACAAGGCTGCTGAATATTCTCATAGTACTTTGGACGATGCTTTAGAACAAAATCTTCTGCACCGATTAATAGTCCTTTGGATGATTTGGATTATCCTACCATGCACGGCTTAGAGGAAGCGATGATGAGTTTCAAGATGAAGGTATTTTCTCGATTCAATGAAGATCTTGATTTCACTAATTTGAATGATACTTATGGAGTTCCATAGTCTCCAATCTTAAGAATTCATAAGAATCATCCTCTTGATCAAATCATTGGTCCTTCTACTTACGAGTAATGACAAGACACAAAGCTAAGAGTTTTACTACACCTCACAATGCTTTACTTAGCTTTGTGTATAAACAAAACAATTTGAATCATAAGGACCATCAAACTGTTTATTTACTTGTTTTATCTCTCAGAGGAACCCAAGAATATTGCTCAAGCATTGACTAAAGAGAGTTGGGTTGAAGCTATGCGGAAGAACTTCTTCAATTTAAACTTCAAGAAGTTTGGGTATTATGTGATCTTCGGATGGGAAGAGTTATTGGAACGGATGGGTTTTCGAGTCAAAAGAGATGAAAGAGGCAATGTCATCAAGAACAAGGCAAGGTTAGTAGCTCAAGGCTACGAGACAAGAAGAAGGAGTAGATTATGATGAAGTATTTGCTCTGTTGCAAGGATTGAAGCTATTAGAATATTTCTTGCTTTTGCTTCATATATGGGATTCGGGTTTACGGATGGATGTCAAGAGTGCCTTTCTCTATGGCACTATTACGAAGAGGTGTATGTTAAACAACCTCCAGGTTTTGAAGATCCTACACATCCTAACAAAGTCTACAAGGTGGTTAAGGCTCTTTATGGCCTTTATCAGGCACCTAGAGCTTGGTATGAGAGGCTCTCCACATTCTTATTACAACATGGTTACAAGAGGGGAGCTATTGACAAGAATTTGTTCATCAAGAGAGACAAGAAGGATATCATGTTAGTTCAAGTCTATGTTGATGATATCATCTTTGGAGCTACCAAACAGTCTATGGTTAAGGAGTTTGAGCAGTTGATGCAGAAAGAATTTCAAATGATTTCAATGGGTGAGTTAACTTTCTTTTTGGGACTTCAAGTTAAGCGATCAAAGGAAGGTATTTTTATCGGTCAAGACAAGTATGTATCGACATACTTAAGTTCAGTTTGATACTATGAAGCCGGTAACTACACCTATTAAATCTATCAATTCATTGGGCAAAGATGAAGATGGACAACTGTTGAAGTCAAGTTATCTGGATCAATGATTGGTGTCTTATGTATCTCATTGCATCAAGGCACGATATCATGTTTCTTTGTGTGTTTATGTGCAAGATATCAAGTCTCAACAAAGATTTCTCATATGAATGCGTTAAGAGGATTTTTAGTTATTTGAAACAACAACCTAAGTTGGGGTTGTGGTATCTAAGGATTCACCTTTTCACTTGGAAGCTTTTTGAGATAGTGATTATGCGGTGATAACTATGATAGAAGATCAACAAGCGGAGGATGCCAATATCTTGGAAGAAGATTAGTCTCACGGCAATGTAAAAGCAGACAATTGCGAGCAACATCCTCTCTGAAGGCGAATATGTGGGCTGCTTGCAAGCTGTTGTGGACAAGTTTTGTGGATGCGAGAATCAACTCTTGGACTATGGGTTCAATTTTAAGAATACTCCTATCAATATTGATAATAAGAGTACTATTTGTATTGTGAAGAATCCATTTTATCATTCCAAGACCAAGCACATTGATTAGGCATCACTTTATCGAGAGATTGTTATGAGCACATGCTCATTAATGTGGTCAAGGTTCACACGAGATGACAATGTGGTGACTTACTCACCAAAGGCTTTGATGTTTCAAGATTCAATCATTTGGTGGTGAGCATTGGCATGATTAACTCTTGAGCTACATTTAAGGGAGGACTATTAAGTATTAGTATAGTCCTATGCATTGTTTGAGGGAGGATATTTGTGTATACTTAGTTTGTACAGAGAAATTTGGGAAAGTCTTGCTTTTGATTTTATGAAATCTTGCTTGGAAATCTTGCTTTGGAAAGTCTTGCATCGTGGAAATCTTGTTTGTCGTATTAAAATCTTGTTCCAACGGTTATATTGAGGGTAATTGCTACTAACGGTAACTTTGTTATTATGGGTGTGATTTTTAAAATCTCACCTATATATAACTACTCTCTGATTTTCCCTCTAATATTGATACTCACAATCTTTTCCATATTTCTCTCAATTCCGTCCATATAATTTGCTATCTCTCTTATTGTGATCTCATAATCATCAATGGCGAATCGCAATACAGTTTCAAAGCACAACATAGTGGCTAATTTAGAAAAGAATGAGGCGAATGTGGCTTTTCATGATATCATTGATTATCTTACTGGGTCGCCAATCAGTTTAGCTCTTTTAGTGGAACCGGATATAATTGAGCCCTGGATACAGAAATTTTGGGCTACTGCTAGGGATCATATGGAGAATGATGAGTTTTATGTTCAAGCTACGATTCTTTGGAAGAAGCGTGAAGATTCTTGAAGCCTCCATTCGTGAAGACTTATTGTTTAATGATGAAGATGGGGCTATTCATTTTGATAAACAAGCGATTTGGGATACATTTAGGGACATTGGCTATGAAGGGTCCTTAACAGAATAAACATTCAAGAAACCCTTATTTTGTCCTCATTGGAAGTTTTTGATTCATGTGTTACTTCATTGCATAAGTGCTAAGAGTACCTCTTGGGAGCAGTTTGGGTCAAATATAGCATCTGCTATAGTTGGATTAGCTACAAATCGAATTTTTAATTTTTCAAGGCTAATTCTGGATGGAATGCTCTCACACATCTCACATGGATCCAAATGGTTGATGTATCCAAGGTTTATACAGGTATTCTTGAACAAGCAACTTGATAATGTACCAAAACCTACAAACTTACTACCTGTTGTGGTACAACAAGCAAAGATTTTTACCTTTATGGCGAGAAGGAGTGATTTATTCAGAGGTCAAGACACTCCATTAACTCCTTCTATGATGGAAGTTGTTCAGGCTATTAGGGATGAAGCTGGAGAGAGTGATGACAGTGAAGGTACTGCTTCTCCACAGGGTACTACTTCTTAAAGTGCTGCATCTCAAAGTGCTGCATCTCAGTCTTGCATCTCAGGTAATGCATCATCACAATGCATCTCCAAATCTTTCAATGTAACTTGGTCAAGAAGATATTGCAGTTCCACCTCCACCATCTCCACAAGTATCTCCACAAACAGTACATTCATCATCTGGAGGAGATGAATCGACTATGGAGCCTGAGAGTCAAGTTCTCAACAATTATGCTTTATCAAGAGAATTTACTAGATTGAAGAAATCTTTTGAAGAGCAAGCTACAGAAATTAGGAGGTTGAAGCTCAAGTATAGAAGGTTAAAGAATTTTGTTACGCCTTTTATCAAACGTTATCGTTTATGGGTTAAGGAAGAAAACAAGCGCCGAAGGCAATTTAGGAAGGCTAATAAAAGCAAGAAAGTTCCTAAGACATCTTCACTCAAATTGGGGAGGAATTTAGAAGAAACGAATTTGAAAGAAGATACTGAAAAGAAGAATGATGTTCAAAGTACTGAAGCAGCTGATGTTCAATTTCAAGATACTGAAGAACAGGTTATTGAAAGTCCTGAGAAAGAAAAAGTTCAAAGTACTGAGGAGCAAGTTATTGATGTTCGAAGTACTGATGATCAAGGTACTGCTAATCAAGGTACTGTCTTTCAACAAGGAACTTACAGGCAAGAGTTGATTACTCCAAGGCAGTTAGACATTAAAGATGAAGCTGGTCCTTCTACTACTGTTTTAGAAGAAGAAGTTGGTCCCTCTACCATTCTACATGAAGAAGAAGCTACACCCAAACATACTGTAAGTGATGATGAAACCATTGCTGAAATCTTACATGATTTATCAAAGCCAAGGGGTGTTAGTATTTCTGAAGTTGCAGAGAAACAACCAAGAGCTTCTCAACCTGCTATTGATCCTAAGGATAAAGGAAAAGGTATTTTAGTAGAAACTAAGAAGAAAAAGAAACTTTCTCTAGCACAGATAAGAGCTGCTCAAGTTGCCTTGAATGAAGAAGCAACTAGAAAGATTCAAGAGGAATTAAATGCTAAAGATAGAGAAACTAAGGAACTTGAAGAAGCTCAGAATAGAGAAGCAGCTAAGAAATTGGAAGAGGAATTGAATGTTGAAGGTGTTGAAACATTAGAGTCACCTATTCCTGTTTCTTATCTACCCAGAAGACCAAATCGAGCTAAGGACAGAAATGCAATGATGGCTTATCTAAAAAGTCAAGGGTATAAAGGATTGTAAAAGCTGAATTATGTTGAGATGAAAAGATTATATGATCTTGTTAGGGAAGGTTATAAGAAAAGTGTTGCAAGTATCAAAGATTTTAAAGATGATGCTACTTGGATGAAGCGGATAGAAAGAAAAGCTTAAAAGAAAAGAAAAAGCGAAGTTGAAGATTCTCGGTCATCAAAGAAAGAAAGTTGAGTTAAGATCGCTACTAAGGATGAGTGAGAAATTATCTAAGAATAGTAGATTTTGAGTATTCTAATGTTTCATATGAAGATGAAAGCTTGAGTGTTCAACGGACTATGGGTGTTCATTATGGGATTCTTGCATGCAATTGATAGAGTGGATTTATTTTATCTATATCGGTTGGTGCGAGATTACTTTGAACAAAATCCAATAGAAGGAATTGGTTTAGTATTGCTTGGAGATCTCACAACAATATGGGAAGCGAAGAACAAAGCAGATGAAATTTGGAAGAATCAAGAGAATTGAGAAATTGTTAGTGGAGATTCTTTGAAGAATCGGAGTACATGTTCTAGAGTGGAAAATGGAACAATGGTTCACATGTTTGCGAGATAGAAGATATCCTCTTCAGTTGAACTTATGAGGAGGATGCTAGAGCATGGAATGGAAGTTGAAGATGATAATGAAATTGCTTGTATGGTCATCAATTTGTTTATCAAGCGGACTACCATGGTGATGATGATGAATAAGCGGTATGAATCTTAATTGAATAAATTATTTTGATAAATCGATTACTTTATTAAAAGTGCTCAAACGATCAAATCAAAATCTGCGACTTTTAACTAGTTAAATGATTTTTGGAAGAAACCTTTTGTTAAGTAACAAATATTTTGAAACAAAGGTTGAATAAAATAAATGGTTTTTGAGATGGTAACATCAATAGGTTATCAATCCACCATGGTTACAAAAGAATTGGCTAATCCATGAGCAAACGGCTCTGGTAAAGATATCTCAAATCCTTTTTTAGTTGACAACTTGCTAATAAGTTGTATGGTATTCAACTCACCATATCGGTTAATGTGAAGAGTTGGCTAGCCCACAAGAAAATGGCTTGTGGTAAAGGCCATGGAAAACCATTATTGGTAATTAGTTCACACGTGATAAAAGAACTAACTAGTCCGAAGGGTACAACTTTTGGTAAAGACAAATCAAATCATTGATAGGCGATGATTTGCTAAAATCATATGGTTATCAATGTACCATGGTCTTACACACCAAAACATTTGGCTACTCGAGTTAATGGCTTTGGTAAAGAGAATAAAATCCATTAATTTTTCAATGATTCACCTCTCACGAAGTTTACACACAGGAAGTGATGAGAATAGATTGCAACTTAAAGCGAATTGATGTACAAATAGTCATATGTTGTTGTGTTCTTTGAAAAATGGAGCTTCTTTGGATCTTTCTTTGAAGAATAATTCTAAAGATACTTTGATAAGCACGAAACTACAAAGATAGAATCTAAAAAGACACAATCATTCCTTGAAGTGGAAAATGAAAGATTAATTTACAAAGGAACTTGAAGTCAAACAAGTAGAATTCAAGTTAGGGAGGATTGTTGGGATATGAAAGTCTTGAAGATTGATAAAATCTTTGAGAAAGATAAAATCTTGTAAACAACAGTCTTGGAAAAGTCAAAGAGTCAAAGTACTGCTAAAGATAAAGTCAAAGTACTGCTGTCAAAGGTCAAAGTACTGCAAGACTAAAGAACTATTTTATTCGTTTATAGAAAGTCTTGTAACTCTAGAATATTTTGTATTAGATTACTTGTCGTACAAGGATACATATTGTAAACCGACTAGGGTAATCCTTGAGCCTATAAAAGGACCCCTAGATTGGCATTAGAGGTACGATTGCATACAAGTCTTAGAGTTTTAGAGAAGTTCGATATTTTTAGAAGTTGTTAAAGTATCTGCAATAAGCAGATTTAGAGTTATTAATAAAGTTGTTCTTCTTAGATTTATTAAGTAAATTCCGCGTACTTAGTAAAGATTACTCAGTGTTTCATTGTTAATAACTTAGGATTTATCCGAGGTTATTAAACCTTAAACAAGCTATTTAAGTTAGTTTGGTTAGAGTACATCGATCCAACAAGATGATTCCACATATATACCAAAGTGTATGCACAAAACTTGTTTTAGAATCTGCGTGAAGCTTCTCTGCACATTTGGTTCTATGTTAATGGCAAACATAATAGATTAGCGTGAGAAAACTTGATATGAAGTCTTATAATTTTGGAAATGTACTTAAATATCAACAGTTGATTTTCTAACAAAGTTTTACCTATGTTTATATGTGGGGTACTGGCCATAGGGGACGTTCACATCTAATTGCATGGTCACTTAAAATTATATGTAAATTAAGTATAAAGGGTAAGTTTAAGTACCTTTTTATTGTTTTTTCTTAGAAACCAAGATAACTTTCTATCCCACATATGTTAAATAGGATAAATGACTCTACCTTATATACCAAAGTGTATACAAAATAAATGCGTTAGAATTAGTATGATGCTTTCGCAGGCGTCCTTCTTTGTGTTAGCTAAAACACAATGGAAGTGCCAACAGCGAAAACTTCATATGAAGTCTCAACTTTTTTGGAGAATTACGATAAGTATTATAGTGAATCTTTTGTATAGACTTGTTTTTGGAGAAATGCGATAAATATTATAGTGAATATTTTTTATAGATCTTTTTTGCTCGTATAGTGACATGATGTTTAAGTTGATCTTATTTAAATTTAACTATTAATATCATGTTATAGACCATATGTGCGTTTAGTATCACATAATAACCTTGAAAAAATATGTGTAATTATTATATGTAAAATCTCATCTATTTATATTCTTTTAAAAGGAATAAAATGAGTCGTTAATGAATGCATATAGTTAAAAAAAAAAAAAAAAAAATCGGATATGTTTACTTAATCTTATAAAGATGATTAACATGAGTCGTTCGTATATGTATAATCACGTGTATTCATTTATATGTCACAATAACTCGTATTATCTTTTTGTATTTATAACTCGGTGCAAATAAATTAATTTGATATATATTGACATTAATATTTATAAATAACAATAATATATTAAATAAAATATAAAGTATATGAGATATTTATTTAATTCATAAAGTAAAAAGAAATAGGGAAATTGATAAGTGAACTCAGTTCCATATAATTTATTTAAAATTTAACAACTAAAATTTTATTAATTATCCAATTATTTTTTAAGTTTTCTTTTACAAATTGACATACGTGTTTTTAGCACTTTTTATAAATTAGACGAAAAATAAATTGTGACCAAATTGAGCTTTAATTTTGACTTTTTTTTGCCAATACGAATACTCAGTTTTTCCAAGTAGACAGAACGATGTAGTCCATGGTATAATTGCAATTCTCTATTTCTTTTATAATTTTTGGAGTTCTCTTATTAAATAAGAGATATTATAACAATAAATTATTTGTCTTTGGGTTACTATAACACTTTTATGTATGTTGTTAACTATTTATAAAATTATGCTATAAGATTATGCTGATATCAGTTTGCTTGACACGCTTTTTCAAAACATTTTTTGCAAAGTGTCGATTGCAAACGCTTTTGTTAACTCTGAAATAATGTCACACTTATGTTTTGGTTAAATGAAATAGTCGTTTTGATATTGTTTGGAAGAGTGAACTTGAGGTGTGTGTGATATAGTATTCCATTGGGGATTTTCGTATATATTACATCGTCACCGTAAACTTAGTATCAATTATCAGAATAGATTAAAAAGATAAATGATTCATATATAATGACTTAATGAGCAAATATTTGGTAGTATTGTTTTTGTGATGAAAACCAAGACAAACTTTCTATCCCACATAGGTTAAAGAGAAGAAATGATTCTACATTATATACCAAAGTGTATGCACAACACCTGTCTTGGAATAAGTATAAAGCTTCCGTGTAGGTGTGTATCTACGTTAATGGGAAATGTGGGTTCAAAACCTTCACGGAAACTTGATATGAAGTCTTAATATTTTTAGAAATGCATTTGATTTCCTACAAAATTTCCCAAAATCGCACGAAACATATGTCATATCAAGTATGTTCTATGGTTCTTCTTGAAAAAAAGTGTCATGGTTAATCACACAAATATTTCTTCATCTTTTCATAATACATCATCGTCACCTCTATTCTTGTTGCAACTACTTGGTAATGATGTGGTGATACCATGAGTGCTTGTATAGATTTACGTCGTAATTTTCAACGTGGCGCTTGTACTTATGGGGCTCGTTGCAAATTTGTCCATGGTAACAATGAGGTTAGACCACGTCCCTTCACAATGTACCGGATCGAATCCCAAAACCAACGAACGACTCCAAATAGCTTTACGTCGTAATTTTTCTTCATCTTTTCATAATACATCATCATCACTCTATTCTTGTTGCAACTACTTGATGTGTGTGGTGATACCATGAGTGCTTGGCGTATAGATTTACGTAAGTAATTTTCAGCGTGGCGCTTGTACTTATGGGGCTCGTTGCAAATTTGTCCATGGTAACAATGAGGTTAGACCACGTCCCACCACACTGTACTGGATCGAATCCCAAAACCATGGAACGACTCAAATAGCTTTACGTCGTAATTTTTCTTCATCTTTCATAATACATCATCGTCACCTCTATTCTTGTTGCAACTACTTGGTAATGACAGGTGATACCATGAGTGCTTCGCGTATAGATTTACATTGTAATTTTCAGCGTGGCTCTTGTACTTATGGGGCTCGTTGCAAATTTGTCCATGGTAACAATGAGGTTGACCACGTCCCACCACCGCACCTAGATTGAATCCCAAAACCAGGAACGACTCCAAATAGCCCACGGACACCATATCCTAGTTTTGCCACGGCTAGTATGCATTGTGTTAGTCCATATATTTATGGTGACCGACTGTTTTAAAGCTACTTATTTAGCACACGCAAAACTAATCTCTTAGTATCCAATCATTTAAACAGAGTTAGCTTTATTGATATTCTTGATCCCTAGCGAGACATGTAAAGTGGCTTTGCATCCTCGAAATAACTATTAATGTGCTAATGTTTTGTTGTTTGGTGTTCGGTTCTATCAATTATCTATACTACTTTATAATGCATTTAGGCCTTCTAAAATTAGAAGGCTTAAAAATTGACTTTTTTACTTGCTTATTATGGAAAGATATATTATAATGCATGTAAAATTAAGATAAGGAGCTCCAATCATGAGATGACATGTGTCACTTCTTAACAAACTCAAAGCCTAAGATAAGGAGCTCGAATTATAAAATGACATGTGTCACTTTTCAACTAAAAATTCATCTTTATTTTCAAATTAAAATATCTTTTTATTTACTTATTTATATTATAATCTAATTTCACCATATTTTCTAAAATTTTATGCTCTTTAATTCAACATCCATTTTAATATATTTTACGAGTTTTTAGTTTTATATTTTTAGTGAGTTTATTTTATTTTAATTCAAATTTTACAACTTTAACCTTTATTTCATTTATTTCAATCAATATAATATTGATTCGTCAAAATCATATACTTTTGGGGAGTATTTGTGCGTAAGAGATTGCGAGGTATTTTATATGCGGAATAATGATGTCGCGTGAAAGTTACGGGTAACCCAAACAAACACTTACAACTAACACATATATACATTGAAGTGTTGTGAAACAAATTCACTAAACGGGTAAGCAAACACATATAACTATACTTATACGCCATTGTCACCACCATCTCATCACATCACCACCTCAAAACATTTGTTAGCTACAAAATAGTCATCGGTGCCCGCCGCCGCATTCTTGCGGGTACCCTTCTAGTAGTAATAATGGTCATAACCCGTAAGGCCTTAATTGACGCATGTGTTATAACAAAGTAATTTTAAGAATGTACTATTTTAACTAAAATGATAAAAGTGGCTAATTTATGCGGTCAGCTATAACGGGCATAAATACCTGATTGCAAACCACATTCGTCATAACTAAATTAGTTATCACTACAAACGAACATCATCAATTCAGCTGAAAGAAATCATTCAAAAATTGCATGGTCGGACTAAATCCTCCAAAGTTTACAAACATTGTAGACAGGACTTAATAAAAACCTATCCAACTGCATACCCTTTCTTTGGATGCGTGTTTAGCTTCTTTTTCCAATCCCAACATTGTGGCAGTAGCAGCACCTAGCTTTAAACCGCCTGCAGCTTTAGCAGCTCCTGCTATCTTAGCAAATGCGGCTATACCTCAAGTCTCCAACTAGTAGATCCCTTAAGGTGACTGTCGGTTTACACTCATATCTGATGTAGCCTGTAATATACCACTACAAGTTCAGAACCAAAATTGACATGTTCTGATACATCATAAATGTGATCTCATTTAAAGGTGATTTTGACAGTGTGTAAGCTGCTAGTTTTCACACAATAAGAAAGATTTGGATGAAGGATTGAGCTACATATAAAATGATCGAGTCCGCTCAGTGGGCTGACTAGGAATTTGTGTGATGATGATGTTTGAATTTCAAGGTTGTTGTGTTGCTTGCGGTTATCGATATGAGGCGGATAGTGGTTCTGCATTTTGTGTCAAGTATGAAATCTTTGCAGACCATAGGGTCGAATACTTCAACAAGTTTTTCTGTTGTTTAAGATCTGATAGATGAATATTAGCTTATCTAGGTTTCAAACGTTTCGGTTAACTTTGGAACAATGTCCCAATTTTGTTTTTCTTCGTTCGTCTCCTGCTCAAATAACATAGTCGTCTCAATATATTGTTTAAAACAATTTGTGGTGTGGGTGATAAGTACCGAGAGAACTTTCTATCCCACATAGGTTAAATAGGAGAAATGATGCTACATTATATATCAAATTGTATACAAATCACATGTGTTAGGATGAGTATGATGCTTTCGTGTATGTTCTTCTCTATGTTGGCTTTTAACATAAAGCAAGAAGGTATGCGTAAACTTGATATGATGTCATAATATTTTTCGCGTTGGGATACCCAAATACTAAATGGATCAAGTAATGGAACGGTATCACCTATGTTTTTTCGAACTACATGGAGGATTTTCGTATATATTTGCATCTCGTCACTTATAAATTAAACCGGAACTTAGAATGAGTTATCAAAGTAGATTTAGAAGATAAACGATTTACAGTGAACACGTACAACAATATTGGTTATAATTGTACAAATGTACGAGTCAAGGATATTGCTAGGTACATTATTATTTTGTTGTGATACCATGACAACTTCCCATCCCAAATAGGTTATCGATAAAATCTGATCCAAGTTAATATACGAGAGTGTAAATAAACTACAATATTTGTTTTCAGGTAGTATGAGCTTTTTAGGTACATTTTTAACGTATATGGATATCTAGCTTATATTGTGCTCAACTTTTTTCTTTAAAAACTTTATGATTTTATATGGTGTCCTAACTTTCTTCTTTGGAAAATTTGTAAGCGAGACATATTTTGCATTGAGCTGGTGTTTCTAATTATACCTCTTTATTGGTGGTGTGAGTGATATTGTACTCAATAGGGGGATCTTGATATCAAGTTGCGTTGTCACTTAATAATTATACTGGAATTTAGTTTCCATTGTCATATTTGGTATTGATTAGAATAGTACAAATTCATGAGCAAAGAACAAGTCCAGGTAACTTACTAGTATTGTTTTTGTGATGAAAACCAACAGAATATTATATCCTACATAGGTTAAAGAAAAGAATGATTCTACATATATACCAAAGTGTATGCACAACACTTGAGTTAGAATCTGTGTAAAGCTTCCATGTATGTATGTTTCTCGTTAATGGAAAATGTGTCTACCAGACATGCGTGGATAACTTGATAGGAAGTCTTAATATTTTTGGAAATGCATATAAATATCATCGGTTGATCTTCAAACAAAGTCTCACCTATGTTTATCTCTGATTTCTACTCTCATGACATAGTCGTTTCCATATTGTTTGGAGCGATGCATGTGTCAGTGGCGTTATCGATCTAATTAGGTGAATGGTGATTCTGCATTTCGTGCCGAGTATTATATCTTTGTAGCCCATCTGGTCTGATACTTTGACAAGTTTTTCCAAGTTTAAGATAGGATAGATGAAGATTTCTCACTTAAATGAAATAGTTGTTTCGATATTGTTTGTCACTTACTAGTCGTTTTTGTGATGAAAACCAAGAGAAATTTCTATCCCACTTAGAATAAGTATGATGCTTTCGTAGTCAGGTTTACTTGTGTTAATATCAAACACTAGAATTCCTGGAAACGAAAAAAATGATATGAAATCTTAACTTTTTTTTGGAGAAATGCTTCTAAATTTTGCATTCATCATTTTATATTATGGGGATATGATTGTGTACGTTAATAATTGCTAAGTGTTATTATGAATGGAACATCTGATCTTACATATGTTTTTTTTTTTTTTTTATCTTTACTACAGATTAAATTGCAATTGCGTCAGTAGAATCTCTAGCAATATCTAACTTATGTTTCTGTTTTGTTCCACATTGTTTGGAACAATTTGTAGTGAAGATTTACATGGTATTGGTCAGAATAGCACAAATGGGTATGTTAGCGTGGTTTTCCAAAGTGCTAGGAGGAATTTATTTTCATGGTTGATTTGCGTTGTGGGACGTGTTGCACTACTATACTGAGATCGTTTCTTTTTTTTTTTTTAACGTATATCATGCTAGTGAAAAATCTTTTATTCTGTCATTGTTATATCGAGACAGTAGTGAAAAATCCTTTGCTTGTGTTAACCGGTTCTTCTAAAATTCCCTCTATAAATGAGGAAAGTCGCTGCACATGAAAAGATCACAGGATGTGTTTGATATGAAGCCTTTTTTACTTTATAAAATATAGATTTTTTTTTCTCAAGCACTCTGAGACATTTAGAAAAGTATATAACCTTGTTGCATTCAGCCATTCACCATTAAAGTGTGAAAATGTAAGAGGCAGAATATAGAGTGTATTCAGGACCGATCCTATGCTGAGTGTCAGAGTGTGCGAACGAAGATGGAATTTTTGCAGCGAGGTTTAAGAAAGATTTAGATGATGGATTGAACTAGAGGTGAAATGAGTCCCATCGGTGAGCTGACTAGGAATGTGTGGTGATGATGTTTGATTTTGAAGGCTGGTGTGTCAGTTGCCTTTTATCGAGCATGAAATGGTGGTTCTGCATTTCGTGCTGAGCACGAAATCTTTGCTGACCATGGGGTCCGATACTTTGACAAGTTTTTCCATTTTTAAGATCGGATCAACGTAGATTATCTTTTCTGGAAAATGTAGTCCAGATTATTATTCATAAACTTTGGGACGGTTGTTGATTTGTTTTTGGGTTTCATTTTTTGCAAAGATTAGACTGTAAACGCTTCGGTTAACTTTGGAAAAATAACTCACTTATGTTTCTCTTTGTTGGTCTCCCACTAAAATAAAATAGTCGTTTTGATAGTGTCTGTAACAATAACTTTGTGGTGTTGGTGATGTAGTATTCCACAGGGAATCTTCGTGTCCAATTTCTTTGTCACTTGGATTTAGTATCAATCATCGGAGTACATTCGGAAGATAAATTATTTATATACAATGACTTAATGAACACAGTTGATATTGTTGGCGTGGTGAAAACTTAAGAGAACATTCTATCCCACATAGGTTAAAGAGAAGAAATGCTTTTACATTATATACCAAAATGTGTGCACAACACCATGTTAGCATGAGTATGAAGCTTCCATGTACGTTTGATTCTACTCGTTAATGGCAAACGGAGAATGCCAACGGACGGGGAAACTTGATATGAAATCTTACTATTTTTGGAAATGAATTTAATCGTCAACCTATGGGAAAACTTGATATTAAGTCTTAATATTTTTGGAAATGCATTTAATTGTTGCATTCACCGTTGCTAAGTGTTACAGTTGACTAAGCAAATAGTGAATGGACTAAGTAATTGAACATCTGATCTCACCTATGTTTTTTTTTCTTTACTAAAATTAAACTAAGTAATGGAACATCTGATCTCACCTAAGCTTTTTTTACTAAGGTTAAACTGCAATCACATCGGTTGATTTTCTAACAACGTCTTAACTGTGTTTCTCATTTGTTCTCCTACCCCATAGGGAATCTTACATTGTTTTCTTGAGTTACAATTTGAGAAGAATTTAATAAAAAGAGCAAGTCTAGGTACCTTATTATTGTTTCAGTGGTGAAAACCATGAGAACTTCCTATATCCCACATAGGTTAAAAAAGAGAAATGATTATACATTATATACCAAAGTGTATACAAATCATATGTGTTAAAGTTAGTATGATGCTTTCTCACGCAGTCTTGCTTGTGTTAATGTCAAACATAGGTAAAGTGCATGTATGCGGAAATTTGATATGAAGTCTTAACATTTTTGGAGAAATGCGTAAAAATAAGCATTCACCATTTTATATTATAGTGATATGATTGTGTGAAATAATTGCTAAGTGTTATAACAAATGGATCAAGTAATGGAACATCTGATCTCACATATTTTTTTTTTCTTTGTTAAGATTAAATTGCAATCACATATATTGATCTTCGAGCAATATCTTACCAATGTTTCTCTTGTGTTCCGCATTGTTTGGAACAATGGATTTGTGTTATAAGCAGGGCCGGATTTGAGCATGTGCGGGGTGATCAACCGCACAGGGCCTCAAATTTTATAGGGGCACCATGATTATAGACACGTATGTACATTTAGTTTGACTCTGAGCATAAATTTGACTCACTATGTGTTCTGAAATGTGATATACTTTGATCCATACATAAAGTAAGATGAAAAACTTTTAGCTTTAAGTGATTTTAAACAGGATGCATGAACAGGGGCTGTGGGTAATCTGATACAACGAAGAAGAAGATAACTTTAGAGTTTCTACACTTTACACCCTTTAGCTTATGCTGTTTTGACACTATTCTCTTATAACTATGATTTCCAAGCTAGTGTAAGATGGTTTACAATATGACAGTGTCAACCCTCAAGATTGATAAAATTATAGTAACTATTAGTTAGTGTGATAGGTTTGTGTATTTATAAAATTATCTTATTTATTGCTAGTATCAAAAATTGTTTCAAACAAATTTTTTTAACGTGACGACTTCGACGTTTTAATTTCATTTTTGTACTATTTTGAAGACTTAACTAAAGCAATATCTTTCTTTTTTAAATTAATATTACATATCATAATTTTCATGTTTAAGAAGTGTAAATTATAATGATCATGAGGCCTCCAAAACAACGGACGGCCCGGTTATAAATAACGAGAATACTCCATGGAGGATTTCGGTATCTAATTGCATCGTAACTTAAAAATTACACTGTAACTTAGTATTATTTATCAAAGTAGATTTATAAGATAAACATTATACGGTGAACAGATACATAATATTGGTTATAATAGGTACAAATGCACAAGTCAAGGATATTTGTAGGTACTTCATTGTTTTTTTATTGAAACTATGACAACTTTCCATCCCACATAGGTTATTGATAAATTCCAATCCTAGTTAATATACGAGACTGTAAATAATTTAGTCTATTTGTTTTCGGGTCAGTATGAGCTTTTTGCCTATGGTGTTAAAGTATATTAGCATCGTATCTGGAAATCTTATATTGTGCCCAACTTTTTTCTTTGAAAAGTAAATGATTTTCAGTGGTGTCCTAACCATTTTCTTTGGAAACTTGAGCTAGATTGTGTAACCAACGAGGATGGTTTACCGTGCATGACAACCGAGTTTACAAGTGTACTGATCTTAAGCGAGACAAATGAGGTTTTCCTTGTTCAAGATATCCGAAAAGAGTGAGTACCATCTCTACACAGACTAATCCGACGGTATTCCCGTAACCTTTTGGACCCCGGCTCTTAACACTAAAAACATATTTGTAAAATCAAATATTAGAAACACATTTAAGGGGGGTGTTTGTTTAAGATTATTTGTGGGCTTATGAGATTATATGATTTCGCCTTATTTTACATAAGCTCGAATTTACGACTTATTTTGAGACTTATGGGTTTATAGAAACTTATTAGGATGATGTAATAACCTTATATAATGGCATAGGTATCTAAATAAGCTAGAAAATTTAAGTTTATGTAAAATAAGCCAAAATTACATAATTTCGTAAGCCACGAAT
Organism: Chrysanthemum lavandulifolium; assembly: GCA_022545495.1. Lineage (NCBI taxonomy): Eukaryota > Viridiplantae > Streptophyta > Magnoliopsida > Asterales > Asteraceae > Chrysanthemum > Chrysanthemum lavandulifolium. The sequence continues at coordinate 303,192,808 of CM040239.1, read as the reverse complement.
AAGCTTAAACAAACACCTCCTAAACATTTCCAAATGCTTATCTAGATTCCAAATGCTTCGGTTAACTTTGGAACTTATGTTTCTCTTCGTTGTCTCCCACTTAAATGAAATAGTCGTTTCGATATTGTTTGGAACAATGAATTTTTGGTGTGGATGAGAGAGTAGGGGATCTTCGTATATAATTGTATCGTCCCATAATAATTATATTGGAAAGTAGATTCACAAGCTAGGTACCTTGTGGTTTTTGTGGTGAAAACCAAGAGAACTTCTCTATCCCACACAGGTTAAAGAGAAGAAATGATTCTGCATTATATACCAAAGTGCATGCCCAACACTTGTCTTAGAATAAGTATGAAGCTTCCACCTATGCTCCTTCCTATGTTAATGTTAAACATATGATGCCAGCATACATGGAGAATTTATACGAAGTCTTAATGTTTTTGGAAATGTGCTTGAATGTTGCATTCACCGATTTATATTGTGGTGACATGATTGTTTGAAATAATTGCTCGGCTGCTAAGTGTTACGGTGGAGTACACAAATAATAAATGGATCAAGTAATGGAACATTTGATCTCACGTATGCTTTTTTTCTTTGCTAAGACTATATTGTAATCACATCGGCTGATTCTTGAACAATCTCTTACTTATATTTATCTTTTTTTCTCCTACTCTCATGAAATAATTGTTTACATATTGTTTGGAACAATGAATTTGTGTTTTGGGTGATAGAGTATCACCATGTAGTGTGGTGTCATGGAACTTTTAAGATTTGTAACTATGTTATTGGAACATAGATGTCAAACACTTGTGTTAGAATAAGTATGAAGCTTCCACCTATGCTCCTTCCTATGTTAATGTCAAACATATGATCCTACATAGGTTAAAGATGAGAAATGATTTTATCTTATATACCAAAGAGTATACATATCATACATGTTAGAATTAGTATGATGCTTTCTAAAACGTGGTTGCCTGTGTTAATTTCGAACACGATCTCATCACTTTTGTGGAAACTTAATATAAAGTCTTACTTTTTTTTTTAAGAAATGCGTTAAATTTTGCTTTCACTATAAATGGAACATCTGATCTTACATATGTTATTTTATATTTACTAGAGATTAAATTGCAATCCCATCAGTTGATTCTCGAGCAATACTTTACCTATGTTTATCTTCTGTTTCACGTTGTTTGGAACAATGGATTTTTGTTATAAGTGATAGAGTACTCCATGAAGGATTTTTGTATCTAATTGCATTGTCACCTTATGGTGTGGGTGATAGAGTATTCTATAGGGGATCTTCGTGTCCAATTGCAGCGTCACTTGATAATTATACTTGAATTTAGTATCAATCGACGGAGTAGATTCGAAAGATAAACGATTTATATACAAGAACTATTGAGCACATATTTGGTATTGTTTTTCTGGTGATGGAACTTTCTATCCCACATAGGTTAAATAAAAGAAATGATTCCACATATATACCAAAGTGTATGCACAAAACTTGTTTTAGAATCTGCATGAAGCTTCTCTGCACATTTGTTTCTATGTTAATGGCAAACATAATAGATTAGCGTGAGGAAACTTGATATGAAGTCTTATAATTTTGGAAATGTATTTAAATATCAACAGTTGATTTTCTAACAAAGTCTTACCTATGTTTATTTGTGGGGTACTGGCCATAGGGGACGTTCACATCTAATTGCATGGTCACTTAAAATTATATGTAAATTAAGTATAAAAGGTAAGTTTAAGTACATTTTTATTGTTTTTTCTTAGAAACCAAGATAACTTTCTATCCCACATATATTAAATAGGATAAATGATTCTACCTTATATACCAAAGTGTATACAAAATAAATGCGTTAGAATTAGTATGATGCTTTCGCAGGCGTCCTTCTTTGTGTTAACTAAAACACAATGGAAGTGCCAACAGCGAAAACTTCATATGAAGTCTCAACTTTTTTGGAGAATTGCGATAAGTGTTGACCGATAGCGTACAAGTACCGTGAGGGAAAGGTGAAAAGAACCCTATTTAGGGAGTGCAATAGAGACACTGAGATCCGATGCGAACAATCAATAATGAATCTTTTGTATAGACTTGTTTTCGGAGAAATGCGATAAATATTATAGTGAATATTTTTTATAGATCTTTTTTGCTCGTATAGTGACATGATGTTTAAGTTGATCTTATTTAAATTTACCTATTAATATCATGTTTTAGACCATATGTGCGTTTAGTATCACATAATAACCTTGAAAAAATATGTGTAATTATTATATGTAAAATCTCATCTATTTATATTCTTTTAAAAGGAATAAAATGAGTCGTAAATGAATGCATATAGCTAAAAAAAATATTTTTTCGGATATGTTTACTTAATCTTACAAAGAGGATTAACATGAGTCGTTCGTATATGTAAAATCACGTGTATTCATTTATATGTCACAATAACTCGTATTAACTTTTTGTATTTATAAGTCGGTGCAAATAAATTAGTTTGATATATATTGACATTAATATTTATAAATAACAATAATATATTAAATAAAATGTAAAGTATATGAGATATTTATTTAATTCATAAAGTAAAAGAAATAGGAAATTGATAAGTGAACTCAGTTCCATATAATTTATTTAAAATTTAACAACTAAAATTTTATTAATTATCCAATTATTTTTAAGTTTTCTTTTACAAATTGACATACGTGTTTTAGCACTTTTATAAATTAGACGAAAAATAAATTGTGACCAAATTGAGCTTTAATTTTGACTTTTTTTTGCCAATACGAATACTCAGTTTTTCCAAGTAGACAGAACGATGCAGTCCATGGTATAATTGCAATTCTCTATTTCTTTTATAATTTTTGGAGATCTCTTATTATATAAGAGATATTATAAACGGAGTGTCAATAAATTATTTGCGTTTGGGTTACTATAACACTTTTATGTATATGTTGTTAACTATTTATAAAATTATGCTATAAGATTATGCTGATATGTCTATGTGAAATAATCAGTTAGCTTGACACGTTTTTTCAAAACATTTTTTGCAAAGTGTCGATTGCAAACGCTTTTGTTAACTCTGAAATAATGTCACACTTATGTTTTGGTTAAATGAAATATTCGTTTTGATATTTTTTGGAAGAATGAACTTGAGGTGTGGGTGATATAGTATTCCATTGGGGATTTTCGTATATATTACATCGTCACCGTAAACTTAGTATCAATTATCAGAATAGATTAAAAAGATAAATGATTCATATATAATGACTTAATGAGCAAATATTTGGTAGTATTGTTTTTGTGATGAAAACCAAGACAAACTTTCTATCCCACATAGGTTAAAGAGAAGAAATGATTCTACATTATACACCAAAGTGTATGCACAACACCTGTCTTGGAATAAGTATAAAGCTTCCGTGTAGGTGTGTATCTACGTTAATGGGAAATGTGGGTTCAAAACCTTCACGGAAACTTGATATGAAGTCTTAATATTTTAAGTAATGCATTTGATTTCCTACAGAATTTCCCAAAATCGCACGAAACATATGTCATATCAAGTATGTTCTATGGTTCTTCTTGAAAAAAAGTGTCATGGTTAATCACACAAATATTTCTTCATCTTTTCATAATACATCATCGTCACCTCTATTCTTGTTGCAACTACTTCAGGTAATGACAGGGCTGATACCATGAGTGCTTCGCGTATAGATTTCTGTCGTAATTTTCAACGTGGCGCTTGTACTTATGGGGCTTGTTGCAAATTTGTCCATGGTAACAATGAGGTTAGACCACGTCCCACCACACTGTACCTGGATCGAATCCCAAAACCACTGGAACAGCTCCAAATAGCCCATCAGACACCATATCCTAGTTTTGCCACAGCTAGTATGCATTGTGTTAGTCCATATATTTATAACTGACCGACCTATTTTGAAAGCTACTTATTTAGCACACGCAAAACTAATCTCTTAGTATCCAATCATTTAAACAGGTTAGCTTTATTGATATTCTTGATCCCTAAGCAGACATGTAAAGTGGCTTTGCATCCTTGAAATAACTATTAATGTGCTAATGTTTTGTTGTTTGGTGTTCGGTTCTATCAATTATAGTAATAATGGTCATAACCCGTAAGGCCTTAATTGACGCATGTGTTATAACAAAGTAATTTTAAGAATGTACTATTTTAACTAAAATGATAAAAGTGGCTAATTTATGCGGTCAGCCATAACGGGCATAAATACCTGATTGCAAACCACATTCGTCATAACTAAATTAGTTATCACTACAAACGAACATCATCAATTCAGCTGAAAGAAAATCATTCTAAAATTGCATGGTCGGACTAAATCCTCCAAAGTTTACAAACATTGTAGACAGGATTTAATAAAAACCTATCCAACTGCATACCCTTTCTTTGGATGCGTGTTTAGCGTCTTTTTCCAATCCCAGCATTGTGGCAGTAGCAGCACCTAGCTTTAAACCGCCTGCAGCTTTAGCAGCTCCTGCTATCTTAGCAAATGCGGCTATACCTCCAAGTCTCCAACTAGTAGATCCCTTAAGGTGACTGTCGGTTTTACACTCATATCTGATGTAGCCTGTAATATACCACTACAAGTTCAGAACCAAAATTGACATGTTCTGATACATCGCAAATGTGATCTCATTTAAAGGTGATTTTTGACAGTGTGTAAGCTGCTAGTTTTCACATAATAAGAAAGATTTGGATGAAGGATTGAGCTACATATAAAATGATCGAGTCCGCTCAGTGGGCTGACTAGGAATTTGTGTGATGATGATGTTTGAATTTCAAGGCTGTTGTGTTGCTTGCGGTTATCGATATAAGGTGGATAGTGGTTCTGCATTTTGTGTCAAGTATGAAATCTTTGCAGACCATAGGGTCGAATACTTCAACAAGTTTTTCAGTTGTTTAAGATCTGATAAATGAATATTAGCTTATCTAGGTTTCAAACATTTCGGTTAACTTTGGAACAATGTCCCAATTTTGTTTTTCTTCGTTGGTCTCCTGCTTAAATAACATAGTCGTCTCAATATATTGTTTAAAACAATTTGTAGTGTGGGTGATAAGTACCGAGAGAACTTTCTATCCCACATAGGTTAAATAGGAGAAATGATGCTACATTATATATCAAATTGTATACAAATCACATGTGTTAGGATGAGTATGATGCTTTCGTGTATGTTCTTCTCTATGTTGGCTTTTAACATAAAGCAAGAAGGTATGCGTAAACTTGATATGATGTCATAATATTTTTCGCGTTGGGATACCCAAATACAAATCACATGTGTTAGGATGAGTATGATGCTTTCGTGTATGTTCTTCTCTATGTTGGCTTTTAACAAAAAGCAAGAAGGTATGCGTAAACTTGATATGATGTCATAATATTTTTCGCGTTGGGATACCCAAATACAAATCACATGTGTTAGGATGAGTATGATGCTTTCGTGTATGTTCTTCTCTATGTTGGCTTTTAACATAAAGCAAGAAGGTATGCGTAAACTTGATATGATGTCATAATATTTTTCGCGTTGGGATACCCAAATACTAAATGGATCAAGTAATGGAACGGTAATATCACCTATGTTTTTTCGAACTACATGGGGGATTTTCGTATCTATTTGCATCTCGTCACTTATAAATTAAACGGAACTTAGAATGAGTTATCAAAGTAGATTTAGAAGATAAACGATTTACAGTGAACACGTACAACAATATTGGTTATAATAGTACAAATGTACGAGTCAAGGATATTGCTAGGTACATTATTATTTTTGTTGTGATACCCATGACAACTTCCCATCCCAAATAGGTTATCGATAAAATCTGATCCAAGTTATTATACGAGAGTGTAAATAAACTACAATATTTGTTTTCAGGTAGTATGAGCTTTTAGGTACATTTTAACGCATATATGGATATCTAGCTTATATTGTGCTCAACTTTTTCTTTAAAAACTTTATGATTTTATATGGTGTCCTAACTTTCTTCTTTGGAAAATTTGTAAGCGAGACATATTTTGCATTGAGCTGGTGTTTCTAATTATACCTCTTTATTGGTGGTGTGAGTGATATTGTACTCAATAGGGGGATCTTGATATCAAGTTGCGTTGTCACTTAATAATTATACTGGAATTTAGTTTCCATTGTCATATTTGGTATTGATTAGAATAGTACAAATTCATGAGCAAAGAACAAGTCCAGGTAACTTACTAGTATTGTTTTTGTGATGAAAACCAACAGAATATTATATCCTACATAGGTTAAAGAAAAGAATGATTCTACATATATACCAAAGTGTATGCACAACACTTGAGTTAGAATCTGTGTAAAGCTTCCATGTATGTATGTTTCTACGTTAATGGAAAATGTGTCTACCAGACATGCGTGGATAACTTGATAGGAAGTCTTAATATTTTTGGAAATGCATATAAATATCATCGGTTGATCTTCAAACAAAGTCTCACCTATGTTTATCTCTGATTTCCTACTCTCATGACATAGTCGTTTCCATATTGTTTGGAACGATGCATGTGTCAGTTGCCGTTATCGATCTAATTAGGTGAATGGTGATTCTGCATTTCGTGCCAAGTATTATATCTTTGTAGCCCATCTGGTCTGATACTTTGACAAGTTTTTCCATGTTTAAGATAGGATAGACGAAGATTTCTCACTTAAATGAAATAGTTGTTTCGATATTGTTTGTCACTAGTATCGTTTTTGTGATGAAAACCAAGAGAAATTTCTATCCCACATAAGTTAAAGAGAAGATATGATTCTACCATATATATCAAAGTGTATACACATCATACATGTTAGAATAAGTATGATGCTTTCGTAGTCAGGGTTACTTGTGTTAATGTCAAACACTAGTGATTTCTCAAAACAAAAATTGATAGGAAATCTTAACTTTTTTTTTTTTTTTTTTGGAGAAATGCTTTTAAATTTAGCATTCATCATTTTATATTATGGGGATATGATTGTGTACCTGAATAATTGCTAAGTGTTATAATAAATGGAACATCTGATCTTACATATGTTTTTTTTTTTTTTTTTTAGAGATTAAATTGCAATCGCGTCAGTAGAATCTCTAGCAATATCTAACCTATGTTTCTGTTCTGTTCCACATTGTTTGGAACAATTTGTAATGAAGATTTACATGGTATTGGTCAGATTAGCACAAATGCGTATGTTAGCGTGGTTTTCCAAAGTGCTAGGAGTCTTTATAAAAATCTTTATTTTATAAATCTACATCTTATATCTCCTTTTAAACATCAAGCGCATTATCACTTTGATATGAAGCGTTTTTTACTTCATAAAATATGGATTTTTTTTATTTATTATTTTTTAATCAAGCACTCGGTGTGACAATGTACATTTAGAAAAGTACAAGGTTTTTAGCCCGCGTTTCACAGCGGGGTGTTTGCATACAGAAGTATTACTTAACGCTCGAGCTAAGTGTGTTCCTATTAGATATGTTTAGTATTTGAAGCGTGAACAATATAAATAAGCGGTTGCGAATTTACCGAAAAGTATGTTATCAAGCCTTGGTTGGGTTGCGTTGCGTTTTATATAGAGCTTCTTAATTAAAAATGATATAATGTCGTTATTTAACAACCGTTAAGTAATGGCCGTTAGTAGGAATGTTTGTGTAACGAACATCTAACACGGAGGACTAATTATGTAAAAGTTTTTTACATCGTTAGTCCCTACATGACCTATTTTGCAACGCAAGTTAAACCTCAGGGACTCTTGTCACATTTTCGTTTTTTCAAAAGTATTTAAAAAAAAGTAACGACCGATAGTAGATAACGGTCGTTAACTAACGACCGTTAGTTATTGCGTTAAGTAACGACCGTTAGTAGGACTGTTTGTGTAACAAATATCTAACATGAAGGACCAATTACGTAAAAAAAATAAATTGTTAGTCCCTAGAGTACCTATTTTGCAACGCAAGTTAAACGCCTGGGACTTTTGTTGCATTTTCATTTTTTAAAAAGTATTAAAAAAAAATAGTAACGACCGTTAGTTACTGTACATTCTACTGTTCACGAAATTGCTATTGGGTGTGGAGATAGCAAAAAGAAGAGTGGCTAAAGCCACATTCATAAATGTATCTATAAGTAATATAACGTTGTTGCATTCATCAATTCACCATTAGACCATTTGCTATCATAACTTAAGTTAATCTTTAACCTCCTGCCACGTCAGCTCCACATCAGCTTTAACATTTCACCTTAACTAACAAAAAAAACACCCACTATCATAACATCTCAAGGTTGAAACTTAACTCACATATTTTCAAATTCAACCCTTAAACTAAAACAAACACTTCATTTATTAAAAAACATAACTTTAACTTAAACATATTAAAATACCAAATATAAAATAACTAAAAAAAATTACAAAGAAAAAAAAAACAAAACATTGCAAATGCTTATTCATCATCGTCGCTCTCTTCTTCTTGTTGTTGTTGTTGTTGTCGTTCAAGATTCTTCTGCCAAACATGCTCTACAAGGTCCTTTTGGAGTTGGGTATGCATTTCTCGGTCGCGTATTTATTTTGCCTTACGACGGTGAGTATCACATCTTTCGACCCATCTTCGTTGCCTCAAACTTGCTGACGGATCCACCCACACGTCGTTATAGTCACGTAATGCAAATTTTTGATCTTTATAATCATGTTATGCAAAATAATGCAAGAATACATGATTCTACGTATATTGACAATTTCCATTTGACGTGCCGGTTGTTGTAGTATACCCCAACGTCATTGAAGCACACCAAAAGCACGTTCAATATCCTTTCGGGCACTTTCTTGTTTCCTTTTAAAGTACGTATGTTTTTCGTCAGTTGTTGACGAGAAGGATTTGACGAAAGTTGCCCACTGTGGGTAAATTCCGTCAGCCAAGTAATACCCTTGTTCACACCTAGTTCCATTTACCATATAAGGGGCTCATGGGCATCGTCAGATGGAATGTCGTCGAATAACGGAGAATGGTCTATAACATTAATATCGTTATTCGCCCCCACCATCCAAAAAATGCATGCCAAATCCATAAATTTTGAGAAGCAACAACTTCAAGCATAATTGTTGGGTATTTTTTATCACCCTTACCAAATTGCCCTTGCCAAGCCACCGGACAAATTTTCCATTCCGAGTGCATACAGTCAATGCTTCCAAGCATTCCCGGAAAACCATGACACTCTTCATGTTGTTGATAAATTTTTTCTATGTCGGCCCATGTTGGTTTTCTTAAATACTCCGGCACAAACAAATCAATAATGCATTTGTTAAAATTATCAAGACAATCTTTTGAAGTACGCTCACCCTATTTCAAGTATTCATCAAATGCATCGGGTGTGGTGCCGTACGCCAATTGGCGTATGGCATACGTACACTTTATTAGAGCACTTAAACTCATTCGACCCGTAGCATCGGGTGATTACTTAAAGAAATGAAAATGATCTGGAAAATTTTCGAAAGTATAAGATTCAATACCTTCGACTATTTGCAGGAATAGTTTCCGGCTCATACGAAATCTTCTATGAAAATTCCGGTTTGAATACTTACAACCTTCAACGAAATAGTCGTTACGCAGACGTTCTTCTGCAATCTCACGTTCACGATATATATGGGTACAAGTAAAGCGAGGTTGAGATGCTTCTTGTTTTGCTGATACTCGTACGCGGCCGCCATAAATTCGAAGTAAGTTTCGTCATCAACGTCTGACCATTGCTGAGGTAATTCATCATTTTGATTCGGATTCATTTTGAATGAACTTGAATTTGAATTATTGAAGTGTGAGAGGAAGTATATAAACTTGAATTTGAATTATGGAAGTGTGAAAAAAATTGGTGTTTTAGTCGGGTATTTATAGTGGTAAAAAAATGTTCTTGAATTTTTTTTATTATTTTTTAAAACTAGCCGTTTGAAACCGGGGTAAACGATTTTTCGCCTTCTAACGCCCTTTATTGGGGTAACATAGGGTGGGTAACACCGGTTTAACGCCGGACTTGGTGTGGGTAACGCCGGTTAGGGTTTTTTGCGGTCGAAGTTTAAGAAAGATTTAGATGATGGATTGAACTAGAGGTGAAATGTGTCCCATCGGTGGTGACTAGGAATGTGTGGTGATGATGTTTGATTTTGAAGGCTGGTGTGTCGATTGCCTTTATCGAGCATGAAATGGTGGTTACGCATTTCGTGCGAGCACGAAATCTTCTGAGACCATGGGGTCCGATACTTTGACGAGTTTTTCCATTTTAAGATTGGATCGACGAAGATTAGCTTTTACGGAAAATGTAGTCAGTTATTATTTGTAAAATTTGGGATGGTTGTTGATTTGTTTTTGGGTTTCATTTTTTGCAAAGATTAGACTGTAAACGCTTTGATTAATGTTGGAACAATAACTCACGTATGTTTCTCTTCGTTGGTCTCCCACTCAAATGAAATATTCATTTTGTTAGTGTAGTGTATGTAGCAATGACTTTGTGGTGTGGGTGATAGAGTATTAACCACAGGGGATCTTCGTGTCCAATTGCATCGTCACTTGGATTTAGTATCAATCATCGGAGTACATTCGGAAGATAAATTATTTATATACAATGACTTAATGAACACATTTGATATTGTTGTCATGGTGACAACTTAAGAGAACATTCTATCCCACATAGGTTAAAGAGGAGAAATAATTTTACATTATATACCAAAATGTATGCACAACACCCATATTAGCATGAGTATGAAGCTTCCATGTACGTTTGATTCTACGTTAATTGCAAACGTAAATGCCAACGTATGGGGAAACTTGATATGAATTCTTAATATTTTTGGAAATTAATTTAATCGTCAACCTATAGAGAAACTTGATATGAAGTCTTAATATACGAGTTAAGGAAATTAATTAAATTGTCAACCTAGTTAATATACGAGAGTGTATATGAATTACTGTATTTTTTTCTGGTTAGTGTGAGCTTTTAATGTATGGTGTTAAAGTTGTGGGAAACGGTGTACACTTTTATTAAAATAATCAGATTACAATAATAAAAATTAACAGGATGTAAATAACAGAAAAATTAAAAGTAGACAGAAAGGGGTAGATGCAGAAGACATACACTATGAACGATAAACAAAGAAAGCAGTAAAGGTTGTGGAACGAGGCTCGTGTTAAACACGATTCCCTTAAAACAGATTAGCTATTTGTTTCCACAGGTACAACGTCCAAACACATTTATCTGACGGACCGACAACTTGCACGAAAGATCGGTGAAGCGTGTGCGAGTTCGATAGATAGATTCTTTGGAACTTCGTCTACTAAAGGAGCTGCATTTTTCTGTCTCCTCAAAATTGAGTGACTGGAGTATATTTTATAGGCTAAACCTGTCAAACCCGAATCTGCAGCAAAAAGATACGCAGGTATGCGAGGTTTCGGAGTTGCATTCGTGTTCGCAGGTCGCGCAAGCTCGCATGAGTTTAAAAGTTTCGAACACCCCTCGGCGCGCGCACGTAGGTGTTAGAGTAAAACCAACAAATCAATTTGAAGGTTCATATCAAGATTCCTATATAAACAAGCTTTCATTTCTTGTTTTGGGCGATGTGGGATACTCCTACTTTTCCAATTTTTGTGTTTCAAGTGCCTCACTTTAAGACACAATATCTCTTTCATATCAACTCAATTTTTGACACTCTTTAGCTCATTGCGAAGCTCTTGTCAAGGAGAACGCAAATCTACAAAGAAATATAAATATATGTAACATATACATACATTAAATAGTGTCCCAAAATTGCAAAAAATCATTTTGCAAAATATTTTTTCCAACAAAAGTATGTTAGCATCGTATCTGGAAATCTTATATTGTGCCCAAACATTTTTCTTTGAAAACTTGATGATTTCATATGGTGTCCTAACTTTTTTCTTTGGAAACTTGAACTAGACTGTGTAACCAACAAGGATGGTTTACCGTGCATGACAACCGAGTTTACAAGTGTACTTATTTTAAGCGAGACAAATGAAGTTTTCCTTGTTCAACTTATCCGAAAAGAGTGAGTACCATCTCTACACAGACTAATCGACGGTATTCCCGTAACCTTTCCAGATGGCTACTTATTTGGCACACGCAAAAGTAATCTCCTCGTAAGCTAATCACCTATACAAGTTATCTTTATTGATCTTCTTTGATCCCTAAGCAGTCATGTAAAGCGGCTTTGCACACTCAAAATGATAATTAATGTGCTAATGTTATGTACACAAGCAGATTAGATGAAGATTAGCTTGTCTAGAAAATGTAGTCCAGATTATTACTCGTGTGAATGATATATTTTTTTTGTATGTTTTAGATTATGTTGGTATAATTGTGTGAAATAATCAGTTAGATTGACATGTTATTTATTTTCTTTCTTTCTTTTTTGAAGAGATTACACGCTTTGGTTAACTTTGGAACAATGTCTAACTTATGTTTCTCTTAGTTGGTAAAAGAAAAGTAAAGTAACTCCCAATACCGTCTTCCGCGGGTTATGAGTCTCAATACTGTCTTTTACGGTATATGGAGGAGGTTGAGACGTAGACAACCTTACCCGGCCCCTACCTAAGGTAGAGTGGCTGCTTCTGGTTCTAATAAAAGTAGAAAAAGATCTCTTCGTTGGTCTCCCACTTAAATAAAATAGTCGTTTCGATATTGTTTGGAGCATTGAATTTGTGGTGTGAGTGATGGAGTACTCCATACAGGATCTTCGCATCTAAAGTTTAGGTACCTTTATTATTTTTGTGGTGAGAACCAAGAGGATTTTGTGTCCCACATAGGTTGAAGAGGAGAATTGATTCTATCTTATATACCAAAGTGTATATACATCATACATGTTAGAATTAGTATGATGCTTTCGTAGTCTGTGTTGTGTGTGTTACTTTCAAACCCATGAAAACACCAACCGCGAAAAATTGATACAAAGTCTTAACTTTTTTTGGGAGAAATGCGTTTATATTTTGCATTCATCATTTTATATTATGGTGATATGATTGGGAGAAATGCGTTTAAATTTTGCATTCACCATTTTATGTTATGGTGATATGATTGTGTGAATAATTGCTAAGTGTTATAATAAGTGGATCAAGTAATGGAACATCTGATCTTACACATGTTTTTTTTCTTACACGAAAGTATTTGTAACTAGTAGTATTTAAAAAGTTCAAATGTTTTAGTTGGATTTTTGGGCCATATTATATTGCGCTTACAGACCGGCGAAAGAGATGATTGGGTTTACAAACCGGACTTCATTTCAGAAGAGAAAAAAAAGTGATTAGTATAATACAATGATGAAAAAACAATAACTGTACTGATAACACTTATGTACAATAACTGTACGGATAACAACAAAAATAGAGAAAAAACAATGGAAACCGGTTACCACTATAATCCGTTAACATCGAATATTGTAACAGAAACCGTTAACAACAATATATTCCGTCAGCAAAACTACTACTGCTATTACTAATAACGGATTAAAATAAATATATTCATTCAAATACATGGTATATATACATTTACAAAGGTAATCATCAACTAGTATATTTCGTTCATCGTAACAAAAATAACGGAAACACAATGGTGACCATTAACGAGTATATAATACTGGATTTTATTCAACATTATATGGTGAGTTTGAATGATGTTATGTTAACTTTATTTTGTTAATTTTGTTTAAAATGATTTAGAAAAATGAAAATGAGATACAAAATGATTTTATTCATATCAATATAAACGCAATGAACTTGTGTACTCGCCATAGGGGATCTTTGCATCTAATTGCATTGCCACTTAAAAATTATACGGGAATTAAGTCTATGTACCTTATTATTGTTTTTATGGTGCAAACCAATAAAACTTTCTATCCCACATAGGTTGGAGAAGAAATAATTCTACCTTATGTTTTTAAAACATTTTTTGCAAACTGTAAATTGTAAATACTTCGGTTAACTCTGGAACAATGTCACACTTATGTTTCGCTTCGGTTAAATGAAATAGCCGTTTTGATATTGTTTGGAAGAATGAATTTGAGGTGTGGGTGAGTGGATTTTTGTATTTGATTGCATTGTCACTTCATAATTAAACTGTAACTTAGTATCAATTATTGGAGTAGATTCAAAAGATAAATGACTCACATATAATGACTTAATGAGCACATATTTGGTAGTATTATTTTTTGTGATGAAAACCAAAAGAACATTCTATCCCACATAGGCGAAAGAGTTGATATGATTCTACATTATATACCAAAGTGTATTCATAACACCTGTGTTAGAATTAGTGTGAAGCTTCCCTTCAAGTTTGTTTCTACGTTAATGGAAAATGTAGTTGGAAAACTTCAGGGAAACTTGATATGCAGTCTTAATATTTTTCGAAATGCATTTAAATTTTGTAACTTGCTAAGTGTACTACAGTGGACTACACAAATAATGAATGGACCAAGTAATGAAACATCTTATCTCGCCTACGCTTTTTCCTTGACTAAATTAAACTAAGTAATAGAACATCTGATCTCACCTAGGGTTGAGCATCGATCTAAGACCGGACTGCAAAAACCGGACAGACCGAGACCGAATTAGACCAAAACCACGGACCGAGGACTGGAAAGAATGTGTTCGGTCTGGTCTAGGTTGGTATGGTCCGGTCCTTCGGTCGGTCCGGTCCAAGAAGGCATTATTGGTCGGTTTGTACGTAAGACCGGACCGGACCGGACCGAGACCGAAATAAGGAAAAAGTTGAGACCGATAACAGACCGTTGGTTCTTCGGTTCGGTCAGCCTGGTCGGTTTTTTGGTCCGGTCGATTTTTGGGTCTGCGATGCTCGGCCCTAATCTCACCTATGTTTTTTTTTCCAATATTAACAAATACGAAACTGATCAAGTATCATTTTATGGTGATCTTTTAAAACAATAAAAGAGAGAATAGAAGCTAATAAATAACAATAGTAAACGAGAACCCAAACATGCATATAACAGGTCCTGCAGAGCATAAACATAGTCACATACAAATAATAGACAAAAACTTCCATAGATGCCAAGTAACTTTCCTCTTCCGCACGCACCTTCATGTTTTGAACCTGAAATGCGGGTTAATCAGTTAACCTAGTACTTAGTGACTTCATAACAAGTAGACACATTTCTAACAAACTTACAAGCCCCATATGACATATCGCTTTTTAATTGATTTGAAGGTGTTATCAGATAAATTTGCTGTTAACGGCATAAGGTGTTGCAATTCAGCAAACTTGCATCAGAAACTTGTTTATCTGAACTTACTCTAATTCCTTGAGCAATACAGCAAACAACACACGTTTGGAGCGATGATATACTACGTGAACCAACGAAATGATAAAAAGCTTTCTTCAAATGTATAGGGTATTTTGTCCGGTTTACACTAGTATAGCTAAGCAATCAGAAGGTACAACAAAAGAACTTGAGCATATAATCTCTTTTGTAGTGACATTAAACATAACATATTAAGACCATACCTGAAATAGACACACACCAGCAAAAGATGCGATGAAGGGAAAGCTTTCACGAGGGCTAGTTCCGAAATCAAAGAGTGTGTGAGCACTTCAAGTACGTCTTGTTTAGCTTGAAGTCTTAAGTGTAAAATTACCCGTGTTGCAAAAAGAGTGTAAAATGTCCGGTTTTACACTAGTCTAGTTTATAGGAAATCAAAGATAGCGTAAAATTAAATGTGAGCACTTCAAGTCTTATTTTTGTCCAGTTTTACACTAGTCTAGTTTATAGGAAATCAAAGATAGTGTAAAAAATCTTGTTTTTTCCTAAAATGCACCGTGTCTAAAAGTTTTGTACTTCAAGTCTGATTTAGCTTGAATAAAATGCATTTGGTAGCGTTCAGTCCTGGTCAGCCACTGTTTTTTTTTTTTTTTTTTTTTTTTTTTTTAGCTAGGTGTAATTATTAAGTGTAAAATGACTGGTGTTGCAAAAATCGTCCTTGTCAGCCTATAAATCACTCGTTGCCAAACAAGCATTATATCCTATAAACTAAAAGTTAAAGACTCTAAGAAGCTTGTTGCCAAACACAGCCTAGACCCTCTAGATAAACTCATAAGTTTAGCTTATCCAATAAGCTTATTTAGCTTATCCATGTTTAAGATAGGATAGATGAAGATTTCTCACTTAAAGAAATAGTTGTTTCAATATTGTTTGTCACAATGAATTTGTGGCGTGGCTTATAGATTCTCACTTTGTATTGTTTTTGTTTGAAAACGAAGAGAACTTTCTATCCCACATAGGTTAAAGAGGAGAAATGATTCTACCTTATCTATACTACATTATAAAGCATTTGGGACTTTCTATTAAAGAAAGTCTTAAAATTTTAAGACCAAAAACATTACTATAAAAGGAAAAGTAGAAAATGAATGTAAAATCTGAAAATTTAAGTCTCATTAAAACCATATGTAACCGCTCTCCAATAATGATACATTTTAATGGAATTGTTTATAAGAAAAACTCACTATATTTAAACCACCAATTTAATGCTAAAATTTAAAAAATAAAAATGTTTACCATTTTACACTATTAATAATTTAGACTATCTACTTTTGAAAAACATTTATCTACTACTTTATAATAAGGAAGTTTAAAATAAAAAACACTTGCTCGCCACAAAAATAGTTATCGGGTACCCACCGCCGCATTGCGCGGGTACCCTTCTAGTATACTAAAATGTATACACATCATGCATGTTAGAATTAGTATTATACTTTCATAGTAATGGGTGTTGCCTGTGTTAATTTCAAACATAGATTATGCTCTATTGCAAAAAATTGATATAAATTCTTAACTTTTTTGGAAAAAATGAATAATTGCTAAGTGTTATAATAAATGGATCAAGTAATGGAACATCTCATCTTACATATGTTCTTTTATTTTTTGTTTAATTGCATATATATCATTTCAAAGCCTTATAATTGCATATGTATCCAACCAAAACTTATAATTGCATATATATTCTTCGAATGCCTTAAAATTGTCAAATATATCCAAATTACTATTTTAAATATACCTAATAGAAAAAAAAATGCCAAATAACTATAATTAATATATAAAATAACGATATTACCCTCCTTTTTTTTTTTTTTTTTACAATTACAAAATATTCTTTAACCATCTATATATATAATAAAAGAAGCTTTATTTGAATTTCTGTCCATATCATTAAAGCCAAGCTGGCATCCCCTTCCACGTCATTTAAGCCACGTAAGATATTCCACGTAAACACACCGGTCCATTTTGTCAGTTGTGTTTCTATCTACCCTAATTCTATATACTTCTTCCATTTAATATTCTTTTTGACTATTTCTCAAATGTAAAAGGAAACCAACTACACTATTGCTTCAATCTTCTCTTCTTTTCAAATTTCAAATGATTTGAAATCAAAAATTATTTATCAGTGATTGACAAGAAGATGAGTATCATCTACAATTATTAATTATGTTTTCGTAGTTAATAGGAGGTAAAACATCTATGATGTGCTATCAAAATGGAGTTTTTTGTTGAATGCATGTGGACGATCTCTTAACGGAACAACAATTGGATCTTGAATTTCAATATAACTCAAAGATAACGCTACAATGCGCGTCGTTCGGGGTCAAAGAAACTTCCTTTTCTTGAGCAAGTTTTATAACACCTAGGCGGTGGCAATGAACCTAATCGTTGTAGTGTAGTAATTAGGGTAAGCCACGGGTATTGATATCGTTCTCTGGGGAATAGGAATGCTAGTAAGGAGTTACTACGCTAAGGTTAAGGTTGAGGAAGATTATTTTTATCTTTTTATGTTTTATGAAATGGAAAGGTATGAATCTCGGGTATTGGATTTGGGGGTTGGTATTTCTACCGATTACTCTACTATTATCTAATTATCTAAACTAAGGTTGTGGGAGTCTATGTCTAATTAATGTGTGCTCGTATGATAGTTTAAAGATGTGTTTACTTAGGTTGTATTACTCCTTAATTATCTCCTATTGATGGTTGAGTTGTCACGTCTTATTCTTAGTTGCGTTGTGTGTCTAAAGTTGTAGGGTATCGTTTCTCCTAACTCTTTGAACTTACCAAAGGGTCTCGTCTACAAACCCACTAGGGATGATAAACTCCTACTCTAAGGCGCTCTTTGGATGGTTTAGCCTACAACTACTCGGTAATTATATTCTAAGGTTCACAAAGATGAATCAAGCATTAAGTACACAACGAATGACCTATCGCATTACTAGATCATTAATCAACTAAGATAAAAACAACCAATCAATATTCAATAATTAAGTTTCATACTTCTAAGCAAACACACAAATAAATTAGCGGACATGGAGAACATGCAAGCATACACACAAATAATCAAAGACATAATTGAATTAATGAAGTAAAGACTTATCTTGATGTAAGATAGGGTTTAAAACCCTAAAATCTTGTACAAGACACCTTAGGTTCGGTTTTAGGTTTTACTCCAAAAGACTCTCCACAAAAGACGAAAAATTCGGATTCTATATATAAGATTACAATTGCGGCGGCGTCACCTTATGTTTAGTGGCGCGTCGTGTCGCCGTCATTAGGGTTTCGTCTTGGCCACGTTAACCTTGCGGCGGCGTCACCTTATGTCCGTGGCGCCGTCCTCTTGACCGGCGTCGTCGGATTGCATCTAGGCCGTGCGAGTAGCGACGACCTACTCTTTCACAACTAGGCGTCGTCGCTTGAAAATCTGAGTTTTGGGTTACGGACCGTCACAACAATTTTGGGACGGCGTCACCATTAGCTTTTGGCGCGTCGCCTTCTAATTTCAACAGCGTGAGTGTCTCGATTTTGACTTTGGCCATTTTCTTCATATATTCGCCTTTTCGTCCAAATAAGTGCCATTCCAGCATTTTGCCTTCAAGAGACCTAAAAGTGAAAAGGAGCGATATTAAGCAATAACGGATACAAAAGTGATCAAATAAGGACTTAAGCGACCCTCAAAATGGTACCTTTTAAAACCTTATCAAATATCCCTACACTTGTTATTTGCTTGTCCTCAAGCAAATGTGCTTTAATTATTAATTTATAAGTTAGGGGTCATGAAGCATTAATTCAAAGCGGTCCACAACACATATAAGCCCATAAAAGTCATAACAAGCACGGAATTACATACTAGCACCTCACATGGGGTGTTTGGATACTCGCATCTCTCTCGGGTGTATATATGAAATATAACAAATAGGAAATGGAAGATAAACACTCATTAACGGTCCTAGTACATAGATTACCATAGGCTTGAGAATAGATCAAACCTCCATCGCTTTGGCGTAAGCACCTAGGAAAGACTATCAAAGAGGTCTTTTAAAGGGTTGTAATGTTAGGCTTACGGTAGGAAACAAGGGTTTGGTGGGATAGGCTATTTAGTGGTGGCAAGTCAAAAATCTCTATGTTAAATGCATATGAAGAATGGCGTTGCTAAGCCAAGACTCGACACTCTAAACTCTAGATAAGCTGAAATAAATAAACATAAATTCAAAGATAGATGTAGGATGGTAGCCCTTTTTTTTTTTTTTTTTTTTCTATTTTTTTTTTTTCTCTTTTTTTTTTTTTTTTCGATTTTTTTTTTTTTTTTTTTTTTTTTCATACACTTTTACTCTACCATCCTCTACGATAACATCAAAATAATAGGGTTTATAGGCACATCCCTACACTTGAGTTTTATTACTCTAACACTAATTTGACCCGAATTGAAAAGATCAAAACACTTGGGGTACATTATTATGCAAACAAAGGAATTTGAATTTAACGTTCCTTCCGTCATTTCATAAACTTTAACTTTTCCCATGAATCCCAATCGTCCCAAAGCGTATACAAAGGATATGACTCGACTTAGCAACTTATGCAAGCAACTAGATAATTGAACTAAGGGTTTAGGGTGATAACAAACATTTGCACTAAAAGTGAGTGCATAAGGGGTAGGCTAAAGCGATTTGGGTGTATATTTGGGGTGGGGTGTAAACAATGCTCTTCATTGATATTCGGAAAAACCGAAACATCACGAGAACCGCGAAAAGGATAGGCTCGAGGGGTTAACTAGGGGTATCGTGTACTAAAGATGAGTACAACGCAAAGGGTGTGGGGAATTACTCAACCGATATGGAAGAAGTAATTATATTACGGTATCAAACAAGGGTTATCCTAATGCCTCTTATCATTTAGTTATTCCTAACTACACAAGTGTAGCCTCACTTGCGATCTCGGAATGCATCACAAAACAAGTTCTAGAATCTAATATACTACGGTTCACACTCTAAGCATTGAAGATGAATGCTTTAATTCCTACTAATCTAAGGCGATCCTCGCATTTGGTGGAATTTGGGTGGTAAAGGGTTTTGTGCTAGTCATGCAACTTCCTATCCATGAGGCGCTTTTGTTAAGACTAATGGCCCACTCCTATATGTCATGAAAAATTTTAAATTTGGTGCCAAAATTACCCTAACCGACATTTTCTCATGGTTTATTACACAATCACAATTGGACAAAGCAAATAATCAAGGATAAGCATAGTTTCAAAGTTCCGTTTTATTTTCCTCCCTACACTTAAAGCGAACATTGTCCCCAATGTTCCCCGAAATATCAAAGTTATGATAAAGAAGGTAATTAAAAGCGAAAAAACTAATACTCCCACGATTAGCTCGGTAGGATCCGTGTAAAGTGGTGGTTAAATCCTTTTCAAGAAGAATTATTGCGTGAAAAGCTCCTTCCAATCTTATGTAACTTCTTCTTGACAAACTAAACACACACTTGAAGAAAACAAACGAAACCTTCGCGTAAAATCGGCGGTAATAATATATATAAGACTCGATTTAAACTAGGATAT
The DNA here is from genome assembly GCA_022545495.1 of Chrysanthemum lavandulifolium. Classification (NCBI taxonomy): domain Eukaryota; kingdom Viridiplantae; phylum Streptophyta; class Magnoliopsida; order Asterales; family Asteraceae; genus Chrysanthemum; species Chrysanthemum lavandulifolium. Next base: position 303,171,914 of record CM040239.1, on the reverse strand, counting down.
AATGCTTGTGGAATGGATGTTTACAATTTCTAAGAAAATTAAGACACGAAAATTCCAAAATTTATAAGTAGCTCGAGAAAGCGAGAAAAAAGTAATCGATGTTTTACTCCTTCACGGCGCGTCGGTTGCAATCTGACGCCGTCGGTTATCTGACAAAAAGCGGTGCGATTTTACGGAAAAATTACGGAAAATTTACATCTTTAGAATCGGAAAAATTTACGCAAAACATCCATTATGACTCGATACAAGCATTTGACTCGAACAAACAAACATAAATATCTTTTAGTTAATTGTTATTCTCATGTTTACGTTTCTTTTGAAAGCGTGTGTAATCCTCCTACACTTATCCCTTATGTAAAATACCTTTATATGCAATTAAGGCGAGGTTAAAAACAAAATAAAGCATTTTACAAATTTAAACATGAGGATAAACAATTAATAAAAGATATATGACACTAACAAGCAAACAATTAAGCATGGGTTGCCTCCCACGGCGCTTTTCTTTATTTAAGAGTCTTGTAGCTAGACTCATAGTCGTGCTCTACGTTTTCTCATTACCGCCCTCTTGGCGGTTTCTAATGGGGATTCCATGTTGTAGAAGTGCCTAAAATGCACTTCTCTAAGAGTTCATCCTCTCCCAATCGGTCCTATATTCGGTCCTAGGCTCAAGCAATCCTTATAGAATCCGAAAATCTTAGCCATAACATAATCAACACCTTTTCCCTATCCTCATCATTCCTATAATAGACCGACGGTTTAAGTTCCTTTTCATCATTAGAGTGATGAAAACTTCTCAATCTTAAGCGGCATTTGGTAAGCTATGTCATCGGTCTCATTCTTGAATCGCACTACTCTAACGAGGGTCATAGGTCATCCGGTGCTTTCTATGAAAGGTTTTCCTAGAATAACATGGGACAAGCTAGGGTCTATGGCCGTGCTAATATCATCCACAATTATGAAGTCCGTAGGAAGCGTGAAACTACCTACATAAGCGGGCAATCCCTTAATTCTTCCAAGAAAATTGCAACTAACATTAGGATCATTGGGGTCTTGCCTAGTTGGAATAGGCTTCTTCAATATCCAATTGTAATAGGTGCTAGTCATTATGTTGATTGGGGACTTGCGATCAATGTAGGCTTTTGCCACAAAAGGTGTCCTATGACACATGGTATGTTAAGATTCCAAGGGTTCCCAAACTTGATTCGAGGACTTTTCTAACATACATGTGACGGAGGTCACGCACTAAGTGAGGGTGGCGAGATAGTTCTTCTTCCGTAGGAAATTTGTTGAAATAGTCAATGTCTACTTCATCTACTTCCTCGGGTGTTTCATCATCCACAAGTGTATAGTCCTCTTCGTCATTTGTTTCATTAGGTTCAACTAAAGGCGATGGTATTGACGAATTGGACATGCTTAGTTAGCTTGCTTGGATCCTTAATCTCTATACACGAAGGCTCGGGAGTTGAGATAGCACTAACCTTCTTATCACTATTAGTTATGGCTTTCAAAGGTTGTCTATTTTCCTATCCATCTCGGCTTGTTGATGGTTAAAGCGGTCAAGAGCTTAGCCATTTGGGTTTCTTGGGATGCAACTAGGTTTTGCAACATCCTTGATGTTTTGTTGGTTAGGACCGTTAGGTGGGGGCCATGAGAAATCATTGGAGGTGAATTCTTTGGTTTGTCCCCGTGAAGTCGGGCTTGCCTTTCCATGCCTCTCGGGTTTCATTGAAATTCCTAGGTCCGGGTGTTGTAGGAATCTTCCTCCCGCTCCATGTCTGTGAGGATGCGTAGTCAGCGAAGCGTGTTCGGGGATCGGTGCTAGTGCGCGTGTTATGAGGATCACAAAGCGGCTCACACGAGGAAGAAGCTTTGTTCACATGGTGTGAAGACTTAGGATTTTCGTAGGAACTCATGAGGAATTTAACTTGATCTTCAAGTTCGATCATCCTACGGTCGGAAGGAGGCAAGGAGATTGCCTTAACGGTTTTGGGCGCTCACGGGGTCATCCAACTTTCGTTGTCATAGAGGCGAGGTCCTCTATTATTTCCCATGATTCTTCTGCGGTGAGATCACTAAGTTTTCCACCGGCGCTTGGTCAATGGATCGCTTAGTGGGGAAGTTGACATGATCATAAAGATTTGGACTTGGAGCCAAAGATCAATGCCGTGATGAGGACTTTATGAAGTAAGTCCTTGAATCGGGTCCATGCTTCGTAGAGATTCACCTTGGCGTTGTTGGAACATCAAGATGTCATTCCTAAGCTTAGTGGTTCTCCCGGTGGGAAAAATTGAGCAAGGCGAGAGGTAAGATCATCCCAACTTGAGATGGAGCCGGCGGAAGTCGCTCAAGCCAATTACTAGCTTGGTCCCGTAGAGAGAATTGGAAGAGGCGCGTAGCGTGGTCTCCCGAGTAGTAGCATCAAGGTCGATGGAATCGGCGATTTTGAGAAATCCCTCGGATCTTGATTTGGATCTTGAACGAAGTCCATGGAATGCACATCCGTTTTGCACCAACCGGATGGTGTCGGATCGCGGGGCCGTAGTTTGGGCTTGGTCGGGAAGCTCAATGGTGTTCCTATAGCCTAGGTGGCTTGGTCTCGAGTATTCACCAAGAGTACGGGCTCTTGGCGGGTCATTTGGTGGTGGGTTGATGAATGGTAGTGGGTTATCACCTTCCATGATGAAAAGTGATGGGGTTACGAACAAAGGTCACGAAGAAGGGGATAGACTAAGAAAGCTAAAAATGAGAAAAATTTACTTGATAGGAATCAAGCAAAGAAACCTAAGCGAGGTGGACTACTAACTAGCTATTCTATTCCCGGCGGCGCAAAAACTTGATAACGCTACAGCGTCGTTCGGGGTCAAGGAAACTTCCTTTTCTTGAGCAAGTTTTATAACACCTAGGCGATGAACCTAATCGTTGTAGTGTAGTAATTAGGGTAAGCCACGGGTATTGATATCGTTCTCTGGGGAATAGGAATGCTAGTAAGGAGTTACTACGCTAAGGTTAAGGTTGAGGAAGATTATTTTTATCTTTTATGTTTTATGAAATGGAAAGTACGAATCTCGGGTATTGGATTTGGGGGTTGGTATTTCTACCGATTACTCTACTATTATCTAATTATCTAAACTAAGGTTGTGGGAGTCTATGTCTAATTAATGTGTGCTCGTATGATAGTTTAAAGATGTGTTTACTTAGGTTGTATTACTCCTTAATTATCTCCTATTGATGGTTGAGTTGTCACGTCTTATTCTTAGTTGCGTTGTGTGTCTAAAGTTGTAGGGTGTCGTTTCTCCTAACTCTTTGAACTTACCAAAGGGTCTCGTCTACAAACCCACTAGGGATGATAAACTCCTACTCTAAGGCGCTCTTTGGATGGTTTAGCCTACAACTACTCGGTAATTATATTCTAAGGTTCACAAAGATGAATCAAGCATTAAGTACACAACGAATGACCTATCGCATTACTAGATCATTAATCAACTAAGATAAGAAACAACCAATCAATATTCAATAATTAAGTTTCATACTTCTAAGCAAACACACAAATAAATTAGCGGGACATGGAGAACATGCAAGCATACACACAAATAATCAAAGACATAATTGAATTAATGAAGTAAAGACTTATCTTGATGTAAGATAGGGTTTAAAACCTAAAATCTTGTACAAGACACCTTAGGTTCGGTTTTAGGTTTTACTCCAAAAGACTCTCCACAAAAGGCGAAAAATTCGGATTCTATATATAAGATTACAATTGCGGCGTCACCTTATGTTTAGTGGCCGTCGTGTCGCCGTCATTAGGGTTTCGTCTTGGCCACGTTAACCTTGCGGCGGCGTCACCTTATGTCCGTGGCCGTCCTCTTGACCGGCGTCGTCGGATTGCATCTAGGCCGTCGAGTAGCGACGGCCTACTCTTTCACAACTAGGCGTCGTCACTTGAAAATCTGAGTTTTGGGTTACGGACCGTCACAACAATTTTGGGACGGCGTCGCCATTAGCTTTTTGCGCGTCGCCTTCTAATTTCGACAGCGTGAGTGTCTCGATTTTGACTTTGGCCATTTTCTTCATATATTCGCCTTTTCGTCCAAATAAGTGCCATTCCGACATTTTGCCTTCAAGAGACCTAAAAGTGAAAAGGAGCGATATTAAGCAATAACGGATACAAAAGTGATCAAATAAGGACTTAAACGACCCTCAAAATGGTACCTTTTAAAACCTTATCACATCTATTATGTTTACTTAGGCGAGGACGATTGACATTGCTTGTGATGATTTTCTTATTGGTTATTTTAATTAAGTTATAACTTACACTTGGTGCTAAAGTTTGGCAAATATTGTTACATTTTTTGGTACTTATATCACTACTACAAAACCGAGGCTAATGCAACGAAATTTTACCTTGATGAAGTTTTGTTGCAAATTTGCAAGCTGTAATGCAACGGATTACCAACGAATTGCAACGACAAATAAAATGGTTGCAAATCCGTTGCAAAATTTAAACTAATTTCTTTTACATTTATTTTTATTTTTCCGTTGCAAAGCGTTGCAAATTATAAAATTTGCAGCGGAAAAGCAACCGTAGAGCAAATTTAAATCTAAAAGAAATTATCATTCGTTTCTGTTGCAATTCGGTTGCAAATTTTCATAATTTACAGCGGAATACCAACCGAAGACAAAATTTAAATCTAAAAAATTATCATTTGTTTTGGTTGCAATTCGGTTGCAAATTTTTGAAATTTACAGCGAATAGCAACGGAAACAAAATTAAATCTAAAACAAATTATCACTTATTTTGTAGTTGCAATTCGGCAAAATATGAATTTGAACGAATAACAACGAAAAACATTTGTTTAAATATAAAAGAATTTATCATTTATTTCCGTTGCAATTCCAATACAAATTTCAAAAATTTGCATTGCAACAGAAGGCAACAATTCTTGAAGGCCGGCCTCTTTTACACCCTTAGGTTAAATTTACATTGTATCTACTTGGTCTAAAGTCTAGGACCCATAACCCATGACCCATAACCCATAACCCATGGGCAAAGAGGAGCGTCTCACTAGCCGGTTCCCTCAGGCAATGGATCCGTGGAACAGTAGCATATTTTGTCTATAAATAGTGAGTCATTTCTTCATTATATCTTACCCTTTTTCACACACATTCTCTCTTAGTATTGTAAACTATCTAACCTTATATCCAAGGGATCTTTCTATGTAGTTTTGTGTTTGTGTGATTCTCTAGGTTCCTCTTAAAGGCGAGATCACCACCTCTTGAAGTCAAGCAAGCTCAAGTCCATGGGTTGCCAAGCTTCGTCATCATCAAGACTACTGATGTTATCTTGTTGATAGTTCTTTCTTCTCACATTAGGAGTGTAGTGTTGAAGACATAGGTGAAGGATGTCTAAAGGATCAAGTCGAAGGCATTAGTGAAAGGTGTCGAAGATCCGTGTCGAAGGCATTAGTAAAATGTGCCAAAAGTCCATGTTAAAGGCATTAGTGAAGGGCGCCTAGGTGTCGTGTCGAAGGCATTAGTGAAAGGTGCCGAAGGATCGAGTCAAAGGCATTAGTGAAAGGTGCCTAAGGTTCATGTCAAAGGCATTAGTGAAAGGTGCCTAAGGATCGAGTCAAAGGCATTAGTGAAAGGTGCCGAAGAGTCAAAGACAAGAGCCATTAGTGAAAGGTGCCAAGGAGTCGTGTCAAATGCATTAGTGAAAGGTGCCTAGGGTGTACAATCGATATGATGCGTCGATATACAAGATAGATAGTTTGGGTCCAAGGATATTGATATCCTTGATGATGTTGTAATAAGGAGGGTGTCTCCTTTGAAATATGTGTCGTGTAGTGTTGGGTAGTAGTTCCTCCTTTGTAACGGAACTCGGTATCTAGCCTTGTACCGGATAAAGTGTAGGTGACGTTGTGATAGGTTTGGTTCTACCTCGTGGAAGAACCCGGTGTCTAGCCTTGTACCTGATAAAGAGTAGGCGACGTTGTGAAATCTTCTCCGCCACAAGGAATTTGTGTTGTGTAGTGATTACAAACTCTCGAGTAGATGACTCGGGGAGTGGAGTAGGGCAAGGAAGGTGTTCTGTCTAGGATGCACTACTCCTTATTAACAGCTAATTAGATTTATTGAATATGTTATGCGTTAACTGATGTACTGGACGATATGTCTAAATTAATGTACTGCCTTGGTCCGGCTCATATAACTAATTATCAAGCATTAATTATCCAACCCGTAACTAAGACTGACAATTCGTAACACGGCCCCAACCTGACACGAAAATATATAGGTTAATGTTGGATATGTCATATGAACATGTTATGAGTCGTGTTTGGTTCGAATCACTTAACTCATTTATTGAATATGTTTGTGTTTTAATCATGATTTGGTTGACCCGACAACGCGTCTAAATGTTTTCAAGTAGTTTATGAACAATATCCGCTATTAGACTTAGGGGTGAGCATCAGTCTAAGACTGGACTGGACCGGACCGGACCGAGACTGAAATAGCCCAAAAACCTAGACCGAGGATCGGACTGAATGTGTTTGGTCCGGTCTGGTCCGGTCAAAGAAGACAAAATGGTCGGTTGTATGGGGGACCGGACGGTTGTGACCAAATAAGTAAAAGTTGGGACCGAGATCGGACCGGCGATGCTTGATCCTCGGCGGTCGGTCGGTTTTCTCGCCCTAATTAAGCGTCGTAAATTGTATATTTTAAGCTTTATATGTTTATTGGTTTTTCTATAATATAAAGATACAATCTTTTATTTTGATAAATATGATGTTGTATTATTTTATTATACTTTCTATAGTAAAGATACAATCTTTTATTTTGATTAATATGATGTTGTATTTTATTATACTTTCGGCCGTTTGGTTGAGGTAATTTAAAATTCCAGAATTTTAAATTATAGAAAATTTAAATTCTTGAGAATTTAAAATTCGAAATTTAAAATACCTTCGCATGTTTGGTTAACAGAAATTTATAAATATATTTTTTATTTTTTTAATATAAATTTCATAAATATTCTATTTAAAAGTTTATAAAAAAAATATAAAAAATGTTTATAATAAACTAATAAAAAAAGTTTATAAAAAATTTATAAAAAATGTATAAAAAAAGTTTATAAAAATTTATAAAATTTTTTTATAAAAAATTTATAAGAAATTTATAAAAAATTTATAAAAAAAAGTTTATAAAAAATTTATAAAAAAATTATTAAAATAGTTTATAAAAAAAGTTAATAAAAAGGTTTATAAAAAATTTATAAAAAAGTTTATAAAAAATTTATAAGAAATTTATAAAAAATAGGTTATAAAAAATTTATTGAATAGTTTATAAAAAGTTTATAAATAAAATTTATAAAAAGTTTATAAAAATTTTCATAAATATTATATTTAAAAGTTCATAAAAAAACAATAAAAAAAAAGTTTATAATGTTTTTTTCAAGTAAATTAAAATTCTTCACATTTTGGAGTCATTCTAATTCTCTCCATTTTGGCAATTCGTGGAATTGTAAATTACTTCAAATGTCCCCATTTGAGTTACCAAACAAGATATTTGAAGGGAATTGAAATGCAAATGGCCCCAATATACTTCAAATTACCCGACCAAACGCCCCATAGAAATTTTATGAAACTTGATCTCCGGTTTGTTTGTTCCAAGTTTCCGCTCATCTTTTCCCCAAAATCAAAAACCTTAACATCCCTCTAATTCGAGCCCCTATTATCCTTTTCACTTGCACTACAAACACTCAAAGTACAATCTCTTTTCTTGCTCCTTTTCACAAGATCCATATAGATTCACCACTAGTAAAAGCATATGAATATCATCCAACATCAATTTCGTCATCAACTCTGTTGATAGTTAACCTAAACCTTTGGGTTAAATATGTCATATTAGAAAGTATAGTATGTATTAGTGTCAAGTATGTAATAAGCATAAAGCCTAAGGGCCGAACATGTTAGTTTGTAAGTTGAAAACCGAATAGCGGTTATATAGAAACAGTTGAAGCAATATGTCGCTTCACGGATGTCGGTTAGAAAACTATATATAGAATTCGAATATCTGTAAGATTACGTGAACGAAAATCTGCAAGTATAAACAAAGTATATTCATATTATTACCTGTGTTTCATTCATCATAGTAAGAATAATTCCAACAAACTCAAGGTTATTCGGTCTCATCTCCGACCACCATGTACCACTTATCGGAACCGTTACTAACCACCGTAGCTGCCACCAACACCCAAACCGTAACCCCGATCTGCCTTCACCCACCGAAGCTTTTTCGTTCTCTGGTACTTTTTTTTGGTTTTAAAATTTCAAGCAGTGCGTACATGTGGAAGATATTTGTTTTTATGTAAATGTATGTCATATTGATTGATTTTGTTGGATCTGAAGTTTTTGATTTAGGATTTAGGTATTTTTATTTTTATTAGGATTTAGGTATTTTTTTAAAGGGTGCTTATCTTGAACTTTAGGTGCTGATTTTGACCTTTTAATTTTAACATCATTAGTCATGGTTGGTAGCTAATCTATTGTGATATTTTTGACATTGTGGTAAAACTGGTACCGGTTTCATTTGACAGTCATGTAGTGCAAATGAATGGAGTAATATAATTGACTTAAAAACAAAGGCATAAATTATCACATAAGGATAAATGGATAACTTTATTAACCAAATATATGTTTGTCTTGCATTTGTCAGTATATGCATATCATTTTTCTAACTTTTTCTTTGAAAGTCGAAGGACATAAATGAAGAAAGGGATCCGCCCTCAAATGCAATGGACCTCTTAGGTGACTCAATGTGGTTGGTTGATCCATGTTATGATGACCAAATGATACCAAAGAGGAAGAGTTTATCAGTCTAGAGCAAGACAGCAAACGGCTAAAAGTGTTGGTCAGGTTGCAAAGTTCAATCTTTGTTAAGATCAAGTTGAAGAGAAATAGAAGTTGAGGCTAAGTGAGCCAGCAGGTCCCTTTATTTTCTTATTTTATAGTGTGAATATACATTTGCTATTATTCTTGCATACTGAATTAAGCTTTAGGTTTGCAAAATTTCAAACAATATTGTAATTAGTTGATTTGCAGAACTAATTCGCTTAGTTCTTGAGCAAGAACATTAATTACATTTAATGATATTTTAGCATGATATGGTCTGAAATAGTATAATTTGTTTTTAGGGATAAACAATTGATGGTGGGCGTGTTACCTTGAGCAAAGGGGTCAGGGGCAGGCAGGTTGGGCAGAAACTCAGCTTTATGATTTGAGCTGATCATACGGGTCTTTGACATGTCACATGAACATTATGTAAGTGTCTTTACCTCTTTATGATTAGCTATTTTTTAGCAGTTCATTGTTAAATGTCAAATTACAACATGATTTAGTTTTTTTGAATGATGTAACATAGGAAAATGTTTAGGCACTTATGATTGATTAGCTTCTTTTTTATAGTTCATTGTTAGTTGTATTTGGGTATGTATGTGTTGAAGTGAGTTGCAATGGGTTTAAAGTTTGTTTTTTTTTTTGTAGGATCTGGAGCATAAGCACTATATATAAATACATCATTCTTAAAGGTTGATGATGAATAAAGAACTGAAGAAAGGAATGGATGGGAATGCTGTTGGGATGTGAAGGCTGTTAGATGTGGGAACTCTGCGCATCAACCTCCCACTTTTCCTTCCTCGTAAAGACTTGTTGCATTTCATAAACTTCGTCTTCGATATACTTATTATATAGAACTTGTACAATCAGTTGGATTTGGTGCACTTGCAAATTTGTAATTTGATATTTGGATTCTTTATGATTACTAATGTTTGATTTATGAATCTGGAAAATTTGGTTTTAAATTATTGAATTTTTGTATTTGGAAATAATTTTTCTAATGAATTTGCAAGGAAAAATTACATTGCAATTTAGTTTTGCCAATCATTGCAAATATTATGGTTTCAAAACTTGTTGCAAAAGTTTTTCGTTACAAGTTCCTTATCATTACCGTTGCAAATTGTTTGGAAATGTATTTTTGCAAAAGTCCCTAACTTCCAACAACTTTTCTTCATTGCAAAGGCTGTTGCAATTATTTTTGTCTGTTGGAATTCTGTTGCAAATTAAATTTGCATGGAGCCTTTATGCAACAGTCAAAATCATTGCAAATCCATTGCAAATAGCTATTTGCAAGCGATTTGCAACGGATATTAACGATTGCATTAGCTCGTTTGTGTTGTAGTGTATTATTGATATTAATGAAAGAGAGGAATGAGCGGAAGAATATTATTCTTGATTGATTCTATATCAAAATACAATGGGGAATAAATAGAAAAGGACTAGCAAACATTCCGTGAATCACTCCTCCAATTATGGAAAGGAGAATAAGTGGGAAAAGACAGCAACTTTAATATAAGTGGGAAAGGACAACATCTTTAATATATATAAATATATATTAAATCCTATATATATAGTCATATACATTATCATGTTATGCTAAGTTATTGTAGCCTCAACAAGAAAACTTCTTTGAAGTTATTGTCACGTCCACAAGAAATCTTTATATAGTATATATTTGGTAGCAGATTTGGTATGAAAACGGGAAGCTTAAGTCACCTTGTGTTGCAACCGAGATAGGCAACTCTAACTGTCTATGTGCGGTACACAAGTGACTAATAAACTGTTGACACGATGTTGCTCAGTATTTGTTATGTTATGTGGAATTCGTGTTAGTTGTTGCAATGTATTTTCTTAACAGTTACTTACGTTAGACATTTGAGCCGATTATGAGGCTCATGGGTGTTAGCATAATTATTACGTATAATTTAAGCGTAACAATCTTTGAAGTTTATTTTTTCCTTATCTGCGACACAAAAACTGGTCTATATTATACAGCCTTTGGTTCAAGTTTCTATCATCAATTTATAAGGTCGGGTTAAGCCATTGAGGCATTAAGACGAGGGGTTATCATTTGGTTGAATTTGTTTGATCCCAATCAATGAGGGTGAAACTAATGGTCATAAATCGGGTCGTTTGGTTTTGCGTTCTGATATCTCCCCCCGTAAACGAAAACACAAATTATAAGCAAAACTAAGTTCGCATTGTCGTCCAGTAGGAGTTTTAAAAATATGGCAATCTATTGCAAAATGCACTATCTTATTGGTAAGTTTCAAATATTACAAATTTCCACATATTTTTAGCTCTAAAATCTTATGTTGTTGTATTCTTGATAATGCGAAGGATGGATGTTGGAGATGGTAAAGAAGTAAGGCATTAAAAATGGAACTTTCGACTTCCATCTGCGTGCATGTTATACGAAAGGAACTAAATTTTAGTCAAATTTCTATTAAGTAAAAGGCAACTTCGACTTCGATTAAAGCTCGCTAACTTCAAGATTGATTCATGTCTATATTGGTAAGGCTCGAGTCTCAGGTTTACGCAAACTATTTTCACAAATTGAAAACAAAAAAGAGTCTTGTCACATCTGAAATAAAAGTTAAAGCTTCTGATGCATCTTTATGAATTTAATAACTTATGATTATAACGTCAAACTTTATTATTATTTTATATTGATCTTGCAGTATCAAAGCGGCTTGTGCAACGAACCCGACTGACGATGTATTCATATGGAGGTGTGCGTAACCTACAGTTTTTAACAAGGGTTTTAGTTAAATCGAGGCCTGCAAATCCCCAGGTTTGAATATTGAAGGTTCAAGGATTGCACATTTCAAGACTCTCTTTGGAGATGACCGGTAATGTTGCTATTGCTAACTACTTCTTTTTTTAAATTGTTTTAAACTAATTACTGTCATGAGCAGACATATTATCTCCAACCAAACTGGCCATTTAGAGAGAGATAATGAGAGATGCAGATGAGCTATTTCCTCTTGTGTGTGTTTTGTGTGAGATATAAAAGAGTGCACTGTGCATAGAGAAACTTGATATGAAGTATATGTCTGTGTAGCTACCAGGCATGCGGGGAAACTCGATACGAAGTCTTAATATTTTTGGAACAAAGTATCAGCTATGTTTATCTTCTGATCTCCTGGTCTCATGACATAGTCGTTTCCATATTGTTTGGAACGATGCATATGTGTTGTGAGTGATAGAGGAGAAGAGTGTAGTATTGCCATGTAGTGTAGTGTCATGGAACTTTTAAGATTTTCAACAATGTTAGTAGAGGTGAAATGAGTCCGCCCGTGGGCTGACTAGGAACATAGAGTTGGATGATGGATTGAGTTAGAGGTGAAATGAGTCCGCCCGTGGGCTGACTAGGAATTTATGGTAATGATGTTTGATTTGAAGGATGTTTGTGTCGATCTAATTAAACGAACGAGTTCTACATTTCGTGCCGAGTATTATATCTTTGAAGACCATCCGGTCCAATAGTTTGACAAGTTTTTCCATGTTTAAGATAGGATAGATGAAGATTTCTCACTTAAATGAAAATAGTTGTTTCGATATTGTTTGGAGCAATGAATTTGTGGCGTAGGTTATAGATACTCCACAGGAGATTTTAGTATCTGATTGTATCGTCACTTAAAGAGTAAGTTTACGTACCTTATTACGCCATATTGTTTTTGTGATGAAACAAAGAGAACATTTTATCCCATATAAGTTAAAGAGGATAAATGATTCTACCTTTTTTTGGACAGATAGTTTAAATTTTGCTTTCACCATTTTATATTATGGTGAATAATTTTGGTTTCACCAGTTTACATATATTTTTCTTATACGAAAGTATTTGGAATTTTGGGGCCAAAAAGAAGTGATTAATAAAAAAGGCTGACACAAGATCTGTTTCTACAAAGATAACGAAAAAACAATGGAAACTGTTTATTATTAACCATTATTTATAATGGTAAAACCCTATATGCCCTAAACCCACAAACCGGGCTTGGGCCTATTATCTACTAACAGTTACGACATTTTTATAGGACCAAATATAACACTTGATATAACACACTGACGATTCACTTAACCAAACAAACACTTGATGTAACGCATAATATTATATGCGTACAATAACTGTATGGATAACAACAAAGATAACGAAAAAACAAGGGTAACCCGTTACGACTATAAACCGTTAACAAGAGTATATTTCGTTAGCAAAACTACTACTACTAATAATAATGGATTAAAACAAATAAATTCATTCAAATACATGTTATATATCCATTTACACAATCACCGTGTGTAAACACGAAAACTGTACAAACGATTATAACAACGGTAGTCATTAACTAGTATATTCAGTTCATCGTGACAAAAATAACGGAAACACAACGGTAACCGTTATCGTGTATACAATTACGGAATTTATTCAACATTATATGGTGATTTTGAATGATATTATGTTAACTTTTTTTGTTTAGTTTTGTTTAAAATGATATAAATGAGAATGAAAAACAGAATGATATTTATTCATATCAGTTTAAGCGCAATGAATTTGTGGTGTAGGTGATGGATTACTCCATAGGGGATCTTCATATATAATTGCGTCGTCACCTAAGAAATTATACAGAAATTTAGTATAAAGAGTAAGTTTAGGTACATTATTATTGTTTTTGTAGTGAAAACCAGGAAAATTTTCTATCCCACATAGGTTAAAGAGGAGAAATGATTTTACCTTAGATACCAAAGTGTATACACATCATACATGTTTGAATTAGTATGATGCTTTCCCAATTGTTGTTGCTTATGTTAATGTCAAATTAACATCAAGAAACTGCGGGTGGGAAAAACTTATACAAAGTCTTAACTTTTTTTATTTATTTTTTTTTCTTTTATAGAAATGTGCTTAAATTTTGCATTCGCCATTTTATATTATGGTGATATGGTTATGTGAATAATTGCTAAGTGATATAATGAATGGGTCAAGTAACGTAAAATATGATCTTACATTTTTATTTATTTATTTATTTATTTTATTATTATTATTTTTTTCTTTTTGCTGAGATTAATCTGCGATCACGTCAGTTGATTCTCGAGCAATACCTTACCTATGTTTATCTGATGATCCACATTGTTTGGAACAATGGATTTGCGTTATAAGTGAATAATAATTTAGTATCAACTCTTAAACTAGATTTAATTAGAAGATCAACAATTTATAGCGAAGATTTACACGGTGTTGGTTAGAATAGTACAAATGCTTATGTTAGCTTGGTTTTCCAAAGTGCTAGGAAGAATTTATTTTCATGGTTGATTTGCGTTGTGGGACGTGTTGCACTACTAAAATTGCTGCTTCTTCTTTTTCTTTTAACCTATATCATATGCCAATGAAAAATCTTTTTTTTTTTTTTTTTTTTTTTTTGTTCTTGTTATATCGACACAGTAGTAATAACTTATCCTTTGCTTGTGTTAACCGGTTCTTCCAAAATTCTCTCTATACATGAGGAAAGTCGGCACACTCGCAAAAGATCAAAGAGTGTGTTTGCTTAAGTGACAAAGTAATCTCTAGTGTTGATAAGATGCAAACATGAATTTGGATCTTATACCTCATTTTAAACATCAAGCATGGTTTTGATATGAAGCCTTTTTTACTTTATAAAATATAAAATAAAATTTTCTTATCAAGCACTCTAAGGGTACATTTAGAAAAGTATATAGCATTGTTGCATTCAACATTGAAGCGTGACAATAAAATTATTTTGGTAAATGTAGTCTAGATTATTCTTCGTAAAATTAGGGACCGTTGTTGATTAATTTTTGGATCACATCTTTTTGCAAAGATTAGATTGTAAACGTTGCGGTTAACTTTGAAACAATATCTCACTTATGTTTCTCTTCGTTGGTCTTCCATTCAAATGATATAGTCGTTTTGATAGTGTTTGTAACAATGACTTTGTGGTGTGGGATAGGTATTCCATAGGGGATCTTCGTGTCCAATTGCAACGTCACTTGATAATTATACTTTAATTTAGTATCAATCGACGGAGTAGATTCGGAAGATAAACGATTTATATACAATGACCTATTGAGCCCAAAGTGTTTGCACAAAACTTGTTTTAGAATCTGCATGAAGCTTCCCTGCAAGTTTGTTTCTATGTTAATGGCAAACATAATAGACTAGCGTGAGGAAACTTGATATGAAGTCTTATAATTCTGGAAATGTATTTAAATATCAACGGTTGATTTTCGAACAAAGTCTCAACTATGTTTATTTGTGGGGTACTAGCCATAGGGGACGTTCGCATCTAATTGCATTGCCACTTAAAACTTACATAGAAATTAAGTATAAAGGATAAGTTTAAGTACTTTATTATTGTTTTTTTTCAAGAATCAAGATAACTTTCTATCCTACATAGCTTAAAGAAGAGAAATGATTCTGCCTTATATAACGAAATGTATACAAAACACACACGTTAGAATTAGTATTATGCTTTCGCAGGCGCCCTCCTTTGTGTTAACTAAAACACAATGGCAGTGCGATGAGCGAAAACGTGATATGAAGTCACAACTTTTTTGGAGAAATGCGATAAATATTATAATGAATCTTTTGTATAGACTTGTTATTGGAATGATATAATAGTGAATATTTTTTATAGATTTTTTTGCTCGTATGATTTGACTTTTTTTAAGTGACATGATGTTTAAGTTAATCTTGATTAAATTTAACTTTTAATATCATGTTCTAGACAATGTGTGTGTTTAGTATCACATAATAACCTTGAAAAAATATGTGTAATTATTATATGTAGTCTCCATCTATTTATAATCTTATAAAAAGAATAAAATAAGTCGTTATCGAATGCAAATAGTTAAGAAAAATACTTTTTAGATATGCTTACTTAATCTCATAAAGAGGAATAACATGAGTTGTTCGTATATGTATAATCTCATGTATTCATTTATATGTCACAGTAACTCGTATTTTGTTTTTTATATTTATAATTCAGTGCAAATAAATTAGTTTAATATATATAAACAATATATTTATAAATAACAACAATATATTATTGTATTTAATTACAGAATATAAAGTATATGAGGTATTTATTAAATTCATAAAGTAAAATAAAATATGGAAATTGATAGGTGAACTCAGGTCCATATAAGTTACGAGGAAAATTATTTTACATACCAAACTTTTCTTACATATCAATGGACTCATCTCCACAATCCATCTAAAAAGAAATCAATGACTGAGATTAAAAGCATTTTATTATTTTACTTATTTTTTATAATTTAAATATCTCTTAAACCGTTAATCGTTAAGCAAAAATAATTACACTATCGCGACGAACATTTAATCATCTTTCTATAGACGAGCACTTTGATATACTTTCGAAAAAAGAAAAACAATCATTTTTTTCACGTTTTTTCGTCTTTTTATCGTTTTTCTTCGAAACTTGAATTTGCATGAAATATCATATATGATTTAACACTAATTTGAAGATTACATGTGATATTAGTGTTAAATCACATATGATATATAATATCATATGTGAGATTAGTGTTAAATCATATATGATAAATCACATATGATATACATATCATATATGATTTAACACTAGTATCACATTTGGTATTCAAATTAGTGTTAAATCATATATGATTTTTTCATACAATTTCAGTAACGTAAAAGAACGTGAAAAACTTAAAAAAACAAACGTGAAAAACACGAAAAAAAAATTGTCGAAAGTATATCAAAGTGCATACACTACAACAAAATGAGCCTAATGCAACACTTTAAAAAATTGTTGCCTTTTAGATAACCATAGTAATTAAGCAACATTTATGTAATAAGTGTTGCCTTAGAAAACTTAATGCAACACTTTATTGTAAGTGTTGCAAATATTATAGAGAAATGCAACGTTTTTTCTAAGTGTTGCATTTTTAAACATAAAAGATACTCGTAACACTTGGTTCAAATTATTTTAATTGACATGTATAGTTTAATTTAAGAAAAAAACCTAGCACATATGTATAATAAAATGACAACAACATAAATTCTGGGAAGTCTTTAAAATCCTAATCCCAGTTTTCGCCCAAAATCCTAAATCCTAAAAATGAAGCGCCATTTTTTCATTTTTCATTCAACATTTAAATTAAATTTTGGAATTCCCTCCTTCAATGTCTCCTAAGATATTTCCCTCCTAATCCAATTTGTTCTAATGAAATCTGTCCAAGCCACAACCCTCAGCCTTCCCCCTTTGCTCAACATGCTTCCACTTTCCGAAGGTTCATCCACCTTTTCTAGTTTATAGTGACAAGCAACAGTAATTGTTTCACCTCTCATTACTATGAAATATATTATATTAGAAATTGCATACGAAGTACTAATTTCTTTTTGAGATGGAATATTTGATAATAGAAGTTGAATGTGAAGTAGTATCAATTTCTTTAGTGTCTATGTTTCTTAGCTCTTTGCAATTGTATTTGTTTCTCTACATTGATTATATGTACAAATTTCTTTAATGGATTGATTGAATATATATACCAAAATGACCCATTATATATTTTGACCACCAAGTGTTTGATGAAAATCCTCAAGAAGAGAATTAGTACTATGGACTACACAAATTCTCAAAAGTTGTTACTGTAGGTTCTAGTAGTGCCTTTTGATTAATAAGAATAATTTTTAGATTCTTGAAACAAAGAGGTAAGATTTCATTTTGTGGGATATAGCGGGAGACCAAGGTAAGATTTTTTGGATTTCCAGCTATGGGTCCCGTTTACGGCACGGTTTGTTTAGGCTGCTACTGGGTTTTCGTACGCCTCAGGGTAGAAGGTATGATTCTAAGGTGAACAAATAAGCACTTCAACTGTTTGCTTTTATCAGCTTAATTTAGAGTACATAATGTCACGACCCGCCTACTCGACTAGATCATTTCCAAGTGTGATTGGGATTCCGGATTATTCTACACTTCTCTTGGGAAGTCTTGATAAGGATGGAAGAGTTTGTAAGCCCTTGGAAGAGGATAGATAATCTTGGAAGATTATAGAAAAAGATGGAATAAGTAGGAAGCTCTAGAAGCTTACTAGAAGCTTATGGAAATCTTATAAGCTAGAAGCTTCCAGAATGATGTATATAGTAGTATATATAGGTGTTGCCTCATTTGAAAAGATCATCCATAGAAGCTCATTTGTAAAGTTATCTTGTAAAGAGTTCTCTAAGTAATACAAAGCATTTTCTTTCATTCCACTTGTTCCTTTCTTAGAAACTATCTGTCGTTGCATACATCGTTGAGTATTCGAGCAAGGCTGAACTTAGTCGAGACTAAGTGCCGCACGGGAGACCTTGTAGAGACAAGTCCGTGACAAGTGGTATCAGAGCGAGTGTTGATTCAAGGCGATGGCAAACGAGACCGATAAGATTGGTGCTAGTGGAAGTGTGATCGTTGACGAGAGGCAAGGTCGTGATGACAAGCGTCAAGACCCGAAGAAAAGAGGTGCGTCTAAGGATGTTATGTCAAGCTTGGATAAGAGATTGGCGGGTGTTGAGACATCCGTGTCGGAGTTGAAGACCCAAGTTGAGGGCTTGGAAGGTTTAGACTCGGACTTTTCGACCATGAAGGATGACTTTAGGGTCGTCCTCAATACTCTTAGTGGCGACTTTAAGCGAGATCCATGATTTAAAGGAGATGCTCATGGGTGAGATCTCCACATTCATAAGACCATCGAAGACTTGCAAGCCGATGTAGTGCTATGCAAGCGATCCATAGCTAACGGAGGTGGCAACGCTAATCATAATGCTCAGAAGATTGATGTTCCAAAACCATCACCGTTAGGTGGGAAAAGCGGGAAGCTAGGGCGGTTGATGATTTCCTATGGGAGATGGAGCAATACTTGGAGCGTCAACATTACGGATGATGACACCAAGATCAAGATGGCGACTCGATACTTGAAAGATACTGCGGCGTTATGGTGGAGGCGTCGATATGGAGATGTCGAGCGAGTGCGTGTACTATCGATACTTGGGGTGATTTTGTTCTTTGAACTTAAAAGCAATTTTATCAGGAGAATGCTAAGAGCGAAGCAAAGAGTCGGCCCGTAAACTTAAGCATTCGGAACAATCCGGGATTATGTTAAGGAATTTACTACACTAACCTTGGAGATTCGGATCTTTCCGACCAAGACTCTCTTTTATTTCCTCGATGGTTTGCAAGGATGGGCTAGGGGCGGAGTTAGAGGCGTGGAGTTCAAAACCTTGCTACGGCTATCGCCCGTGCCGAGGCCTTGATCGACTTTAGTACGAGGAGGAAGCGTATAAGCGAGGATCGAAAGGTGAACCATGAGAAGGTGGGGAGAAAAGTCGCTCAAGCAAAGCACGATAATGCACATAAACCACCAACCGGAAAGAATAAAGGCGTAAAGCGGCCTTTAAGAGTGGTGGATGCTTCATATGACGGACCTCATAGAGCTCGAGATTGCCCTAAGAAAGCAAGCCTTAATGGAATGATGGTTCATGAAGACGAAGGCTCAGTGATGGCGGATGCATGAGCTCGATGAGGATCTTGAATGCAATCAAGGCCAAGGCGGAGGTACCGAAAGTTGTAGGGAAAGGATTGCAATTTGTAGAAGCAACCATCAATGGGACCAAGGTGCGTGCTTTAGTAGATTCCGGTGCCACTCATAATTCGTGTCGGTTGATGAAGCCAGCGGCTAAGGATTAGCGCTCTGAAAGGTGGAGCGTTGGCCGTGAAATTCGAAGGCCAAGGATGTTCAAGCCAAGATCGGAGAATGGGAAGGGACGGTTGACTTGTCGGTGGTCCCGATGGATGATTTCGATGTGGTTCTTGGGTTGGAGTTCCTCGATAAGGTCTGAGCTTTCCATGCCATTTGCTAATTCTTTATGTATCCTAGATGGTGGAAAGACTTGCATGGTTAGCACGGAACAGGATTCTAAGTGTGGAGTAAAGACCCTTTCGGCCATGCAATTCAAGAAAGGGTACAACAAGAGCGAGCCTTGCTATTTGGCGGTAATAAGGCTAGAGACGGATGGTGAGTCGGGCAAAGTGGAGTACCGAAGGAGATCGGCGGGTACTTGATGAGTTCAGGGCGTGATGCCCAAGGAGTTGCCAGCTACCACCTAGGAGGAGGTGGATCATACCATCGAGTTGGGCCGGGTTCCAAGCCACCGACAAAGCCCACTGCAGAATGCCACCACCCGAGTTGGAGGTTGCGTAAGCAACTCGAGGATCTTTGGATGCGGGCTATATTCGGCCCTCGAAAGCCCCATATGGTGCGCCGGTGCTATTTCAAAGGAAGAAGGGCGGATCCTTGCGGATGTGCATAGACTACAAGGCACTTAACAAGGTAACGATTAAGAACAAGTACCATATTCCTCTTATTGCAATTTGTTTGATCAACTTGGAAAGGCGAGATACTTCTCCAAGTTAGACTTGAGATCGGTACTACCAAGTACGGATAGCGGAGGAGGCGAAGCTAAGGCGGCGTGTGTCACGAGTATGGTTCTTCGAGTTCTTAGTAATGCCCTTTGGCTTGACTAATGCTCCCGCTTACTTTTGCACCCTTATGAATAAGCTATTTCACCGTTCCTTGATAAGTTCGTGGTGGTATACTTGGGCGATATCGTTGTTTATAGTCATACCTTGGAAGAGCATGTCTTGCATTTGAAGCGGTGTTTCAAGTGTTACGAGAAACGAGCTTTATGTAAAGTTGGAGAATGCTCTTCGCCCAAGACGAAGTCGAGTTCTTGGGACACAAGATCAAAGACGGTGGATTGATGATGGACGGTGCAAAGGTAAAAGTTATCCAAGAATGGGAACCGCCATCCAAGGTAGCTGAGTTCTGATCTTTTCTTGGCTTGGTGAACTATTATCGAAGGTTTATCAAGGGTACTCCATGATAGCATCTCCGCAGCGGACCTATTGAAGAAGAACAAAGCTTGGACTTGGGACGAAAAGTGTCAAGCGGCGTTCGAGAGTTTGAAGAAGGGTTATGGAGGAACCGGTGTTGAGACTAGGATGTAACCGTGCCTTTCGAGTTGCACACGGATGCATCGGACTTTGCTATTGGAGGAGTTCTAATGCAAGAAGGACACCCGATCGCATTCGAGGCCGGGAAGTTAAATGAAGCGGAGAGGAAGTACAGTGCAAGAGAAAGAGATGCCGCGATTGTGCATTGCTTGCGGACTTGGAGGCATTATTTGTTAGGTTCGAGATTCGTGATCAAGACGGATAACATTGCCACGAGTTATTTTCAAACCCAAAGTTAAGTCCCAAGCAAGATCGGTGGCAAGACTTCCTAGCCGAGTTCGACTATCACTTGGGTACAAGCGGGAAGGCTAATGTGGTAGCCGACGCATTGAGTCGCAAGGCGGAGTTTGCGGCAATCACCCAAGCACAATTCTTCCTCCAAGACCAAATCAAGGAAGGATTGGAACATGACCCTTTTGCCAAGAAGCTCGTGGCTCTAGCAAGAGATGGAAAGACTCGGAGATTTTGGCTTAAAGGAGACATGTTGTTCACGAAAGGAGATCGGCTTTACGTACCTAAGTGGGGTGATCTTAGGCGTGCAATCTTGAAAGAGTGTCATGATTCGAAGTGGGCCGGTCATCCGGGGATCAAGAGGACGTTGGCATTGGTTGAAGACACTTATTATTGGCCAAGGATGGAGGACGATGTCGAGACATTCATGCGAACGTGCCTTATTTGCCAACAAGACAAGATAGAGCAAAAGAAATCAGGAGGATCGTTGGAGCCTCTACAAGCCTGCGAGGACCATGGGAAAGTGTTTCCATGGACTTTATCACATGCTTGCAAGTCGGAAGGAAGCAGGAGTATTATTGTGGTGGTCGATCGATTCTCGAAGTATGGAACTTTCATTGCCGCACCACCCGATGTTACCGCGGAAGAGGCGGCTAAGCTTTTCTTTAAAAATGTGGTGAAGTATTGGGGAGTGCCACATGTGATCGTTAGTGATCGAGATCCAAGATTCACGGGCGCTTTTGGACGAGTTGTTCAAGATCATGGGAGCAGTTTGAACTTCTCTCGAGTTTCCATCCCCAAGCGGACGGGCAACGGAGAGGGTGAGCAGCTATGGAGCTCATCTTGGCACTATGAGTGCCAACCAACATGATTGGGCTAAACTCCTTGGCGTTGCTCAATTCTCATACAACATGCAAAGGAGTGAAGCCGGGGAAGAGTCCTTTTGAGTTGGTCACGGGCGCCAACCATTGACTCGAATGCCTTAGCCGCATCATACGAGGGAGTAGCCGGCCGCTTACAAGGCGATGAAGGAATGGCACGAGCAAGCGGACTTGGCGGGTTTCGTTGGATAAAGCGGCTAAGAAAATGAAGAGTGGGCGGATGAAAAGAGGAGACACGTCGAGTTCGAGGTCGGAGATCGGGTAATGGTGAAGCTCTTGCCTCGACAATTCAAATCACTAAGGAAGGTGCACAAAGGCTTGATACGGAGGTATGAAGGCCCTTTCGGTGTTAGGGCGTGTTGGAAAGGTTTCTTATCGACTTGACTACCGCCCAGTTAAAGATTCATCAGGTCTTCCACGTTAGTCTTCCGAACCTTATCATGAGGACGAGGAAGACTCGGAGCGAGGGTGTCAGCGGGCGCAGCAGTGGTTGTTACTTACGTGCGATCGAGAGGTTGATGAGATCTTGTCGGATCGTGCGATCGGAGACGAGTGCCGAGCTATAAGGAGTACTTGATCAAGTGGCGTAATTTGCCCGATGGTGAAGCAAGTTGGGAAGCCGAAGACTTGTTGTGGCAATTTGCGGACAAGATCAAGAAGTATCGCGAGGATGGCACGGCGAGGACGTCGCGAGCTTAGGTGGGGAGGATGTCACGACCGCTACTCGACTAGATCATTTCAAGTGTGATCGGGTTCGGATTATTCTACACTTCTCTTGGGAAGTCTTGATAAGGATGGAAGAGTTTGGAAGCCCTTGAAGATGATAGATAATCTTGGAAGATTATAGAAAAGATGGAATAAGTAGGAAGCTCTAGAAGCTTACTAGAAGCTTATGGAAATCTTATAAGCTAGAAGCTTCCAGAATGATGTATATAGTAGTATATATAGGTGTTGCCTCATTTGAAAAGATCATCCATAGAAGCTCATTTGTAAAGTTATCTTGTAAAGAGTTCTCTAAGTAATACAAAGCATTTCCTTTCATTCCACTTGTTCCTTTCTTAGAAACTATCTGTCGTTGCATACATCGTTGAGTATTCGAGCAAGGCTGAACTTAGTCGAGACTAAGTGCCGCACGGGAGACCTTGTAGAGACAAGTCCGTGACAATAAGCATTCTTGCCCAAACTGTTAGAATCACATAAACATATAAGCACTTAAATCAGCAATCTACGCAGATAATTACCTAACTGATGAAGAGACTGATCTTGGTCGACGAAGGAGCCAAAGAAAGGCTATTTCATATAAGAAAGCGCAGGGGCCCAAGTGTATGGGATACATCTGAGGTATCTTCTTTTTTTATTTGTAGTATACAGTCAAAAGACATGTATCGCTGATGACACTAAACCAGTATCTATCGGATGACAGAAAGAAGTTTTTAAGAGAAAGGGGTCATGTGTTGCAGTCAATATCAGGTGGAGGAAGCGACCTGCAGCATTGCACAAGAACATAAAGGAGGTCACCCGGAAAGCTTATGCAAGAGTCATCCAAAATTTA
The DNA here is from genome assembly GCA_022545495.1 of Chrysanthemum lavandulifolium. NCBI lineage: Eukaryota > Viridiplantae > Streptophyta > Magnoliopsida > Asterales > Asteraceae > Chrysanthemum > Chrysanthemum lavandulifolium. Next base: position 303,148,309 of record CM040239.1, on the reverse strand, counting down.
TGGATATGTTTATAATTTGAAGGTACCAAAAAAGCGACAAAGCTTATGCAAGAGTCAACTACTTAACAAAGCTTATGTAAGGCGTCTTGTTGAATTTTAGTGTTAAGTTTTAGTATTCAGTATTGAATTTGGGTTTTTGGATTTTTACGATTTGGGTTATGTTAAATGGATTGAAGTGTCGGTGGAAGAACCATAACGAAAGGTGCGTTTTGACCATTAGGTGGCGCATTTGAACACGCTCATTCTGACTCCTAAAGGGTGCGTTTCATTAAAGGGTGCATTTGAACATCGTTTCGGCCCTAAAGGCGCGTTTAGTTGGTGAAGATCTGCACCAATAGGCGCTCGGTTGGTGAAAATATTCACCGATAGGCGCGTTACATTGGTGAAAATATTCACCGATAAGCGCGTTTAGTTCTTGAAAATCGCACCAATAGGTGTGTTTGGTTTCGTTTCTTTTGTTGTTAAGCGACCCCATCATTAGTGTTTGTTTCTTTGCGATGCGACCCAAAAGGGTGTTTGTTTTTGCGTATTTCAAGTGCCTAATTGGTGCGTTTAGTTTGCTTATTTACTGCCCCGAAAGGTGCATTTAGTATTGCAAGTTGTGGCGTTTGGAATTTACTTATTTGGTCCGTTTCTTTAAGTGAGCCGAAGGGATATTTGATTTTAAGTGCACTTTCCGTGTTATGCAACATCGTAGAGGTTGTTTAAAGCTACACCATATTGTGTTGTCTTGGGCTCCGGTTCAGAATAAGCTGTTGTGAATGGCCATCTATTTCAAAATAAACCGATGTAGGGTCATATTTACCAGGTTGCTTTATTATGACATATGGTGGAAATCAAGATTCGCAACTATTAAATGGAAGTCTTTTGAGAATTCATGTCGAAGAAGATTTTAGTACTATCCATTATTTTAGTGTGCAGATTTTGCGTTCATGAACTTTATGGTAGTTTGACTTTTGACAAATTTGTATTTGGAATATGATATTATTGATGACATTATATCAATGCTATGATGGAAACAAGTTATCTATCCATGTATAATTAAAACATTGCTGTATTTGTAGTTTTGGATTTTGTTGAGCAATTATTCGGCATGAAATGAATTAGTGTTGCCTATAGTAGAAAAAGCGTTGCACTAGTATTGTTAAAACGAAAAAGAAGTGTCGCAATAGATGATGGAAAGTGTTTCACTTGATGCGTAAAAGTGTTGTCATTGGTTGGTGTTGTATAATAAGAAGTGTTGCACATGAGTATAAAAAGTGTTGCAATATATAAGTGTTGCATTTGTAAACAAGAGCAACACTTTGACAAAAGTGTTGCATATTATGGCAAAAGTGTCGCTTTAGACCTAAGGCAACGGAGCCTAAGGCAGCACTTGAAAAAGTGTTGCACTAGGCATTAAGCAACATTTTTTAGGCCTAATGCAACACTTTACGAGTGTTGCTTTAGCCCTATTTTGTAGTAGTGATATCTATAAAAAGATAAATAAATGCTCGTCGTAATGGTATATTTTTTTCGCTTGACGATTAACGGTTTGAAAGATATTTATATTTGAAAAAAAATGATGAAAGTAGGTTTTTTTTAATTGTTGGGATTAATCTCATCCATTAGATCTAATAAAAATGAAGAGTAGAGATTGATCCTTAGTATGTAAAGAAGTTTTTGCCCTCAAATGATCTTAAATCATAATTTATTTAAAATACTAATGGAGCATTAGTCCAATGGTTGAAGCAACATGTCTTGAGTCGATAGACCAAAGTTCAAGTCTCATCATTGGCATTTGCTTCATATAGGTACTCACCTCCGCAAAATCTATGGGCACACTGGAGACTTTGTGGAATAAGAGCTCAGTCAGAGTTTTGGCTCGTGCTCCTCAGGTTGGTGCCCGCTAAAGCGGGAGAGTTCTTTGGAGCTATTCCTTGTGGGATGGACAATGGTTGGTGCCAAAAGACACCAAGTCGAGGTTGTTCCCGCCAATCTACACATTTTGTGAGATAATTTATTTAAAATTTAACAAATAAAATTTTATTAATTGTCTACTTATTTTTTAAGTTTTCTTTTACGAATTGACATATGTTTTTTTTAGCACATTTCATAAAATAGAAAAAAAATAAAGAGTTTGACCAAATTGAGCTTTTTTTTGCCAATACAATGCTTAGATAGAATGATGCACTCCATTGGTATAATTTCAATTCTCTATTTTCTTTTATAATTTGTGGAGTTCTCTTATTATATAAGAGAGTGTTACAAATGGAGCGTCAATAAATTCTTTGCGTTAAGATTAGTACATCGCGCTTTCAGGGTTGTTATCAATTTATGAGATTACGTTATTATATTAAGTTAATATGTTTTTGTGAAATAATCATTTAGCTTGACATGTTATTTTTAATAAACATTTTTTGCAAAGTGTAGATTGTAAACGCTTCGGTTAACTGGAACAATGTCACACTTATGTTTCGCTTCGGTTAAATGAAGTAATCGTTTTGATAGTGTTTGGAAGAATGAATATGTGTTGTGGGTGATATAGTATTCCATAGGGGATTTTCAGAGTAGATTCAAAAGAAAAATGATTTATATATAATTACTTAATGAGCACCTATTTGCTAGTATAGTTTTTGTGATAAAAACCGAAAGAACATTCTATCCCACATTGGTGAAAGAAAAGATATGATTCTACATTATATACCAATGTTATGCGTAAATGCATAACACCTGTGTTAGATTCAGTATGAAGCTTCCCTCTTAGTTTGTTTCTACGTTAATGGCAAATGTACGTGACGGACTTTGGGGAAACTTGATATAGTCTTAATATTTTTTAAAATGCATTAAAATGTTACGATGGACTACACAAATAATGAATGGACCAAGTAATGAAACATCTTATCTCGCCTACGCTTTTTTTCCTTTACTAAATTAAACTAAGTAATAGAACATCTTATCTCACCTAGGGTTGAGCATCGGTCTAAGACCGGCCCGGACCCGCAAAAACCGGACAACCGAGACCAAATTAGACCAAAACCACGGACCGAGGACCGGAAAGAATGTGTTCGGTCCGGTCCTTCGGTCGGTCCGGTCCAAGAAGGCATTATTGGTCGGTTTGTACGTAAGACCGGACCGGACCGAGACCGAAATAAGGAAAAAGTTGGGACCGAGAACGGACCTCGGTCCGGTCGATTTTTGGGTCTGCAATACTCGGCCTAATCTCATATGCTTTTTTTTTTTTTTCTTTCTCTTTCTATATTAGCAAATGCGAAACTAATCAAGTATCATATTATGGTGATTTTAAAGCAATAAAAGAGAGAATACAAGCTACTAATTTTACGTTTTACACGATTTTATACACCTTTATATCGTTTTATTCATTTTATTCGTTTTATCGTTTTTGTTTGTTTTTTACGCTTTTATCTGCATTTTATCGTTTTATCCGTTTTGTCCCATTTTTACGTCCGTTTTATCGTTTTATGTTTTCATCCGTTTTATCGTTTTCGTCCGTTTTATATGGTTTTGTACATTTTATACGTTTTATTCGTTTTCATCGTTTTATTCGTTTTAAATACATTTTTACGTTTTCGTCCATTTTCTTATGTTTTGCCCATTTTCTATGTTTCATTCGTTTTGTCCCTTTTATGTTTGAAAACATAAGAAAATAGGCGGCGTAAGAAAACTGACGAAAACGATAAAACGGATGAAAGCGAATAAAACGGATGAAAACGAAAAACGATAAATAATGTATAAAACAATATAAAACGGATAAAACAAATGAAATGAATAAAAGCGTATAAAGGTGTATAAAATTGTATAAAGCGTATAATTTTAAAGGTTCGATAACATGTGCCACAACTCGTGACTTAGGACAAATTTTTCATTAGTGACTTAGGACAAATTTTTCAAAAGTCTAGTACCTTAGATGAGCGGGAATGATACATTAGTGACTTAGGACAAATTTTTTGCAAAGTTTAGTACCTTAGATAACATGTGCAAAACTCGGTGTGTATACCTTAACCGTAACAACCGGTTGTTTCACTATTGGTATCCACGATAACCGGTTACGTAAAGTATAGTAACCTAGATGACAAAAGATAAACATTAGTGACTTAGGACAAATTTTTTTGAAAGTTTAGTAACTTTTTTGTATATTAACCCTTTATTTAAATGGGTTAAACGGGTCACAAATGGGTTACACGTGTTAGTGGGTTAGGGTTGAGTTTTTTGACACGATTAATAAATAAGTCGTGTTTGGGTAAAAGTTATACTAACACGCCAACACGCGAACCCAAATAGGTTAACACGAACACGACTTGATTGCCGCCCCTAATACCAAGTGACTTTCCTCTTCTGCATTCATCTTCATGATCATAACAAGTATAAACATTTATAACAAACTTACAAGCCCCATATGACATGTTTTTTAATTGATATGAAGGTGTTATAAGATAAACTTGTTGTTAACGGCATAAGGTGTTGCAACACTAACGAATTAAAACTTGCATCAGAAACTTGTAAATCTGAACATACTCTAGTACCTTGAGCAATACAGCAAACAGTACATGTTTGGAACGATGATATACTAGAAATGAACCAACGAAATGATAAAATGCTTTCTTCAAATGTGTAGGGTATTTTTGTCCGGTTTTACACTAGTATAGCACTATAGCTAAGCAATCAGAACGTACCAAAAAGAAGAACTTGAGCATATAATCTTTTGTAGTGACATTAAAACATAACATATTAAGACCATACCTGAAATAGATCACACGCCAGCAAAAGATGCGATGAAGGGAAAGCTTTCACGAGGGCTAGTTCCGAAATTAAAGAGTGTGCGGACAGTATTCATCAGGAGCTTGTATTGTAACACCTTTCCATGTGATTCAGTGACAATAAAAGAATCCTCTTCTCGTTCTCCCAAAACGATACACCAGATACTGGAATTAATCCCCCAACATTCGGGAGATGGCATCATAAGGTCATTAAGATTAACAAGGTACTTCATCGACCATCCAGAATACCCATTCCTCATCTCAAAAATATACAACTGGCGGGATTTAGGAAAGCACTTACAAGCAAGAAGTAAACAACCACGGGATTCAAAGAACTTGCGATTACAACACAAAACTCCTAGCAACATTACAGGGAGTCCTACGGTTGTTAGAACCAGATGATCTACGAGAATATCCAACTTGAAATGAACCAAAGGCTCAGAGTCATAATTGAGCCAATGAATGGCACCATTCCAATATACTCCATCTTCAAAACCAATAAAACTTTTGTAGGAGAGAATTCGATCAACACAAACACTCCAAATGCCTGTTTCGGAAGAGTAAGTCTCTATTAGAATGCAAAAGCCAACACCATTATTATCGTCAACTACATGTCGAGCATGTACGACTTTGTAGTGAGGTGATTCTGTAGGAACAAAAACCAATCTAATACCACAAGATGACTTCAAATCAGACATATGGAGTTGCGGAAGCATCTTAAACAGATTAACACAAGGATTGTAAACGAAAAACCTATCAGGCTTGATATAACAAAGAAGCAAACCATTGCACGACTGCAAAATCTTAGCAGGTGCCTTGGAGCCAAACGTAAAGACAGTTGATTTGGAAGGAACTCTACTATCAAACGAAATGAAATCATATTCAAACATATTTCTTTTGCTTTTGCGTTTGGGTTTTCGTTTAGATCCCCATACAAAGAGACCACAAGGTGGATCTATGTCAGACGTTTGGCTAAGTCGTAGAGTAAAGGTAGGGCATGAAATGACAGATAACCATTGTTTGCATACGGATTTATAGAGAAAAAGTGAGAAAGCAGGTAATAGTAGTAATATTTCGATTAAAAGGTCATTGTTGGACAAGACTGCATTTGCAGATGATAAATTGTCTCTCGTATCTGTGATGAGCCTTTTGGAACCTCTGCCTTCTCCACTGATATCTACCTCTGACAGTCCAGGAACCTTAGATGAACTTCCGGCAACCATTTTTATGCTAAAGTAAGCACTTTTTGGGGTCAATTGCCTGAAGCTGTCACGCATTTTTCTGTTTGAATGAGAAAAAAGTGATTAGAGAAAGATCAGATACCCGAATAGTGTTTTGTTTTTGTGATGAATAAAATATCTTAAATACTTCAAATGACCAATTTACCCTTTTATTGTGTAAGAATCGGTAACATAAAACCTCTTAGGAGTATCTGTCTAAGCTTATCTTGTGGGCTTTAGCTTATGTTTTATAAGCATCTAATGACTTGAGAATAATAAGCTAATCCAAAGACTCATAAGCTCATGTTGAGTGTTTGGATTAGCTTATTAAAGTAAGCTCATAAGCTCAGGTTATTAGCTTATGATTGTAATATAAACAGAAAGGAAATCAAGGTAAAAATATAATGATAAGCAACAAAAAATTACTTAGTAAGCTAGCTACGAGTAACTGTTGGTTTTATGTTACTTCATAAAAGTGTCTGGGATGTACTTAAGGTGGTTCCCATGAACCACATGCATTTTTCCCGATAGTGTAAAAGGACAGTAAAAAATCTTGTTTTTCCTAAAATGCACCGCGTCTAAAAGTTTTGTATTTCAAGTCTTGTTTAGCTTGAATAAGATGCATTTGGTAGTGTTCAGTCCTGGTCCACCACTGGTTGTAGCTAGGTGTAATTATTAAGTGTAAAATGACCCGTGTTGCAAAAATCGTCCTTGTGAGCCGATAAATCACTCGTTGCCAAACAAGCATTATATTCTATGAACTAAAAGCTGAACACTCTAAAAAGCTTTTCGCCAAACGCAGCCTAAACCCTCTATATAAACTCATAAGCTTAGCTTATCCAATAAGCTTATTTTGGCTAGTAAGCTAATAAGGCCCCTAAAAAGGGTAGAAACAAACACTCTCCTCTTAAGGGGTGTTTGCTTAAGCTTATTTTTGGCTTATGAGTTGTGTGATTCCAGCATTATGTTTTATAAACTCATTTTTTTCGGCTTATTTTGAAAACTATAAGCTTATTATGTCACAATAAGCCCATAAGTTTCAAAATAAGCGGCAAAAATGGCCTTATGAAACATAGAGTTAAACAGACTCCCAAAACCACCAAAAAACACCCTCTAATATACCGGTCAAGCATCTTATAAGCCTCTGAAACTATACTCCCCTGCTCTTCCGTTATAAACACATTTCATTTTGCCTCATAAGCTCAATTTTTCCCGCTTATTTTTTTACTTATTAGCTTCCTTTTTTTTTGTGCGAGGTAATTCCTGCCCTGGCCACCTTTGGTGATGCGAAAGGTAAACCCCGGACTCCACAAACCACCCCGCAAGACCCGTGAAGCCTTATAAATAACTAGACCTTGACAATTGTGCTATATGGCTAGAGCCGCAATGGTCGTAAATAACTAGACCTTGACAATTGTGCTATATGGCTAAATGTGCTATATGGATAGCAACTGGTGGATATGAACTTGGGACCTCTAAATGGGACTCCCAATCCGTTACCACTAGGCTTATAATCACTTGTGACCTTATTATGACCTAAATATAGAACATAAGGAGTGTTTCCTAGGCTTATATTTCATAAGTAGCTCATGGCTTATGAATAACAAGATATCATACTTAGTGTTTGAGTTAGCTTATTACACTTAACAATGCAAAATGACCAAAAAGTGTATGAACATCTTATATTTTAATTGTTATACGAGGGTAAAAAAAGCCTTTTGCTATAACACTCCTTATTTGTGGGCTTATGAGCTTGTGTGATTTTGGGCTTATGTTTAATAAACTCATTTTTCTAGCGAATTCTGAAACTAATGGATTTATATAAGCTTAGAGGGTGTTTGTTTAGGCATAGCCGTCTTATGGCTTATTTGGTTTCGGGCTTATGTTTCATAATCTCACTTTTTGTGAACTTTTCAGCTTATATAAGTTTATTATGTCATAATGAACTTATATAAGCCGAAAAGTTTAAGATAAGCCACAAAAAATGAGCTTGTGAAACATAAGCCCAAAACTAAATAAGCCATAAGCCGGCTATATAAGCCAAAACAAACACCCCTTAATTATATCACAATAAACATGTATAAGCGTAAGTATAAAAATAGACTAGTAAAATGAGGCTTATGAAATAGAAACCGAAATCAAATAAGCCCGTAAGCCCATAAATAAGATCAAACAAACTCTCCCCCAAAACCCCCTTGTATAGGCTCATAAGCCCAAGCTTATAAACAAACAAACACCCCCTAAGTTATATAATAACGGATGAGGTTTTCCTTTTCTAAAAGGTTTCCTGAGGAATGCGAGTCTTTGACTTAGATGTACGCGACCTAACCGCCCCAAATGTATACCTAGTGAACCCTAACCCAAATGGTGGTTGTTAAAAAAAATGAAGCTTAAGCAAAAACCCAAATATATAAGCCAAAAAAATGGCATAATAAACAGCTTATTTTGGCTACAATTAATCAAAAAAGGTAAAAACAAAGACACCCATCTTACCGATATAATTAGCCTCTGAAACTGCTCTTTCATTTCTGTCACACCGTCAAATGTTTTATTGGTTTCCATGTTAGCTGGAAGAAGAAAAAGAAGGGCCTTAAGGCCCATTTGGGTTATTGGAATCTGGGTTATTTGATTAGTTGAGTTCGGATTAACTTGAATAAGCGTTATTACAAGGGCCCAATTTGTTCCTTCCGTGGAATCACAATAAATATGTTTGGCGAAAATAGCAGTACGAGAGACGAATAGCGGTTAGCAGTAGTAGTAAATACTATGATAAAGCGTTTAATAACATAGTTGTATGTTTGTAATTATTAAGTATAAACGTTAGTTGCTAGTAAACGCTCCATTAAATAGTATTTTACAAAAATTAATAATCTTAGTTATTTGTTGTTAAACAAATATTGTGTATAAAATGCTAAATTAGTAACTGCTTTAAAACGTTTCTTACCATTCACTGCCCATCATACCCTAAGTTAGCACAACTCGTGTTATGCTCGAGTGCTACTTATTTGAAAAGTAAACAGTATAAATCAATGCTAAAAACCTATTCCGATGAAGGAAATAACATGATATGTGAGCAAAGAAAATTAATATATACTCCCTCTTTAAGAAAAATGATATATACTCCCTCTGTCTCAAAATAAATGTCTTTTGATAAAAATCACACAGTTAATTATTAATACTTTTTCTCTTTTACTTTTTACTAAAATAACAATTTTACCCTTAACTACTTAATTAATGTATTATTTAATTTTGTAATATTAACTTCAATCAAATGTAATATGATAAACTCGATCAAACTTCTCATCTATTTTTAGTAACTGATTATTAAATTGGAATATCCCAAGAAGTAAATGTGATTAATCTAGGGCGAATGAAGTAATTTTGATGGACCCACATGATTTTGATAGAGAAGTTGAATTGTAAAACCAAACAAATTTTTATTTCAACTCTATAGTTTTCACCCATAATCGAGCCATCAACCCAAACTGAATCCAAACAATATACCTAACACACCCTTAATATAGTGGAATGCATATGTAGCTTAGATAACCATTGGCACAAACCAAACAACATCTCTACACAATCATTCCATTCCTTCATTGCGGTAACTCTAGTTTCAATTTTAGTAACATGTTTTGATAAGCTCGAGCATAACTCGAGCTGTGCTAACTAGACGAGTAAACAAATGAGTTTTTCCTTTTTCGAGTTATCCCAAAAGAGCAAGTATCATCTTTACACATATTAATCGACAGTGTTGTTGTAACAATTTCAAACCCCAGCTTTTAACAATAAAACATATATGTAAAATTAAATACTCCTTTAAATGTACAATTTGAATTTTCTAAGTCTTTATTTATTAACTTTGACCGTAAATATTTTTGGTTGTGTTATATAATATTTGATGCAAAATATATAAATAGATTGAGTTTTAAATGTATTTTCACTACGTATTATTTTTATCTAATACTATATAACACAAGTAAAAATATTTAAGGTCAAAATTGTAAAAGAAATACTTGAAAAGTCAAACCTTGACATTAATATGGGACGGAGGGAGTATCATAAACAAAACTAAGGGCGTCAAAGGCTGAGCACGGTCCAAAAACCGGACCGGACCGAAAACAGGTTTGGCCCAGAACACCGAACCAAAGACCAGTTGAAATGTGTTCGGTCCAGTTCATTGGTCGATTTTGTCTAACAAGCATATTCACGGGATTTCTTTTGTAAAACCGGACCGACGACCGAATATGATGAAAAAGGTTAACCGAGAACCAGACCAAAATACGTTCAGTCCGGACCGGTTCAGGCCAGTTTGTCAGCTCGGTTAGATCTGCGGTTTACTATGCTCAGCCTTAGAATGTCTATTTAATAATAATATTATTTTTGAGCTTTATAACCTTATATAGTTGTTGATACAAAAGTTGGGCGTTCCTGGTTTGGAGCTCCGGTTCTCGTACCAATTGAGAATTGATGCTTGAGACCTGCGCACTAAGAGACAAGAAACACCGTTAGGCTTACCGTGGGATTGTCTCCCACGATTATCCTCCGGCGTGAGAGTGAGTAATCGATTTAGGGTTTAAGGAGTTTTAGGGTTATGAGATCGCACTTAAACGAGGATATGATTCCACTTTTATGTACGCACGGAATCCTTGTTGGTTCCGTGTTCCCCAACCTTCGCGTATCCCGCCTAAGTCGGTTGGGAATGATTATCTTCTTATCTTAGAAGATATAGGATATCTATTCGTAAATAGATTTGGGATTGGGCTTTCGTGAGTAAACGCGTATTGATATTGGCCCGGTTAAATGCAGGGCTTGTAAGTATTGGGTTGTAGTCGGGTTTATGACCGACTCGCACTATCGTCATCATGTCCCCAGCCTAGTATCGCAGATGCATAGCTGCGGATGCTAGACTAATGACCGTAGTCCAAAATAAAAGAAAAAGCGTCGAAACGTATGAAAAGCCATACCCGTAGGTGCATTGCATCTAGACATCAAAGTGAATTGCAAATGCCTCGTTATTCTGGGAAAGTGACCGTCCCGTCCCATCGAGGATCTCAACCACACAAGTGAAGTTAGTGGGTCCACGTGGCACATATCGGGTGGGTAAGAGAAACTATATAACCTATCCTTCCATTTTCACCGTCTTCCTCACAAAGAAAATTCCATCCACCATTACGAAAGAATTTTGGATAGTTGCAATCCAGAAAGTAGCCAATCACAAAGGTAACCACGCGTGCGCTTTATCAAAATAATAACACGATGGTTAAGCAGTTGTCTGACTTTACCTCCGACCTCACCGTGAGCGACCTGATGGATTTCACGTCGGAGTACTTCATACCACCGGGCGTGCATCCGGTTGTTCCGGAGCACGAGCAACTATTGCGGATTTCCCGAAGGAAAGTGGAGTGTATATACACGATTATTCGATTCGCGAATCAACGTGTGCCCTGTCGCGCTTTACGTGCGATGTGTTAAATTATTATAATCTACACATATCGTAGTTACCTTTGTATTGATGCGGCCAAAATTACCAATTTTGAGGTAAATTGCCGTTTGTTGGCAATCAACCCCACCATCCACCTATTCCGCGCTTTTATCACACCATGGGCGCATGGGTGGGTGTCTTTGCTAAGCGCTACCGGTAGATTGCAATGTTATACGGATAAATTAGATTCACTTAGGAATTGGAGGAGTATTTCTTACGGGTAGATGATACATGCTTTCCACGGAATTATGACTTTTATACTCGGGGTACATTAGAGAGGATGAGTGCCGTTGCACGGGTCTTATGTCGCCGAGGATGCGGAATCGATAATGCTAACCGCATCCCCATTAGTGCCTATCCCGAGGATTTTGGTGCATATGGAATCGGTAGTAATTATTTTGGTCCCAAGATGAGATCCCAATCTTCTTAGACGCGCATGGCCGGGTGGGTACTTATTCCTCCGTACCTCTGTGTAAATAATGTAAGAGCATTCTTCCTTATACTTGCGCATTATATAACCTGTGTGCACATGTTGTTTTGTGGTGTGCGAAATGGATCTTTTACCGTAGTACGCTTAGCGAAGCCCGTAGAGGTAAGGGATGTGGACACGGCCTTTGAAGGAGAATGAGGCCAATTCTAGCCGCCACCGCAGGCGCGTCATGAAGTGAATCACGGGGATACGGGGACCGGTTCTCGATCGCAGTGGAGGCAACACCCCTGCAAAGCCGTCCTAATCCCGAAGTAACTTCTCTTGTGGCGCAGCCACCGCCCGTAGCTGTGGCTCACCCTATGGAGGAAGAGGAAGAAGAAGAATCTGGGCTTAGTCGTAAAAGGACCCGAAGGGATGATGGTGTAGGCCCATCAAGGAAAAAACGCCCCGTGGTCCAGACTGTGGAATTATCCTCCACTGATGAAGCGTCTTCGCACCCTTCTGCTGATGTCGCGGAGCCACAGTAAGTAAAGCCGTATATGTATAATTTCCTTTTGTTGGTTGATGTGCTAGTTGTGAATCTAACATTTCACTGGTGATCATTCGCAGGGTGGAGCAGGTTATAGAATCACCCCCCAAGGCGAGTCCTATACGTTCAGCGCATTCTGAGCCGCAGAGCCAGGATAATGAAGACCAGTCTGATGCGGATGCGCCCATGGAGCAATTGGTTGAAGAATTGGTGCAGGTCTCCGCACATCAGGCTGCACTAATTGTGAAGCTGAAAGATCGAGTATCTGGTGGGGAGAACCAAGATTCACAAAAGGACCAAACAATAGCTTTGTTGGGCGCACTGGTGAGCACCCGGCGCAATGGATAGCGCCAATGCAGAGGCAGGATCCGAGCGCATACGCTCAAAAACAAAGCCGAGGACAAAATGGCGCTAATGTGCCAAATAAGTCAAGAGCGTCTTGAGGTTGCCAGGTACAAGTCTGCGTCTTGTTGGGTACTTAAACATCTAGAGCGGGGTAAGGAAAATTTGTTTCTGCATTGGGGAGCTTAGGGCTCTTGTGAAATGGTCATTGGAGGTGCAGGAGGCAAAGCTGCGTAAGCTTAGCCTCGAGTATGACGAGGAGTTGTATCCTCACTCATGTCCACGATAGCGGGCCTTGAAGGCTCATAGGCCATGGTCTCGCCTAGGCGCCTCGGTACTGGAATCGCCAGAGGTGGTTAATGCCTTGGGGAGGTTGTGCGGTGTGCTCGGGCGTGGTAAATCGAAGCAATTGAAAAGCTCCACGAGGCCAAACCGCTGGGCGCTCATTGATAAGGTACCAATTATGATCTTTGAGTCATATGATCACTTGGTCATTGCCATGCGTAGAATGAAAGACTTAGAGCTCCCATGATTTCGGAGCTTGGCGCGATCAAGATTATCCGATAAATGTTATAATGGCGGGGTTGACCTTGGCGCGTCATCGTACCGAGGATGCTGAAACACAGCCGGACTATTTGAAGCCCCATGAGTCTCAGCTTCAAGTACCTGTCTTTGCGCGTCCTAGGGATAGTCAGAATCCCTTTGCTTTGGAGAAAGAGGTACCTTTAAAGGAGGTCTTGGAAGCGCATGCGACCCGTCTTGCTAAAAAAGAAGGTATTACAGGTAAAACTATTTTGTGTGGGGTTGGTGCGGCTCACTTGCCAAGGTCAGAATCCCTTTGCTAAAAAATAAAAGCTATTTACCTTGCCAAGGTTTATGACCGCTTCTGCGCTTTTCTTTACGGTGGCGCAGCTGGGGAAGTATCGTATTCGAATCGAAATTGAGTCGGGCTTTCAAGTTCCGACCGATCTATTCTTCTTCCTCTTGCATGAGGCGCTAATGTTCGTAGTTTTGGGATCGAAAGCTTACGGTGTTAATTCGGTCGACCCCCCGAGAGTGAGTGCGTTTGTTTACTGCCGCTATACCCTTATCGACTGGTGCCTCCGACCTTTGTCGCCCGGTTTAGCACCGATTGGAAGGGAGTAGTAAAGACGGTCTTGAGTGGGTCTACTCCACTTGTGGTGGTTGTAGTGGCTTGGGTTGTTCCCGAGTGCGGTTCCACCGGAGGAAGACCAAGTCTTGGCACGATCCCTTATTTTTAGCAATGTTGTCCCTGCAGGTGCAACTTGGGGTTAGTCCACTCTGCGACTTCTTCCCACGAGGTCCGATCGCGATCGGCGATTTCGTGCTTTGTCATTCTAGTGTTGGTTCTTAGTGTAGGGTCCACGGATGGCGCCACTTGTTGATACAAAAGTTGGGCGTTCACGGTTTGGAGCTCCTGCCTCGTACCAATTGAGAATCTTTGCTTGAGACCTGCGCTAAGAGACAAGAAACACCGTTAGGCTTCTGAGTGGGATTGTCTCCCACGATTATCCTCCGGCGTGAGGTGAGTGTCGATTTAGGGTTTAAGGAGTTTTAGGGTTATGAGATCGTCACTCAAACGGGGATATGATTCCTTTATATAAGCACGGAATCCTTGTTGGTTCAGTGTTCCCAACCTTCGCGTATCCCGCCTAAGTCGGTTAGAATGATTATCTTCTTATCTTAGAAGATATAGGATATCTATTCCAGTAATAGATTTGGGCTTGGCTTTCGTGAGCCCAAACGCGTGATTGATATTGGCCCGGTTCGTGCACGGCTTGTAAGTATTGAGGGTTTGTAGTCGGGTTTATGACCCGACTCCAGACTATACGTCATCAATAGTTTTCTCTTATTTTGATAAGCTTAACTTCTCCGGCTTATTTTAAAACTTATGAATTTACCTTCTATAAAACCCACAGGTATAAAAAAAGCTAGAAGTTTACATAAGCTCATAAGCCAACAAATATCCTTAAACAAACACCCCCTAAACATTTCCAAAAACACAATACACCGATCCTAAGCGAAATTTCCGGGTTTGTTTCTTCTCTCTATAAATCTCAATAATCCCATTTTTCTTTCTTTCTTAAAATCTGGTCAACGCAATCTCAACATAATCTTGATTCCATTGTCTTCGATTAATTGATTGATTTAAGGTAAAAATGTTTGTTTTTTCACATGGGTATGCTAGAAAATATATAAAAATTGTTAATTTGGTTTGATTACATGTTTATTATGATTTGATTCTTTATATGAAATGATTGCTTATTAATCTTGGGGTATGTCCTTTTAGGATTAGTCGGCCAGAAGGTCGGAAACCATGGTAAATTTGATAATTATTATGGGGTATTTGTTTCGGCTTATATAGCGGCCTTATGGCTTATGTGGTTTTCGGCTTATGTTTCATAAGCTCATTTTTTGTGGCTTGTTTTGAAACTTTTCAGCTTATATAAGTTTATTAGACATGATAACCTTATATAAGCCCAAAAGTCTCATAATAAGCTGGAAAATTTGGAAAATTGGGGCTTATGAAATATATGTGGAAATCAAATAAGCTCATAAGCCCACGTATAAGCTTAAACAAACACCCCCTTACGGGGGTGTTTGTTTGGCTTATTGCGGGCTTATTGCTTATGTGGTTTTCGGCTTATGTTTAATAAGTTCACTTTTTGTGGCTTGTTTTGAAACTTTTTGGTATAAGCTTATCATGTCATGATAAGCTTATATAAGGTGAAAAGTTTCAAAATAAGCTGCAAAATGTGAGCTTATGAAACATTAGCCGAGTGCCACATAAGCTCGCTATATAAGCCGAAACAGACACCCCCTTAGATAAATAGTTGGCGTTCAGTTAACTGGTCAAAGAGGGCTTTGGAGAAATAGGTCATGGGTTCAATCCCAACTCTTGGCTAAAGGTTACTGGTAGGTCCTTGGAGAAGGGTTAGTTGGTACCCAAAAAGGGACCGTTAGGTTTGACGATTTAAACCTTTTGTAGGTTTAACAGTTTAGGATAAGGGGTGGTTGGAAATGGTTATGGATTTGTTATAACTAGTTGTGCGGTTAATAAATAAGCGGAAAGAGGTGTAACGAAATGCAATGTGGGAGATTGAGTTTGTATTTGCTTTTGCTGTAGTGAAATGCCAGAATTAGATGACTTGTTGTGATAAGTTATGTGTTTGTAGATTCTGTTTATTTAAGGATTAAGAGATGAAATAGTTGTAACAATCACCACGCGGCCTAGTGGTTAGGCACTTGATGTCCTCGCTAGGTACATATCTTGGTAGCGGCTAGGGAAAGGGTTAAAAATGGTCACGGGATACCCCGGTTAGGGTATGTCTATCTGAGTCAAAGACTTGCCCTCCCGGGTAACCTGAATAGGAAATACCTCATCCGTTACCCGTTTACATGCATGAGCAATTAAAATAAGCAACTCCCAAACTGCTTATTGCACCTTCAATGTAGCGAATTATCACAAGCAGGTCAAACACTGAAAATTACTTTATCTGTATCTGATAAGCTATACAATTTAAGCAGTCCCAGCGTGACTATTCCAAGCTCTCTATTTCACCCTTAGATAATCAGATAAGCACTCTGGCTAAGCAAATCCCAAACACCCTTTGAAACTAATATTTTTGGCAAGTGTCAAGTATGGTACTTTACTACTTTTAATTGGTGTGTATTTCACCCTTAGACTAATAGCATAGCACTCCTCTGTCCCTTCTAATTTTGCTGCTATGGTTTCTGTCTGTTTAAGGCATTGGTTAGTTTATGATGTCGATTTGTGTTACCATTTGCAATGTTACTTTTTGTGATGACAGATGTTATGATGAACTTTTGCGTGACTTTCTTTCTTGTTAATTCGTTTTGAGTGTTTAGAATAGAATAAAAAGTGATTAAGATTATGATTTTCTGATTACGTGGGGTGAAAATAATGAATCTAATTATGGTTCGTTAAGTTGTAATAATTATTTTCAACACATGTATCCAAACACCCTTTAGGATCTTTTAAGCATTACACCTAAGATAGCCAGTTTGAGTATATGGATGTGTGGTTTTTGCGACTGGACGTGTAGTACTTTTTTGTAAATGACTGGGCAAAAGTGATCATAATTATGATTTTTTACCTTTTTAGAGTCAAAATGATTAGATTTGCAAAAACAATCAAGAATACTGATGATCACTTTTGAGACATACATCCTAAGTTTCTAACATCCCTCCGAATTTTATGTAAAGATTAAACATGTCTACCCAAGATAACCAAAGGCATATCACCTAAGCGCGAGCGTATTCACTGTTGAAAAGAAAGTGTTGACCGTTATCTTTTCCTTTAAACGAGACTTGATCACAATTGCTATGTATCAGAACATGTCATTTTCGGTCCTGAACGTATTGGTACATTGCAGGCTACATCAGATATGAGTGTAAAACCGACAGTCTCCTTAAGGGCTCCACTAGTTGGAGGTATAGTCGCCTTAAATGTATTATAACTAGTTGTGCAGTTAATAATAATTGGAAAGAGGTAACAAAATGCAATGTGGGAGATTGAGTTTGGATTTGCATTTGTTGTAGCGCAATGCCAGAATTAGATGACTTGGTGCGATAAGTTATGTGTTAGGAGATTCTGCTTATTTAAGGATTAAGAGATAAAATAATTGAAACAATCACCGAGGTGGCTTAGTGGTAGGTCCATATCTTGGTGGTGTCTAGGGAATGGGTTAAAAACGGTCATGGGATACCCCGGTTAGGGCACGTACATGTGAGTCAAAGACTCGTCCTCCACGGGTAACTTGAATAGGAAAGGCCTCATCCGTTTACCCGTTTACATGCTTGAGAATTTAGAATAAGCAACTCCCAAACTGCTTATTACACCCTCAACGTAGTGAATTATCACAAGCAGTTTGCTTCTATCCACACACTGAAAATTACTTTTTCTATACCGGATAAGCAATCCCAGTTTGACTATTCCAAGCTGTCTATTTCACCCATAGATAATCATTTGCAATGTTACTGTAAAGATTCTATTGTAACTGAATTACTTTTTGTGATAACAGATGTTATGATGAACTTTTGCGTGACTGTTTCTCTCTTGTTAATCTGTTTTGAGTGCTTCGAAGAGAATAAAAATTGACTTAAGATTATAATTTTCTGATTACTTGCCGTAAGAATATTGAATCTAGAAAAGCAAGACATTGTTGTGAGAAAAAAATTACTGTAGTTATTATAGGTGAATATAAAGATACGTAGTTGTCCTTAGCTTTAATCAATTAATTATCTTATTATGGTTCGTCAAGTTGTAGTAATTACTTTGAAGACGTGTATCCAAACACCCTTTAGGATCTTTTAAGCATTACACCTAAGATAGCCGGTTTGAGTATATGGATGTGTGGTTTTTGCGACTGAATAGTACTTTTCTGTAAGTGATGGCAAAAGTGATCATAATTATGATTTTCTACGTTTTTAGAGTCAACATGAATAGATTTGCAAAAACAATCAATAAATTGTTGCAAGAATACTGATGAACATCCCTCCGAATTTCATGTAAAGATTGAACATGTCTACCCAAGGTAACCAAAGGCATATAACCTAAGCGCGAGCGTATTCACGCTATTGAAAAGAAAGTGTTAACCGTTATCTCTTCCTTTAAATGAGACTTGATCACATTTACTATGTATCAGGACATGTCAATTTCGGTCCTGAACTAGTATTGGTATATTGCAGGCTACATCAGATATGAGTGTAAAACCGACAGTCGCCTTAAGGGCTCTACTAGTTGGAGGTATAGCCGCCTTTGCTAAGATTGCAGGAGCTGCTAAAGCTGCGGGTGGTGTAAAGCTAGGTGCTGCTGCAGCCGCTGTGACTGCTGCTGCTGGTGCCACAATGTCAGGTTCGAAACAAGACGCTAAACAAGCATCCAAATGAAGGGATCTATACAGTTAGATAGGATGCGTTTTTGAATAATCCTGTCATGGTGGTTTCTCATCAAATATGTTTGTAAACTTTTTGAGGATCTAGTCCTACCATACAATTTCAGAATGATTTCTTTCAGCTGAATTGTTGATGTACTCTTGTAGCATTAACGATAATTTAGTATAAAAATGCATGTAGTTTGCAATCAGGTATTCATGCCCGTTTTTGGCAATGAGTTCGAATCTCTCTGATGATCTTTTCTGAACTATATATGTTTTGTTTGCATAAATTAGCAATTTAGCCATGAACAATTTATCGTCTTAGCCGATTAATTTCTCATGGAATATAGCAAATTAGCAACATCTATTATTTTACGAGAAACTGTGGGATAGGTAGTTGTCATGGCATTCATCACAAACAATAAAGTACTCTATCATCCGCAAAATAGATTCATTGCAATAAACAATATAGAAACGACTCTGTCATGAGAGTAAGAGAACAGAATAGATACATAGGTAAGACATTGTTCGGGAATCAACTGATGTGATTGCAATTTAATCTTAGCAAAGAAAAAACATAGGTGAGATCAGATGTTCCGTTACTTGATACATTCATTATTTATGTAGTCCACTGTAACACTATGCAGCTACTTAATTGAACTAAAAAATATTTAGATTTTATATCAAGTTTCGGCATGGGAACTATCTACATGTTTGATATTAACATGGGAAAGAACACACACAGAAGCTTCATACTAATTCTAACACAAGTGTTGTGCATACACTTTGGTATATAATGCATAATCATTTCTTCTTCTTAACTATGTGGGATAGAAAGTTCTCTTGGTTTTCAACCAAAAAAAAAAAAAAAATGTTACTAGTAAGTTACCTAGACTTTCTTTTTTCTAAATTTCAGTATAACTTTTTAGGTAACGATACAATCAGATACTAAGGTCCCCTATGGAGTACACTATCACCCACATGTACCACAAAGTCATTGTTTCAAACGAAACGACTATATCATTTAAGTGGCCGGGAGACCAACGAAGAGAAACATAAGTTGGACATTGTTCCAAAGTTAACTGAAGCATTTGCAATCTAGCTAGATAAGCTAATCTTCATCTATCCGATCTTAAAAAACTTTTCGATGTATTGGACCTCATGATCTGCAAAAATTTTGTGCTCGACACGAAATGCAGAACCACCATTGGCCATGAACATAGGTGAGTTCAGATATTCCGTTACTTGATACATTCATTATTTGCGCAGTCCTAACACTTTGTAATAATTTAACTGAATTAAAAAATATTATGATTTTATATCAAATTCTCGGGATACGCCTTTTGCAGGTTTGACATTAACATGCGAAAGAACATATACCCGAAAGCTTAATATTGATTCTAACACGAAGGTGGTGCACACACTTTGGTATATAAAATATAATCATTTCTTCTTTTTAACCAATGTGGGATGTGTTTTTGAATAACCCTGTCATGGTGGTTTTTCATCGAATATGTTTATAAACTTTTGAGGATCTAGTCCTAACATACAATTTCAGAACAATTTATTTCAGCTGAATTGATGATGTACTCTTGTAGTATTAACGATACTTTAGTATTAAAGATGAACCAACTGCTTTGGGAGGAGATGTTTGGCTAGGGGAGGTCTCAAGTAACCGGGACTTTTACCTCTTCACGCGATAAAGGAGGAGTAGGCGGGTCTCAAGGTCAGCATACTGCCAAATTGGATGTCAATGCTGGATGATCCACTAACAACTAACAAGCCTTAAAAAAAAAGTATTAATGATGCATGTAGTTTGAAATCAGGTATGATCTTTTTTAACTATATATGTTTTGTTTGCATAAATTAGCAATTTAGCCGTGAACAATTTTACGTCTTAGCTGATTAATTTCTCATGGAAAATAGCAGCTTCTAACTTATATGCATTTACACCCGTTATAACCGATACCAAGTATTGTTACTCTATCACCCGCAACACAGATTCATTGCTCCAAACAATATGGAAACGACTTTGTCATGAGAGTAGGAGAACAGAAGAGAAACATGGGTGACATTGTTTGAGAATCAACTGATGTGATTTTACTTTAATCTTAGCAAAGGAAAAAAAAAAGTGAGATCAGATGTTCCGTTACTTGATACATTCATTGTTTCAACACCGTAACTTGGTAAAAAAAAAGCATTAATATTTTATATCAAGCTTCGGTATATCTCGTCCCATGATTGACATTAACATAGTAGTGTAGTGTCAAACATAGGAAAGAACATACACAGAAGCTTCATACTGGTACAAAAGTTTTCAGCGTTTGCCATTCACGCGGAAACAGACGTACACGGAACCTTCATGCTGATTCTAACACAATTGTTGTGCATACACTTTGGTATATAATGTAGAATCATTTCTTCTCTTTGACCTATGTGGGAAGAATGTTCTTTTGGCTGTCACCACAAAAACAATAATAAGGTACCTAAACTTACTCTTTATAGCAAATTCCTGTATAATCTTTTAAGTGACCTATGGAGTACTCTATCACTCACACGTACCACAAAGTCATTGTTTCAAACACTATCGAAACGACTATATCATTAAAGTGGGAGACCAACGAAGAGAAACATAAATGAGACATTGTTCCGTAGTTAACTGAAGCGTTTGCAATCTAGCTAGATAAGCTTATTTTCATTTATCCGATCTTAAAAAACTTTTTAATGTATTGGACCTCATGATTTGCAAAAAATTTGTGCTCGACACGAAATGCAGAACCACCATTGGCCATGAACATAGGTGAGATCAATTTTTCCGTTATTTGATACATTCATTTTTTGCGTAGTCGTAACACTTTGTAATTATTACTAAAATTGAATTAAAAAAAATATTAAGACTTTATATCAAGTTCTCAGAATACGCCTATTTGCAGGTTTGACATAACATGCGAAAGAACATATACCCGAAAGCTTAATACTGATTCTAACATGGATGTTGTGCACACACTTTGGTTTATAGAATAGAATCATATTTTTTTAATGTATGTAGGATGCGTTTTTGAATAACCCTATCATGGTGGTTTTCATCGAATATGTTTGTAAACTCTTGAGGATCTAGTCCTACCATATAATTTCAGACCGATTTATTTCAGCTGAATTGATGATGTACGCTTGTAGCATTAACGATAATTTAGTATAAAAATGCATGTAGTTTGAAATCCGGTATTCATGCCCGTTATGGGTCATGATTTCAAATCTCTCTGATGATCTTTTTGAACTATATATGTTTTGTTTGCATAAATTAGCGATTTAGCCATGAACAATTTAACGTCTTAGCTGATAATTTTCTCATGGAAAATAGCAACTTCTTACTTATATGCATTTACACTGTTATAACCAATACTGAGTATTGTTACTCTATCCAGATTCATTGTTCCAAAAAATATGGAAATGACTCTGTCATGAGAGTAGGAGAACAGAAGAGAAACATAGGTAAGACATTGTTCGAGAATCAACCCGATGTGATTGCAATTTAATTTTAGCAAAGGAAAAAAAAGTGAGATCAGATGTTCCGTTACTTGATATATTCATTATTGTTTGCAACACGTACCGTAACTAGTTCAAAAAAAAGTATTAAGATTTTATATCAAGCTTTGGTATATCTCGTCCCATGATTGACTTTAGCATAGTAGTGTAGTGTCAAACATAGGAAAGAACATACTCCGAAGCTTCATACTAATTTAAACACAAGTGTTAGAGCGGACGGTGTGGACTTGGTTGTGGCTCGCCGTGGGTGACGTGGAGGTCCGCCGTCGCTCGCCGCCACACCGGGGTCCCTCGTTGTGGCTCGCCGTGGATGTGAAAATCGTGGGGACGACGAGCTAAACTTCTGACACAAAAGCAGCAAAGTGCAGAACGGTTTGTGTTTGTGTGTGTAGTGTGTGTAATTGTGGGCCCCAAATGAAGAGGTTGAGGTTTGTTATGAGTGAGGAGGGGGTTTGTTGTGGTTAGTTGTGGGAAAATGGGATGTTGATGTGGCGCTGAGGTGGCGCGACGACGAAGTTAAGCCTTGTTATGACACCTTCCACTCTTATGCAACAATTAAATGCATTTCCAAAAAATTTAAGACTTAATATCAAGTTTCCACGTACAAGAGTCTTCAGCGTTTGCCATTAACGCAGAAACACTCATACAGGGAACCTTCATACTGATTCTAACACAATTGTTAAGCATACACTTTGGTATATAACGTAGAATCATTTCTTCTCTTTGACCTATGTGGGATAGAAAGTTCTCTATGTTTTCACCACAAAAACAATAATAAGGTTACCTACACTTGCTCTTTATACGAAATTCCTGTATAATCTTTTAAGTGACAATGTTAGAAACTAATATCCCCTATGGAATACTCTATCACCCACACGTACCACAAAGTCATTGTTTCAAACACCATCAAAACGACTATGTTATGTAAGTGGGAGACAAACGAAGAGAAACATAAGTGAGACATTGTTCCAAAGTTAACCGAAGCGTTTTCAATCTAGATAAGCTGGCTAATCTTCATCTATCCGATCTTAAAAAACTTTTCAAAGCATTGGACCCCATGATCTGCACAAATTTTGTGATTGACACGAAATGCAGAACTACCATTGGCCTTTGATCGATAATCGCAACCAACGCAACAGCCATTGAAATAAAACATCATCGCCACACACGAGCAGACTTGTTTCACCTCTTGCTCAATCCATCATCCGAATCTTTCTTATAGTGTGAAAATTAGTAGCTTACACACCGTGGAAAAGAAAGTGTTATCCGTTATCTTTTGGATATTAAGCAACCTGTATGATTGTCTCACTTGTTGTGTGAAATCACCTTTCAATGAGACTTGATCACATCTGTGATGTATCTATACTAATTAAGTTCCAGTGCGCATGTTTAAGTCATCATGCAATTCGGAAATCCTCCATGGAGTACTCTATCACATGCTACACAGATTCATTGTTCCAAACAATATGAAACGAGAGTCATGAGTGTTCCGCTACACAGAAGAGAACATAGGTAACGTATTGTTCGAGAATCAACTGATGTGATTGCAATTTAATCTTAGCAAAGAAAAAGATGCGAGATCAGATGTTCCGTAGCTTTATACCGTAACACAAAGCTTCAATGTATATTGACATCCATAGTTAGACGTTAAACTATGAAAGAACATATATACATGGTAGCTTTATAATGATTCTAACATGTATCATGTGTAAACACTTTGGTATATAATGTAGAATCATTTCTCCTCTTTAATCTATGTGGGATAGAACTTTCTCTAGGTTTTTACCACAAAAACAACAATTAGGTACCTAGACTTGCTCTCTATACTATTCCTGTCTAATTTTTTAAGTGACGACGCAATTCGATACAAAGATCCCCTATGGAGTATCTATAACTCGCGCCACAAACTCAATGTGAAAAACAATATCCAAACAACTAAGTGAGAAAAACTTAAACATGGAAAAACTTGCCAGAATGGGCTGCAAAGATATAATACTCGGCACGAAATGCTTAACCATCATTCGCCTATTTAGATCGATAACGGCACCCGACACAACAACCTTCCAATCAAACATCATCACCATTAATTCCTACTCAGCCCATCGAGTGGACTCACTTCACCTCGGGCTCAATGCATCATCCAAATCTTTTTATTGTGTGAAAATTAGTAACTTTTAGATAATAAAAAGCTTGTAGTATTATTTTCTCTCTTATTGTGTGAAAATCACCTTTTAATGAGACTATCAAAATTGCAGGCTACATCACATATGAATGTAAAACCGGCAGTCGCCTTAAGGGCACTACTAGTTGGTGGTATAGCCGCCTTATCTAAGATAGTAGGAGCCACCTTTACTAGTTGGAGGCCATAGTCGCCTTAAGGGCTCTACTGCTGGTGCCACAATGTCGGGATCGAAACAAGACACTAAACAAGCATCCAAATGAAGGGATTTATACAGTTACATAGGATGCGTTTTTGAATAATCCCGTCATGGTGGTTTCTCGTTTAATATGTTTGTAAGCTTTTGAGAATCCAGTCCTACCATACAATTTCAGAATGAATTTATTTCAGGTGAATTGATTATATACGCTTGTAGAATAAACGATAATTTCGTATAAAGATGCATGTAGTTTGCAATCAGGTATTCATGGCCGTGAGGGGTCATGACTTCGAATCACTCTGATCTTTTTTGAACTTCATACGTGTTTGTTTGCATAAATTAGCAATTTAGTCTTGAAAAAATTATCATTTTAGTCGATTAATTTCTCATGGAAAATAGCAATTTCTGTTATTTTGCTAGAAACGGTGGGATATGAGGTTCTCATGGTTTTCATCACAAAAACAATAAAGTACCTAGCAACAATGTTTTGAAACCCGGGTCGACCCGGCCGGGTTAACCGGTTGGACCGGTTCCGGACAAAAAAACGGGTCAAAAAAACCCGGGTTTTAAAAAACGGGTCAACCGTTTAGACCCGGCGAGTTTTAAGTGACCCGGGTCAACCCGGGTTTTGAAACCCGGCCGGGTTTGGTTTTTATCGTTTTATTTATTTATTTTTTTTTTGAAAGGCAATAATATATTAAACCTCAAAAAATAAACTTGTAAATCTCGTAAGATGCATGTCTTTAGAAGTATGAAACTTGTAATCTCGTAGGATTTATGTTGTAATCTCGTAGGATTTATGCCTTTTGAAGTATGAAACATGTAATCCCGTAGCATTTATGGTTGTTTAGAAAATTATGCAGGTTTATATCCTTGTCCACCTTTGATTTGTTGTTTAGAGCATGAAAAATGGTTATTTGCTTTTTTTTTCACTGCAAAACTAGTGTTTGGACATTATGTTTGGACAATTAGAAATAGATGTTTGGACATATGCATAAAACCGGGTCTAACCGGGTTGACCCGGCGGTTGAACCGGTTGACTCGGTGACCCGGTGACCCGGTGTCTTGGCCGGGTCGATCACAAACCCGGGTTTCAAAACATTGCCTAGCAATACCTTTGATTTATGCATTTGTACTGTTTAACCAATACCCAGTACTATTCTAAATCTACTTCGATAATTGATACCAAAGTCCGGTGTAAATTTTTAAATCTTCATGCAATTCGGAAATCCTCCATTGAGTACTCTATCACCATAGCAGATTCATTGTTCCAAACAATATGGAAACGATCACACGAGTAGGAGAACATAAGCGAAGCATAGGTAAGACATTGTTCGAGAATCAACCGATGTGATTGCAATTTAATTTTAGCAAGGAAAAAAACATAGGTGAGATAAGATGATCCGTTACTTGATACATTCATTATTTGCATAGTCCACCGTAACATTCGCAATTATTAATTGAATTAAAAAATATTAAGATTTTATATCAAGTTTCAATGTATGACTGTCCCTAGATTGACATTAACATAGTGTGTGTCGATCATGGGTAAGAACATACGCTGAAGCTTCATACTAATTCTAACACAAATGTTGTGCATACACTTTCGTATATAATGTAGAATCATTTCTCTTCGTTAACCTATGTTGGATAGAAAATTCTCTTGGTTTTCAACAAAAAAACAATACTAGTAAGTTATCTAAGTGTAATTTTTTACGTAACGATGAGGTCCCCTATGGAGTACTCTATCACCCGCACCACAAATTCATGTTGGCTCAATCTATGCCAACTATTGAGGCTTTGGTTTGAATAAAGTGTTGTTGTGAATTTATTGTTGCTGATACTTTCTCACACATTCTTCGAGAATCAACCCATGTGATAGCAATTTAACATTAGCAAAGAAAAAAACATGGGGCAATTATGGCACTACACCTTTTGCTTAAAGTGGCAACACTTTCTAGGAAAAAAGTTGGCGTATCCCTTAACTAGACCTTGAGACTTGCGACTTTTTTCTTCCAATCAAGGAGCGCTAAGTGTCCATCCACTTTTCAGAACCCAATCATTGAATTTTACTTTTCGTACCTATGGTTTTTAATCGACCTAGATCCAGCGAATTTTTAAGATTCGAGCGAAATTCTCTTTTGATATTTTCAAGAAAAAAGTCAAACTTTGGAAACTATTATTTTATTTCTTTAGCCCCTTCCCAATGCTGAGCAACTTAAGCGAATTACTTTGAGCGCCTTTTTTAAATTTGTACTTTTGTACTTTTATACTTTTTTTTATAGAACTTTAAAATACTTTTTAGATTACTTTTAGACTTTTTTACTTAAGCGTATTCCTTTTTTTTACAGCGCTTTTTCATATGACAGATCTTCCTAACCTTATTCGATGAATTAGAATAGCACATACATTACAAAATATTCCCACAAGCCAAGATCTATCCATCTTCTCGAAACCCTGCAAAAAAATGTTTCGTATTCGGGTATGTATTTCTATTTTTACATTAAAATTGGTTTTTACTTTCGTATATTGATATATATAAATTGTTCGTATCTTTTTTTTTTCCGTATTTTTTTGAAATTAATCATGTTTAATCGTAGTTTTGCAACAACAATTTTGTTTATTTAAATTAGCTAAGGTTTTTAATTGAGTTGGAGGTTTTAATTTATCTGGTGTTTGGAGATGTGCTGCTTTATTGTTGTACATTTGCAATAAGTGCACTAAGGAATGAAGTAATATATGGTATTTATTACAAAATTGTACAATATGCATTAATTGTAAATAATGTGCATGCTTGGATGATTGGCAATGTCTTCCACAATATCATTGAATGCAGCTTTGTTAGTCCCCTTATATGTAATTAAGTAGAATATATGTAATTAAGTAGAATATGTCTTTGGTCCACCATGAACTGCTATTGGGATAACTCTCAAGAATCCATATCTAAAATGAACGAAAACAATCAAAGTAATGTACAATGAAAAAGAAGTATAACAAATTTGTATCCAAAAATAGTAAACAAAAACTGATATGTTCATAAATGTCTACAAATCTAACCTTAAAAGCCAAGAGAAAGCCACAAATATTATATGTTGCAATTTTAGAAGGGTTTTCTTGCGATTTCTCTTTGTAGTGAGCGTTGTAATGCCGGGGTACCACATTGGCTAAATTTTTGTAAAAACGTCTCCACAAGAACTCTCCCCATGGATATGCATTCCATGCCCCAAAATCCTCAACTAATTCCAACAAATGATTGTCAACGATGTACCAAGGTCCACGACCTATGAACACGACCTCAGCGACTATCAACAGACATACTCTTACCGCATCCTCATCTGATAACTTTGAAAATTATGTATCGTTCTCAAACAAATGTAAAAGCTCACTCCCTTTTACAGTTACCTTTCTTAGAAATTATTTTTCAGGAAAGACACGCAAACCAAAAGGACTCTGCGATCAATTTCTACAGTGGCAGGCAAAGGACCGAAACGAAATCCGGTCATCAATAGAAACTCTCCACGACCGAATTTCAATAAATTATTCCTAATTTTGTATAAAATGGTGGGGGACAAGAATCAAGCAGTTTGTCGATATATACCTGGTGTTGTAAAACGAAATTCACCAAATGATTGGCATTACCTTGTTTAGGAATATCTAACCATGGCCCAAAAACAGTTGCTCTAAACAACCTCATTCGATCTGGATTGCTTAACAACTTATACTTAATATTTGAAAGCAACTTAACCTGGGAACGAACCGTTACCTTAGCATCAAAATATTGGGGAATGTTAGCCATTTGGGAGTTTAATTAACTGACTAATTAGGGTTTGAGTTAAGGAGTTTAATTGACTGACTAATATTGGGGAACGAGTATATTAAAGGTTTAGGATTTTAATTTCACTTTTTGATTTGTGTTTTTGGGATAGTAGAGTGTTGGTGTGTGTGTTGGTGTGTGTGTGTGTAAAATTTTTAAAAAAGTGTAAAATTATAATTTTGAAAAGTTATGTAAAAAAAGTACAAAAAGGTACAAAAGAATAAAGTAAAAAAAGTCGCTACTATTATTTCGCTTAAGTCGCTCAGCATTGGGAAGGAGCTAAAAGTATTAAAAAATATTTTAGTAAGTTTGACTTTTTTTTAATAAAGGACAAAAATAATTTCGCAAGAATCTTAAAAAAAGTCGCTCATTCGGGCGCTTTACTAGGATAGCTGTTAAAAGTCAGAAAACAATAATTTGGTACACAAATGACGAGGGACACTTGGCAATCTTAGATTAAAAGTAGAAAAGTCGCAAGTCTCAAGGTCTAGTTAAGGGATACGCCAACTTTTTTCCTAAAAAGTGTTGTCACCTTGAGCAAAAGGTGTATTGCCATAATTGCCCCAAAAAACATTGGTGAGATTAGATGTTCTTTTACTCGATACATTCATTATTTGTGTTGTCTACCGTAACACTTTGCAGTTACTTAATTGAACTAAAAATATTTAAATTTTATATCAAGTTTCGACATGGATACTCTCACCATGTTTGACATTAACATGGGAAAGAACACACAAAGAAGCTTTATACTAATTCTAACATGTGTGTAGTGCGTACACTCTGGTACATAATGTAGAATCATTTCTTTTCTTTAACCTATGTGGGATAGAATATACTAGTACGCTACCTAGAATTGCACTTTACTCATGAATTTGTACTATCTAATCAATACCAAATATGTGTTCATTAAGTTTATATAATAAATCGTTTATCTTTTAAATCTACTCTGATAATTGATACTAAATTCCAGTATAACTATTTAAGTGAGACATTGTTCCAAAGTTAACTCAAGCGTTTTCAATCTAGATAAGCTAATCTTCATCTATCCGATCTTACAAAACTTTTCGATGTATTGGACCCCATGATCTGCAAAGATTTTGTGCTCGACACGAAATGCAGAACCACCATTGAAATCAAACATCATTACCACATAAATACCTAGTCAACCCACCGACTAGATTCATTTCTCCTCTAGCTCAATCCATCATCCAAATCTTTCTTATTGTGTGAAAATTATCATTATGTGTTATCTTTTAGATAATAAGTAGCTTATGTTATTGTTACTCGATCATGATCTTTTTGGGTAAAGGGATTATACCTGATGAATTAACAATTTAGTCTCGAACAATTTATCGTTTTCGTCAATTAATTTCTCATCACAAAAGCAATAAAATACCTAGCCATATCCCTGATTTGTGCATTTGTACTGTTAAGTATGGGTTTAAAATAAATCATGTATCATCTAAATCTACTTTGATAATCAATACTAAGTTCCAATGTAAATTTTTAATTCTTCATGCAATTCGGAAATCCTCCGTGGAGTACTCTATCACCCGCAACAATGATCATTCTTCCAATCAATACAGAAATGACTTTGTCACGAGAGTAGGAGAACAAAAGAGAAACATAGGTTAGATATTGTTCGAGAATCAACCGATGTGATTGCAATTTAATCTTAGCAAAGAAACGACTTTGCAATTTAATCTTTGTAAACTCAATTGAATTAAAAAATATTAAGATTTTATATCAAGTTTCAGCGTATCCCATTTCGCGTTTGATTTTATATCAAACATACGAAAGAGCATACACAAAAGCTTCATACTAATTCTAACACGGGTGTTATGCATATACTTTGGTATATAATGTAAAATCATTTCTCCTCATTAACCTATGCGGGATAGAAAGATCTTTTAGTTTTCACTACAAAAACAATATAAATTTTTAAGTGACGATGCAATCAGATATGAAGATCCCCTATTGAGTACTCCATTACCCACACCAAAAATTCATTGTTACAAACACGATCGAAATCACATTGTTCCAAAGTTAACTGAAATGTTTTCAATCTAGATAAGCTAATTTTCATCTATCCGATCTTAAAAAACTTTTCGATGTATTGGACCTCATGATCTGCAAAGATTTTGTGTTCGACACGAAATGCAGAACCTCCATTGACCTTAGATCGATAATCGAAACCAACGCAACAGCCATTGAAATCATTTCACCTCTAGCTCAATCCATCATCCAAATCTTTCTTATTGAGTGAAAGTTAGTGTTATCCATTATCTATTAGATGATAAGTAGCTTATATTATTGTCTTACTTGTTGTGTGAAAATCACCTTTCAATGAGACTTGATCACCTTTGCGATGTATCCGAACATTTCAATTTCGGTTCTGAACTAGTATTGATATATTGCAGACCACATAAGTGTTGGAATTATATAACATGACAATCAATAAATAATCACAAAACATCAGAGTATACATGCGGAAGCGTATAGGATTTATTAACGAATAATTAATTAACATAAGAAGAATATGCGTACCTTACTTGATTCTAGCCGAACAAGAATCAAATCCACAAACTAACAATGGAAGAACCCTAATTTGATTTAATTAGGATTATGTGAATTACCCCTTACCGTTTTGTAATTCAATCCAAGAATACTAACAATATTGTGTTAGTACCACTTTCTTGTACACACGTACTAAACTGAATTAAAGTAATGCTAGTTTTATCAAACCAAGTAATTTGTGTTTTGGAAAAGAAGTGGATCGACACCTATGAAGGGGTGTACGATCGTTTTAAGCAAGAAACACACAAAACAATTTAGGTTTAAGCTTATGAGTACAAGAGATGCAAAACACAAGACCCCTAGCCTTGTATATATACTAAACTAAACTTGGTGAACAAGTTTGAGTTTGAGTTGGGTTGGGTTTCCATCCCCCTTGGCCGATCGGTTGTGGGTATCCCCAAGGGATTCCGGAACCTTCCCAAACTTTGCAATCTAGTCCTTTTCCAAATACATTTAACGCCCGTTAGTCCATTACACTAATTACTTAATGTCCGTTAGTTATTTCGTTTAATTAATAAATAAATACAACGTTTATATTTAATTATTTAACTTTAATTATCATACGTAAAGTGTGCAATCCCGTGGTCTCGAGCTCGATCCTAACTCACGTCTACTAATTTATATCCATAAAACCAACAGCTCCCACTTGGATATATCTTAATAGAGTGATCACATCGGTTAGCGTCTAGCAACACTTCGATGCCTCTAGTACGACTCGAGTAAGGCTCCTGGAAAACTTTTTAATGATTTCTCATTATTATTATCCTTTTGTTTCTAATACCACGTTAAATAAAGATATGGAATTAAGTCATTCTTTATAAAACTATTATGTTTCTCGTTGTAAGTGATTGACCAAGATTACCAAATCTTCTAAACATATTTAGGGGAGATTTTGGGTGCGGCCGCACAAACATCTTGTCAACCATACGAGGGGCCCAACAGTATTAAACTCCAAATAAATTTGAAGGAACAAATTTTATCTTGGCTACAAGAATAACCCACAAACTTTGTAACATTTCGAAAACAACCCTTATGACTACCGATTCATATAGCGTTAAGTTGCTCCACGAAATGCACAACATTCATGACACTTATCCGGTATCTCAAGTCTTAGGATAACTATTCACAATTTACTTATAACAATATCCACAAAGTAAATTATGTAGTTGGGATAAGTCCTATATTCAATTCATTGAATATCATCCGAAATTGGTATGCATTCTCATCAATATATTTTCAAGTATATTCTACCACATCTCTCGATTTGTCTTAATTTAATGATACTCCCATATCATTAATCGACAACGGACATTTAGAATAACTTAGTTACTCACGGATTAAACATGCAAATATAGGACAACAATATTATAAATGAAAATAAACATAATCCAAACTTTATTTCATCAAAATAATAAATGTTTTACAATATCCTTTATCCAAATACTAATCACGATTATGCAAGAAACTATTAGCTAAGCGAAGTCCAATTCCATTGGCAAGTCCAATAAGCTTGTCTTTAGCTAAGGCCTTAGTGAAAGGATCAGCTAAGTTATCATCTGTGTGAACTTTCAATAGATTAATTTCACCTTCACGGACTTGTTCCCGAACATAGTGATACTTCCGTAGAAAATGACTGGTGCCCTTCATGACTCGAGGTTCATTGACAAATATGATTGCGACAAAATTGTCACAATACATATCAATAGGTGATTCAATTGAAGGCATAACACCAAGCCCGAAATGAATTTCCTAATCCAAACACCTCCATTGCGACTTCCGAAGCGACTATGTATTAAACCTTCGTCAGACATCGAAATCGTACTCGCTTCTTGCTCTTCCAATCAACTGCTCCTCCATTGATGACAAAGACATAACCCGTCGAGACTTCAGTATCATCTTTATCACACCTGCCGGGGCGCATCACGTGAACTCAGTAACACCAAGCTCGTATGCGGATTTCCACCATACACTAAAACATATCTTCGTATTCCTAAGATACTTTAGAATATGTTTAACAAAGATCTAGTAAAGTTCACCCGGATTCTGTTGATATCGATTGGTCATGTTTTGAGCGAACGCCACATCGGCATTGTGCATCTCACATCATACATAATAGATCCTACAACAAGCATAAGGAACTTTACGCATGCGTGCCACCTCGGCAGTGTTGAAGCACACATATCGCTACATAAGCCATGCTTTACTTCCATCGGCAAATATCCTTTCTTGGAATTTTGCATATTAAATCTCTTCAATATTTTATCAATGTAAGCGCTTTGACTTAAACCAATTAACCGCTTTGACCTATCTCGGTAGATCTTGATTCCCAGAATGTATGCAGCTTCTCCTAAATCCTTCATGGAAAAACACTTCCCAAGATATGCCTTAACACACTTGGAATGTCTTTTCCCATAATTAATATGTCATCGACATAAAGAATTAGGAAAATTACATCACTCCCACTAACTTTGTGATATACACATGGCTCATCAATATTTTGAATAAATCTATACTTTTTGATTTCTTCATCAAATCTCTTATTCCATTGCCTTGATGCTTGCTTCAATCCATAAATGGATCTTTGAAGTTTGCATACGGTTTGGAAATTGTGGATTCACGAACCCGCAGGTTGCTTCATATAGATGTCTTCATCTAGCGACCATTCAAGAAGCGGTTTTACATCCATTTGCCATATCTCATAGTCATAGTATCCTGCTATAGCTATGAGAATTCTAATAACTCTAATGTCGTCACAGGAGAAAAGGTCTCCTCGTAATCTATGCCATAAGTTTGAGTAAAACCTTGCGCAACTAGACGAGCTTTATAGACGTGTATATTGCCATCCATGTCAGTCTTAATTTTATAGAGCCACTTATTTCCAACCACCTTGGCGTTTGGAGGTAAATCGACCACTTCACATACTTCATTTTCTCTCATGGATTGCATTTCCCCATTCATTGCAACTTGCCATTTTTTCTTTTCAGGACTTGCCATGGCAGCTTTATAACTAGTAGGCTCTCCAAGATCTCATAACATAGTTTCCTCAACCTCTACGTTTAGACATAGACGTTCAGGTGCACGCGTAGTCCTTACGGATCTCTGACGGAATCACTTCAACTTCGGTGGAGGACCCGGACTATCGGGTTCTCTTCGAAGTACGTTAGTGTTTTCGAAGGTAATGCATCTTCTTGATCATCTTCGGATCATAAACTCTCCCATTGAATTCTTGAGATACGAGATCTCTTTCAAGAAAATCTCCAAACCTAGCTACAATTACTTTATTTTCGGTTGGATAGTAGAAGTAGTAACCCATAGTTTCCTTAGGATATCCTCGAAGATACACTTTACGATCTTTGTTGGAGTTTATCTGTGAGTCACGTCTAACATCGCCTCGCAACCCGGACCTTTAAATAAGACGGGTTAGGAGCTTTACCATGCCATATTTCATATGGTGTCTTATCAACCTTCTTTGTGGGAACCATATTTAGAATGCGAACAATGATTCTAAAGCATAATCCTAAAAGGATAAAGGCGAGTGGTAAGATTAAACATAGATCGTATCATGTCCAACAATGTACGATTTCTTCTCTCGATACACCATTTTGTTGTGGAGTATATGGAGAAGTGAGATTCTGGACAATTCCATTCTCATTAAGTAATCTTTAAACTCTTGGCTTAGATACTCGCCTCCTCTATCGGATCGAAGAGCTTTAATCTTCTTTCCCAATTGCAGTCCTACTTGACTTTGAAAACCTTAAATGTTTCAAACACTTCATGTTTATGCTTAAGTAAATAAACATAACCATAACGGTGAAATCATTAGTAAAGGTTAAGTAGCTAGCTACCTCTCTTTGACACATGTCTAAGTGGTCCACACACATTAGTATGAATAAGACCAAGTAGATCGAAGCCCTCTCCATATTGCTATGAAAAGGTTTCTTCGTCATCTTCCCGGATATGCATGACTCACATTTATCAAATAATTCATCATTGATATTTTGCAAAGCCCTTCTTGTTGCGACTTATGCATGTGAGCCTTGCCTATATGAGCAAGTCTACAATGCCAAAGATAAGAAGAATTCAAGTCCAACTTTATCTTCTTATTGATGCTAAACATCGAATTATTATATTTGTTAGATTCATTTCCAATCACATCAATTTCAAACACACCATTCACAGTAATCGCATTAAAATAAAATACACCATGTAAAGAAACAGAAATTCCATTACGTGAAATAGTATGAGTAAAACCATCATCCAACAAAACATAAAAGGAAACAACACCTCTAATTATAGAAGGTTCGTAATGACAATTGTTCAATAATAGTACTAAGCCCGAAGGCAATACTAAACTAAACGTTCCTATGGCTTCACAATGTGCATATGCGCCATTTCCCCACGTGCGGATATTGCTCCCATAGGCTAGCTTCCTTTCCACTCTAAACCCACAGAGTGTATTACAAATGTGAATACCACATCCGGTATCATATACCCGTGAATTTTTATGATTTAGAGTAAATAATTCAATGACAAATAAATTACACAAGAACCGCGCCCAAGTACCCTTCAGACTTCATTTTATTTGCCCGCAATTCATCAAGATAGAGAGCACATTTTCTCTTCAAATGCCCAACGCTCTTACAGTGGTGGCATGCTTGATCCTTTTTAGGATTTTCCTTCCTAGGAGTAGGGTACTTCTTGGGTTGTGGTTGATAGGCCATAACTTGTTTACCCTTATCAACTTACCCTTTTCCCTTCACCTTCTTGTTGTTCGCACGCTGCGGTTTTGGCTTATTTATCCTTCCACCCTGAATAGCAAGTACCTAGGGAGTCGGAACCTTTTGAGGTAACCATTTTTCATAATCAATAAGCAATGCGTGTAGGTCAGTAATTGTCTTCCCCACGCAGTGCATATTGAAGTTTCTAACAAAACCATTAAAATCCTTGTTAAGGTATCTATTAATCAGATTCACAGCCATGTCATTATCATAAGTTTTGCCAAGTGCCTTTAATTGGTCCATGTAACCTTTCATTTCAATACATGAGCACTTACGGGTTTACCTCTCCCCTGCCTACACTGTGTGTATGCGTCGGTCAAGTCATAAATCTCGGCAAGTGGTGGTTTCTCAAACATAGTTCAAGTTCATTGAGCATATTATATGGGAAATAATTTTCGACTGCTTTTGTAGTCTGATTACATCGTTACCAACATAAGACAAGCCACATCATTATGACGCTTATACTCAATTTGCCAAGCGTCCTTTTCACTGAGTAGCTTCGGTCCATTGGTTCGACAAGACAAGGTTCATAAAGGTATTTCAACCGGTCGGCAACTCTACGACAATTCTCAAAGAGCGGTGCCAATCATTGAAATTCTTAGAGCGGTCAACTTTTCTCGATCAAAAAGTTTTGAGCGAGAACTTAGTGCGATGTTAGTGTTATCGTTATTTTGAGCCATTTCTACGAGAAAAAGTTCAAGTATTAGTATTTTCGATAATACAACTTTTCAAGAAAATAAAATATACCCAACGGTAATATAAACATATAACCACATAATTTTCTCGAAAACTAGGATCCAAATTATCATAGGTTCATTACATCAGTTGATCTGCTAGTAACGAAAGCATATAATAAGGTAATATGTCGAACATTAATTGACAAACAATTTCCAACTCCTAGATTATTATGGGATTTATATTTTCCAACGCTATTTCAAATATAAACATGTTTCATCCCATCTTATGCCTTGAGTCCAGTTCTCACTTACTACTCAACTTAAGTGTCTAACTTAAAAAACTGCAAATATGTCCATGTAAGGTCTGACTTTACATAGAGATTTACCTCTCCATCACAATCTAGCCAAGTAATGTCATGACGTAAATTGAAACTTCAAGTGTTTCTTTTAATTAGATGGCATATAACTTAATTTAAAAGGGTACTAGTTTTGATTTTATGTGGTCAAATCAAATATGTACAAAGATGTCATGCATTCATCTTGTAGCATAAATTTAATAAAAACTTTTTATTATCAATTCATAAAGATCAAATTATCAAAGTTTTGATTGAGGTATTGGGTTCACCAATCAAGGAATTTAGCGTTAATTATCGTCCATGATAAGGTTTTAAAAGGTACCTTTTTGAGGGGTCGTTTAAGCCCTTATTTGATCACTTTTGTATCCGTAATTGCTTAATATCGTTCCTTTTCACTTTTTAGGTCTCTTGAAGGCAAAATGCTGAAATGACACTTATTTGGATGAAAAGGCGCGAATATCTGAAGAAAATGGTCAAACTCGAATCGAGACACTCAAAGTCAAAAAATACAAGGTGACGGCGCGGTGTTATCTGTGACGCCGTCGGAGATTTCTGTGACTCGTAAGCCAAAACTCCTAATTTCAAGCGACGACGTCGGTTATAAAAGAGTAGGCCGTCGCAACTCGGGACGGCCTAGATGCAATCCAGACGGCCGTCGTCAAGAGGACGGCGTCACAGGCATAAGGTGACGCCACAAGTCTAACGTGGCCAAGACGAAACCCTAATGACGGCGATCCGGCGGCGCCACAAAACATAAGGTGACGCCGTCATAAGTGTAATCTTATATATAGAATCCGAATTTTTCGGTTTAGTGTGTAGTCTTTTGGGTAAAACCAAAACCGAACCAAGGTCATCTTGTACAAGTATTTTAGGGTTCCAAACCCTATCTTACATCAAGATAAGTGTTTACTTCATTAATACAATTATGTCTTTGATTATTTGTGTGTATGCTTGCATATTCCCATGTCCCGCTAATTTATTTGTGTGTTTGCTTAGGAATATGAAACTTAATTATTGAATATTGATTGGTTGTCTCTTATCTTAGTTGATTAATGATCTAGTAATGCGATAGGTCATTCGTTGTGTACTTAATGCTTGATTAAATCTTTGTGAACCTTAGAATATGACTCCTTGAGTAGTTGTAGGCTAAACCATCCAAAGAGTGCCTTAGAGTAGGAGTTTATCATCCCTAGTGGGTTTTGTAGACGAGACCCTTTGGTAAGTT
Organism: Chrysanthemum lavandulifolium; assembly: GCA_022545495.1. NCBI lineage: Eukaryota > Viridiplantae > Streptophyta > Magnoliopsida > Asterales > Asteraceae > Chrysanthemum > Chrysanthemum lavandulifolium. The sequence goes on along the minus strand of CM040239.1, from coordinate 303,110,274 downwards.
CAAAGAGTTAGGGAGAAACGCATACCCTATAACCTTAGACACACAACGCAACTAGGAATAAGGACGTGACAATTCAACCATCAATAGGAGATAATTAAGGAGTAGTAAAACCTAAGTAAACACATCTTTAAACTATCATACGAGCACACAATAATTAGACATAGACTACATACACCTTAGATTAGATAATTAGATAAGTAGAGTAATCGGTAGCAATACCAACCCCCCAAATCCAATACCCTGAGATTCATACCTTTCTATTTCCTAAAAATATAAAAAAAGATAAAAAATAATCTTCCTCAACCCCAACCTTAGCGTAGTAACTTCTTACTAGCATTCCTATTCCCCAGAGAACGATATGAATACCCGTGGCTTACCCTAATACTACACTACAATGATTAGGTTCATTTGCCTAGGGTGTTGAAAACTTGCTCGACGAAAGGAAGTTCCTTTGACCCGAACGACGCGTGTAGCGTTATCAAGTTTTTGCGCCACGCCGAGGAATAGAATAGCTAGTTAGTAGTCCACCTCGTTTAGGTTTCTTTGCTTGATTCATATCAAGTAAATTTTTCTCATTTTAGCTTTCTCTTAGTCTATCCCCTTCTTCGTGACCTTTGTTCGTAAAACCATCACTCACCATGATACGATCTTCAACCGAAGATTCTTCACTCTACCCGCTCCCAATCCCGAGGTTGAGAACGCAATCCCACAAAACCCTTCACCTATTCACCATTTTGGAAATCACCTAGGGCATAATGAGGTAAATTGGCAACAACAAAGTCCTTTCTATGACTCAGATTCCGATGAGGAACTTGATTATGGTGAAGCACTTGATAGCGGGGAGGTCATTAATGGAGTTAGTTTTGAAATAGAGGAAGACCCCTCCCAATGTTTTGACCCTAGGTGTAGGATTGAGAAAGATGGCCCCTTTAACATGCAATTCCCTTGCAAAATAGGACTAGAGGGTTCGATGCTTATTTGAATTCATTCTTGCCTTTGAACTTAATCTCAAGAGACTTATACAATAAAATCAAGATCAATGAGTTAACTTATCAAGGGAACAATGTTGTTGAAGCGATCACTCATTTGCACGTGTTTGTTGGAAGTTTTGCTTATTTGGTAGAGTTCATGGTCTTAGAAGACTTAGGAGAATTTATTGATAACGACCTCACTCAAGTAATTTTGGAAAACCTTTCAAAAATTGACTAGGTTAAATGAACGGATGATTGATGGTCTAATTACATTCTCGATGAAGTTGAAGATTTCATCTACCAAATGCCACGCTCATCCTAGGTTTAAACATAAGGACATTGAGGCTTGTAATAGAATGACCCTATTCCATTGCTTAGTGAAAGGGATAAGCAAAGTGGGCTTAGGTACCCATATGAGAAAACTAAGCGGTATTACAAAAATGCCTTGAATTAGGAGATGATTACAAAAAGAATGAAAGAGCGTTGGAATGGCTTAAGTATGAGCACGAGAGCGTCGCGAGGCAACGTTGAGCACAACTATGAGTCTAGGTACAAGACTCTTAAATAAAGAAAAGCGCTTAGTGGAGGCAACCCATGCTTAATTTTTGCTTGTTAGTGTCATATATCTTTTATTAATTGTTTATCCTCATGTTTAAATTTGTAAAATGCTTTATTCTGCTTTTAACCTCGTCTTAATTGCGATAAAGGTCTTTACATAAAGGATAAGTGTAGAGAGGATTACACACGTTTTCAAAAGAAACGTAAACATGAGAATAACAATTAACTAAAAGATATATTTGTGTGTTTGTTCGAGTCAAATGCTTGTATCGAGTCATAATGGATGTTTTGCGAAATTTTCCGATTCTAAAGATGTAAATTTTCCGAATTTTTTCGAGAAAATCACGGACAAGTTTTTGTCGGATAACTTTGACGTCTCGGATCACAACTGACGTGTCGGGAAGGAGTAAAACAATGATTACTTTTCTCTCATTTTACGAGCCACTTATAAATTTTGGAATTTTCGGTCTTAATTTTCCGAAATTTCAGAAACATCCATTCCACAAGCATTATATCCTAGTTTAAATCGAGTCTTATGTATATTATTACCGCCGATTTTACGCGAAGGTTTCGTTTGTTTTCTTCAAGTGTGCGGGTTTAATTTATTAAGAAGAAGTTACATAAGATTGGAAGGAGCTTTTCACGATAAATTCTTCTTGGAAAGGATTTAACCACCACTTCACACGGATCCTACCGAGCTAATCGGGGAGTATTAGTTTCTTCGCTTTTAATTACCTTCCATTATCATAACTTTGATATTTTCGGGAACATTGGGGACAATGTTCGGTTTAAGTGTAGGGAGGGAAAATAAAGCGGAAATTTGAAACTATGCTTATCCTTGACTATTTGTTTTGTCAAATTGTATTTGTGTAATAAACCATGAGAAAATGTCGGTTAGGGTAATTTTGGCACCAAATTTAAAATTTTCATGACATATAGGAGTGGGTCATTAGTTTTAACAAAAGCGTCTCACGGATAGGAAGTTGCATGACTAGCACAAAACCCTTTACCACTTAAATTCCACCAAAATGTGAGGATCGCCCTTAGATTAGTAGGAATTAAAGCATTCATCTTCAATGCTTAGAGTGTGAACCGGTAGTATAATATATTCTAGAACTTGTTTTGTGATGCATTCCGAGATCGCTAGTAAGACTACACTTGTGTAGTTAGGAATAACTAGATGATAAGAGGCATTAGGATAACCCTTGTTTGATACCCGTAATATAATTACTTCTTCCACATCGGTTGAGTAATTACCCCACACCTTTGCGTTGTACTCATCTTTAGTACACGATACCCCTAGTTAACCCTCGAGCCTATCCTTTTCGCGGTTCTCGTGATGTTTTGGTTTTTCGGAATATCAATGAAGAGCATTGTTTACACCTCACCCCAAATATACACCCAAATCGCCTTTGCCTACCCTATATGCACCCACTTTTAGTGCATTATTGTTATCACCCTAAACCCTTAGTTCATTTATCCGGTTGCTTGCATAAGTTGCTAAGTCGAGTCATATCCTTTTTATACGCTTTTGGGACGATTGGGATTCATGGGAAAAGTTAAAGTTTATGAAATGACGGAAGGGCGTTAAATTCAAATTCCCTTTGTTTGCGTAATAATGTACCCCAAGTGTTTTGATCTTTTCAATTCGGGTCAAATTAGTGTTAGAGTAATAAAACTCAAGTGTAGGGATGTGCCTATAAATCCCTATCACTTTGATGTTACCGTAGAGGATGATAGAGTAAAGTGTATGTAAAAAAAAAAAAAAAAAAAAAAAAAAAAACGGGCTACCATCCTACATCTATCCTTTAAATTTATGTTTGTTTATTTCAGTTAGCTAGAAGTCTAGAGTGTCGAGTCTTGGCTTAGCAACGCCATTCTTTCGTATGCATTTAACATAGAGATTTTTTACTTGCCACCACTAAATAGCCTATCCCACCAAACGTTACAACCCTTTAAAGACCTCTTTGATAGTCTTTTCTAGGTGCTTACGCCAAAGCGATGGAGGTTTGATCTATTCTCAAGCCTATGGTAATCTATGTACTAGGACCGGTTAATGAGTGTTTATCTTCCATTTCCGATTTGTTATATTTCATATACACCTGAGAGAGATGTGAGTATCCAAACACCCCATGTGAGGTGCTAGTATGTAATTTCCGTGCTTGTTATGACTTTTGCGGGGCTTATATATGTTGTGGACCGTTTTGAACCATTGCTTCATGACCCCTAACATATAAATTAATTGGCTAAAAGCACATTTGCTTGAGGACAAGCAAATACCAAGTGTAGGGATATTTGATAAGGTTTTAAAAGGTACCTTTTTGAGGGGTCGTTTAAGCCCTTATTTGATCACTTTTGTATCCGTTATTGCTTAATATCGTTCCTTTTCACTTTTTAGGTCTCTTGAAGGCAAAATGCTGAAATGGCACTTATTTGGATGAAAAGGCGCGAATATACGAAGAAAATGGTCAAAGTCAGAATCGAGACACTCAAAGCTGCTGAAAATACAAGGTGACGGCGTCAGGTGTTATACGCGACGCCGTCGGAGATTTCTGTGACGGCTCAGAAGCCAAAACTCCTAATTTCAAGCGACGACGTCAGGTTATAAAAGAGTAGGCCGTCGCAACTCAGACGGCCTAGATGCAATCCAGACGGCGCCGAAGTCAAGAGACGACGTCACAAGCATAAGGTGACGCTGTCGCAAGTCTAACGTGGCCAAGACGAAACCCTAATGACGGCGATCCGGCGGCGTCACAAAACATAAGGTGACGCCGTCACAAGTGTAATCTTATATATAGAATCCGAATTTTTCGGTTTAGTGTGTAGTCTTTTGGAGTAAAACATAAACCAACCAATGTTTGTCTTGTACAAGATTTTAGGTTCCAAACCCTATCTTACATCAAGATAAGTGTTTACTTCATTAATACAATTATGTCTTTGATTATTTGTGTGTATGCTTGCATGTTCTCCATGTCCGCAAATTTATTTGTGTGTTTGCTTAGGAATATGAAACTTAATTATTGAATATTGATTGGTTGTCTCTTATCTTAGTTGATTAATGATCTAGTAATGCGATAGGTCATTCGTTGTGTACTTAATGCTTGATTAAATCTTTGTGAACCTTAGAATATGACTCCTTGAGTAGTTGTAAGCTAAACCATCCAAAGAGTGCCTTAGAGTAGAGTTTATCATCCTAGTGGGTTTTGTAGGCGAGACCCTTTGGTAAGTTCAAAGAGTTAGGGAGAAACGCATACCCTACAACCTTAGACACACAACGCAACTAGGAATAAGGACGTGACAATTCAACCATCAATAGGAGATAATTAAGGAGTAGTAAAACCTAAGTAAACACATCTTTAAACTATCATACGAGCACACAATAATTAGACATAGACTACATACACCTTAGATTAGATAATTGGATAAGTAGAGTAATCGGTAGCAATACCAACCCCCCAAATCCAATACCCTGAGATTCGTACATTTCTATTTCCTAAAAATATAAAAAAAGATAAAAGATAATCTTCCTCAACCCCAACCTTAGCGTAGTAACTTCTTACTAGCATTCCTATTCCCCAGAGAACGATATCAATACCCGTGGCTTACCCTAATACTACACTACAACGATTAGGTTCACCGCTCAGGGTGTTGAAAAACTTGCTCGACGAAAAAGGAAGTTCCTTTGACCCGAGCACGCGTGTAGCGTTATCGATCCATTATACCGTACTTTTGCATAAGTGTAAACACTTAGTGTTTCGGTAATTACCACCAAGTGGCGCATGGAATTAAAACTAATTCGCCCTTAGGATGAGTTTGTACATTTATGGCTTACTAAGTAGCTCCAATCGAACTCACGGGGGAGGACCGGTAAGCGCAAAAGCATAACCTTAGACATCCTTTCGGTGATCGTATGCGCACTTCTTTATTAACCCTTTATAGTTTGTTCTAGTGGGTGAGCCGTTCGGATCATTTGTACCAAAATCATCAATCAATTAAACTATTGAAAACTTAACTCTTCAAAACAAATCAAATTTCACAATTGTTTAGTCCGTATTATTTTTCTATTAAAAAATACCCTTTGCTTAAAACTATCTAACATAATAAACAAACAAGTAAAAAATAAAAAATAAACAATTAAAAAACAATGCGGACATAATAAACAATTTATACGTGTAAATAAGTAGCCATATGCAACTTATTTGATAAAACCCTATTAATAATCAATGTCTACGTTAAATTATTGTATATATTAATTAGGGCTATCACTCTCTCAATTGAGAGTGAGCCACATACATCGAAGAATCGATTATGTAAACCCATAATTAATAATATACCAAATTGCACATAATTGATTCATTAATATATATATATATATATATATATATATATATATATATATATATATATATATATATATATATATATATATATATATATATATATATATATATATATATATATATTTAATTGAGTCTTCTCCAATTCAAGATTTATCGTAAATAAATATATCTTAACAATTAAACTATTATCAAGCAACTATCCATGACAAACATGCATGTATCATCATGGATATATCATAATAATTATACAAATAGTCACAAGATCGCATATCAATAATCCCATGTCACATAACAAATTATTCATGAATTAATCACGTAACACATATATTATTCTAGGTTTCGATAAGGTTAGCAACCAATTTTCAAAACCCTAATTTTTATTTTATTTTATTTTATTTTTTTACATGTCGACTTAAAAAAAATATGGGTACGCCCAATTAAAAAATAAATCGACCAAAAAATTAAAACATAAACCCTAGATTAACCATATCAAACAACATACAATTATTTGTTTTATTATTGCTTATGTAATTAATTACTCATTAAAACCAATGACTCGTGATGCCATGTTGGAATTATATAACATGACAATCAATAAATAATCACAAAACATCAAAGTACACATGCTAAAGCGTATAGGATTTATTAACGAATAATTAATTAACATAAGAAGAATATCGTACCTTACTTGATTCTAGCGAACAAGAATCAAATCCTCAAAATAGCAATGGAAGAACCCTAATTTGATTTAATCTTTATATAATAAAGAATTACATCATTTCGAGTGTTTTGCAAAACCCTTCTCATTGAAAAAATTAGACCAATAGGAGGTTGATTTTGCCACGTGGCGAAATCGGGCGACGTGATTGGTTAATAAAAGTCAAAATTAAATTGATTTTGGTCAACCTTTAGTTTATTTGGTGTAGAAATTTGGTTGAGAAGAAAAACACATAAAAATATAGTTGTCAAATTTGTGAAAACAAAAACTTTAAAAAAGAGGGGGTAATTAATAAAACTTTAGTTGTTAAATTTTTAAAAATTGTATAGAGTTAAGTGTAATATTATAAGTTTCCATTTTTTTAATAACTTTGTAAATTAAAGGGCAAATGATTGAAAAAAGTATCATACTTGTCATTATTTTCTTTTGTGGGTAGCGAACAAATTTTTTTGCTTTTGTGGGTACTCTTCTTTCAAATTCATCCTTTTTAGGATACTATGTGACATTTTGCCCTTCGGAAAAAAATTTTCTATTAGCTAAGAAGGGCAAAATGTCCAAAATTTTCAAAAATACCCTAAAAGAATAAATTTGAAAGAAAAGTACCCACAAAAGCAAAAAATTTGTTCACGCCACAAAAAAAAATGATGACAAGTATGATACTTTTTCAATCATTTGCCCTAAATTAAACAATTATCCCTTATATTTTATACCTCCTATACTTTATAACTTAAAATACAATATATATGTTGTTTTAAAACTCCAACATATAAATGTACATGAGATTATAAATGTCATTTTTTTTTACTATATATGTTCACTAATGACTCATTTATTTCATATTAAAAGTATGAAAATGTGGACACAATTTGAATATTAAATACGGCTAAATTATTGAAAACGAGAATATAATTATCAAATTGTAAGTACGAGCTACTGTAATATGAAAAAAACGTGATTGTACTTATAACAACTACTCATGTAACTTTTATTTATTTATATAAGGATATGTAGAAAAACATTTTTAAAAAACTTTAAAGAGTATATTTTAACTTCATCAACGTTTATTATGTGCAACTAAACTCGCATCTTGTGTACATCATAATATCAATAGTGAAATTTAAATAGGAACATCAACATCTATATCAGCTAAATATAGTTGAATCTTGAGTTATCTAACAAAATTCTTTTTACAAAATTTGATTATACAAAATTCTAATGGATATAATGAATAATGAAAAGCTCATGTATAAGTATATAATTATATGTAATTACTTTTAAAGACATAATATTAGCATTGATACAAAATATTTTTTTTGGTCAAAACCCCAATGCGTAGGTATTATAACTAGTTAGGATTATGTGAATTACCCTTATCGTTTGTAATTCAATCCAAGAATACTAACAATATTGTGTTAGTACCACTTTCTTGTACACACGTACTAAACCGAATTAAAGTAATGCTAGTTTTATCAAACCAAATAATTTTTGTTTTGGAAAAGAAGTGGATCGACACCTATGAAGGGGTGTCGATCGTTTGAAGCAAGAAACACACAAAACAATTTAGGTTTAAGCTTATGAGTACAAGAGATGCAAACACAAGACCCCTAGCCTTGTATATATACTAAACTAAACTTGGTGAACAAGTTTGAGTTTGAGTTAGGTTGGGTTTCCATCCCCTTGGCGATCGGTTGTGGGTATCCCCAAGGATTCGGAACCTTCCCAAACTTTGCAATCTAGTCCTTTTCCAAATACATTTAACGCCTGTTAGTCCATTACACTAATTACTTAATGTCCGTTAGTTATTTCGTTTAATTAATAAATAAATACAACGTTTATATTTAATTATTTAACTTTAATTCTCATACGTAAAGTGTGCAATCCCGTGGTCTTGAGTTCGATCCTAACTTACGTCTACTAATTTATATCCATAAAACAAACAATAAGATATGATCAGAAACCGAAAGTCGCCTTAAGGGCTCTACTAGTTGGAGGTATAACCGCCTTTGCTAAGATAGCGGAGGTGCTAAAGCCGCAGGTAGTTTAAAGCTAGGTGCACTGCACCGCTAGTCCGTTGTTCTTTGGTGCCACGTTGTCGTCCGGATCAACACAAGACGCTAATGAACATCCTAATAAAGGGCTTTATACACGCCTTCTCGCTCACACCAATGCTCGACTCTAAGTTGTAGTTGTTCATCGCCAACTTCTAGCAATTTGTTACATTTTTAGCCAAGGTCTTCGCCAACTTTGAGAATCAACCGAGTGATTGGAAGTTAATCTAAGCAAAGAAAAACATAGGTGAGATCCCATGTTCCGTTACTTGATACATTCACTATTCATAACACTTCACAATTATTTAATTGAGTTAAAAAGTATAAAGATTTTATCGGCATGTGTTTCACCTCATGTTTGAGGTTAACATAGGAAATAACATACACCGAAGCTTCATACTAATTCTAATTCAAATGTTTTGCGTACAGTCTGGTATATAAGGTAGAATTATTTCTCCTCTTTAACCTATGTGGGATATAATGTTCTTATTTTTTATCACGAAAACATTAACAAGGTACCTACACTTACCTTTTTTACTAAATTCCAGCAAATTTTTTGAAGTGACGATTCAATCACGTACTAAGATTTCCTATGGAGTACTCTATCGCCCACACCACAAAGTCATCATTACAAACATCAAAACGACTATCTCAATTAAGTGCGAGACCAATGAAGAAAAACATAAGTGAGACATTGTTCCAAAGTAACTTTTCGATGTATTGGACCACATGATCTGCAAAGATTTTGTGCTCGACACGAAATGCAGAACCACCATTGGCCTTAGATCGATAAGCGCTCAACCGACGTAACAGCCATTCAAATTAAACATCGTCACCACACAAATTCCTAGTCAACCCACCGACTAGACTCATTTCTCTTCTAGCTCAATCCATCATCCAAATCTTTCTTATTGCGTGAAAATTATCATTATGCGTTATCTTTTAGATAATAAGTAGCTTATGTTATTGTTACTCGATCATGATCTTTTTTTAACTATATTTGTTTTGTTTCCATAAATTAGCAATTTTGACTTAAGCATTTTATCGTTTTAGTCGATTTTCTCATCACAAAAGCAATAAAGTTCCTAGCAATACCCTTGACTTGTGCATTTGTACTGTTATAACCAACACCGAGTATGTGTTCACAAATCACAATAAATGATCTATCTTCTAAATCAACTTTAAAAATCGGTACTAACTTCCAGTGTAAATTTTTAAGTCTTCGTGCAATTCGGAAATCCTTCCTGGAGTACTCTATCACCCGCAACAGAGTTTCATTGTTCCAAACAATATAAAAACGACTCTGTCATGAGAGTAAGAGAACAGAAGAGACACATAGGTAAGATATTGTTCGAGAATCAACTGATGTAATTGCACTTTAATCATAGCAAAGAAAACCATAATCAAGTTACAATATATGGTCGTCCTTGATTGACATTAACGTATTGTAGTAATGTCAATTATGGGAGAAGAACATACTAAGATGTTGTGCATACACTTTGTTATATAATGTAGAATAATTTCTTCTCTTTAACCTATGTGGGATATAATATTCTTTTGGTTTTCACTACAAAAACAATAATAAGGTACCCAGACTTACTCTTTTCACTAAATTTTGTTGGAAAATTTAGTGCACTTGTGGAATTAGTTCACACCTTGTAATGGGTTAGGAGGTACGGAGTGTACACCCATAAGGTCCATGAACACCGACTCTTATAGTGGTTTGTATTGGTAGTCTTGGTGAAAGTACCGCTTGGTGAAAGTCTTGCTTGTGGAAAGTAACGCTTGTGGAAAGTAATCGCTTGTGGAAAGTCTTGATAAGCAATGCTTCCATCGATGGCGTGTTTCCACCGATAGCACTTTGAAAGCGATGCTATGAAATCGATAAGCGTGTTTCCATCGATAGGTCATTTCCATCGTAAGTGAAAGCACCGCTAGTGGAAAGTCATGCTTATGGAAAGTATTGCTAAATGGCGATTACAACTTCTTTATGACCACGCTTAATTGGTCATGTAACCACTAACTATATAATGGGGATAATTATGAGGCTATTAATGGGCGATTAATACTCATAATTCCATTGGAATAGCTCAAGAGTAATCTCCTATAAATAGGAGATCCGCTTATGCGTGAAGAACACACGAAAACACTAAATACTTATAAGCGAAAGGGTTATAGAATTGTGCCTAATTCTCTAACTCGCATTTGGTCTTATCCCAAGTAGATATTCGTGATACCCGTGCATTAGGGTCGAATAGTTTACTTTGGAAAGTGATCACACGATTCCAAGTGATATCCGTAACCACCTAGTGGTATTGCTATCGCATTGATTGTCTTAACCTCGCTCGGGAGATAACCCCAACAATCAAAGTAAACTAATTGTGATAATCAATGGTCTTCAGCAATGAACACATGGCTTCAAACTTTGCCAAGCTTGATAAGTTTGAAGGGTGGACTTTAGGAGGTGGCGTAAGAAGATGCACTTCTTGTCGTCAAGCATGAGTGTGGTCTATGTGCCGACTACTCCAATTCTCGATGATGGTGATGATGCTACCGTGGAGCGGATCGGGAGGAGAAGCAAGTGGGAGAATGATGACTACATGTCAGAGGTCTTATTCTCAATGGTATGTCGATTCTGTTTGATATTTATCGAACTTTGAATCTTCCAAAGAACCTGGATTCCTTGGATGCCAAATATATGGTGAGGATGCATCAAGTAAGAAGTTCCTTGTTAGTAATTTCACAAATTACAAAATGACCGATTCAAGACCGGTTATGGAACAATACAATGAACTTCTTGGAATACTTGGAAGGTTTACACAACACCAAATGAACATGGATGAGGCTATCAAAGTCTCTTGTGTCATTGACAAACTCCTCATTCATGGAAAGATTTCAAGCATACCTTGAAACATATGAAGGAGGAGTTAACTCTTGTTGAGTTGGGCGGTAATATCCGCACATTGAGGAATCTCTCAAAGTGCGGGATAATGACAAGCCAAAGAGTAGCAATGCTCTTGGACCATCTGTTGTCAATATGGTGGAGCATAACAACTCCACAAGGTACAATGATAACAAAGGCAAACGCAAATATCATGACAACACAAGGGCGATCCTAACAAGAAGGCAACACCTACTTGTTGGAAATGTGCAAGACCGGTCACATTAAAAGGGACCGCAAGGGTGTTAAAATTGGTGGTAAAGCCAATGGATCGAGCACTAATGGTTCGGGGAGTGGTGGTTCACCAACTCACCGAAAGGATGATGATGTTGCGTGGTGGGTTGACTCGGTGCAACATTCATGTGTGTAAAGATAGAAGTCGGTTCAAGACTTATGAGTCAACGAATGATTGTTCTATTCTTCACATGGGAAATGAGTCAACAACCTTGGTGCATGGTCGTGGTTGTGTAGATCTTAGGTTTAGTTCGGAAAGATTGTAACTTTGTTTAATGTTATTCATGTTCGATATAAGGAAAACTTGGTTTCAAGTAGTGTTTTGAATAATCATGGATATAAACAAGTTATTGAATCTTATAAATTTGTTCTTTCTAAATGTGGTGTTTTTATTGGTTTTGGTTATTTATGTAATCAAATGTTCAGCTTAATATTACCACCGATGTTGTTATTTCGACTTTTGTGATCACATATGATCGAGTGATTCTAACCTTTGGCATGCTAGACTTGGTCATGTTCACTATAAAAGGATGCAAGATATGTCTAGGGATGGTTTAATCCACGCTTTTGACATGGACACCGAAAAGTGTAAAACTTGCATGTTGACCAAGATAACCAAGAAACCCTTTCGTGGTGTTAGTCGTGAGACTAAGATCTTGAGCTTATTCACGTGACTGTGTGATTTGCATGCCACTCCTTCTTTGGGGAATAAGAAGTACTTTGTGACATTTATTGATGATGCTTCTAGATTTTGTTATGTCTATCTATTACATACCAAGGATGAAGCATTAGATAAATTCAAAGTGTTTAAAACTAAGTTGAATTACAACTTGGGTCTTTGATCAAAAGATTAAGGACCGATAGGGAGGTGAGTACATGGATACTCAAGATTTCATCTGTTGGTATTATCCATGAAACTATCGCTTCCTATACTCCTCAAAGAAATGGTATTTACGAAAGGAAAACAGTCTTTGAAGGAGATGGTTAATTCCATGTTGTCCTATTCAGATCGAGTCAAGGTTTCGGGGTGAAGCTATGTTAACGACTTGCTATTTATTAAATAGGGTTCCAAACAAAAGGAACAAGGTTACCCTTATGAACTCGGACTAAAAGGAAACCCAACCCGAACTATCTCAAGGTTTGGGGTTGTAGGTCATTGTAAGACTCCGATCCAAAGCAAAGACTTTGGGTGAAAGAGGCATTGATCGCATCTTTGTTGGATATGCCGAGCATTCCAAGGCTTTTAGGTTCTATGTTATTGAACCTAATGAACATGTTTCGCTTAACTCAATAATTGAATCAAGGGATGCGAGACTTTGATGAGAATAGATTCTCATCGGTCCCTAGACCAAGTCGAGGATTCCTAATGGAACTCATGACACGGTGTATCGAGGTCCTCGATGATGAACCATCGGTGGTCCCCGATGAGGTTGTGGTTCAAGAATCAACCCGTGCTCGGGAAGAGCAAAAGGGTCGTGACTCCAAAGTCATTTGGACCCGAGTTTCAACTATACTTAGTTGAAGGTACTAGGATGAGGTCTCGCACCAATACTCCTATTGCTTCATTGTTGAGGATGACCCCAAAACATTTGAAGAAGCAATGAAGTCCCGTGACATTGCTTTCGGAAAGAAGCAATCAATGATGAGATGGATTCCATCATGGGCAACAACACTGGTGTTGGTTGATCTACCTCCGTTGCAAACCTTTGGGTTGCAAATGGATTTTCAAAAGGAAAATGAAGGTAGATGGAACTATTGAAAAGTTCAAGGCTAGACTAGTCATTCGTGGCTTTAATCAAAAGTCGAATAGACTATTTTGATACTTATGCCCCGTGGCTCGTATCGATTACCATAAGACTGCCGATTATGGCATCTATTCACAATCGGTTATTCATCGATGGATGTGAAAATGCTTTCTTGAATGGTGAATTGGAAGAGAGGTTTACATGAACCAACCTCGTGGCTTCATCATGCCGTGCAATGAAAACAAGGTGTAAACCGATTAAGTCTCTTTATGGACTTAAGCAGCACCTAACAATGGCATCAAAATTTGATGAAGTGGTTTTGTCTAGTGGTTATGTTCTTAACCAAGTCGACAAATGTGTATATAGCAAATTTGATGAATCGGTAAAGGAGTCATCATTTGTCTATATGTTGATGACATGTTGATCTTTGGCACCGACCAAAATCAGTTGACCGACAAAGGAATTTTTGTCATCAAGGTTCTCCATGAAGGACATGGGGAGGCCGATGTTATCCTTGGTATTAGGATTAAACATGAAAGTAAAAGAATTTCTATCTCTCGCCTCATTATATTGAGAAGGTACGAGGAAATTCAATTACTTTGATTGTACTCCATGAGTACTCCTATGGATACTTGTGAGAAGTTGATGCCTAATCATGGCAAGGTCAGATCTCAACTTGAGTATTCTAGGGTAATTGGTCACTGATGTATGCCATGACTTGTACAAGGCCCGATATTGGTTTTGCAGTGGGAAAATTGAGCGTATACTAGTAATCCTAGTGCTCATCAACGCAAGCGCTCAAATGGTATCAAGTATTTGAAGAGAACTATGGATTATAGTCTCTCATATATCGGTTACCCATCGTTGTTGGAAGGTTACACCGATGCAAGTTGGATCAAGAACATCAAGACAATTCGCTCTACTAGTGGTTGGGTATTCCTACTTGGTGGAGGTGCAATTTCTTGGGCATCCAAGAAACAAACTTGCATCACCGGTTCAACAATGGAATCAATTTGTGGCCCTAGCAATACCGGTAAAGAAGTCGAATGGTTGAAAAACCCGCTTGAGATTCCATTGTGGCCTAAACCTATAGCACCTATTTCTATCCGGTGTGATAGTGCAGCTACATTGGCTAAGGCTTATAGCCGATGTACAATGGTAAGTCTAGACACTTAGGTGTCGGGCATAGCATGATTCGTGAGCTTATCATGAATGGGGTGGTATCTATAGAGTTTGTGAGATCTCAATGTAACTTAGTCGATCACTTGACGAAGGGTCCGGCTAGAGACTTGGTTATAAAGTCGCTAAAGGGATGGGTTTAAGTCCAACTTAGTCATCGAATGCTAGGACACCCAACTCCTCCTAAGGAAACTTGGGAGCCGAGTTCAATGTGGAAAGTCGAACATTCGATGGACTGGAGCACATGTTTTATTTGCATCCCAAGGTTGTGCTCGTAACTCATTGAAAGGAGGATGAAGTCTTTACTTAATGGTTAATTTTCTTTGAAAAAGTGCTTGGCGTGAGCATGACTAAAGAGGAACCACCTATGTAAATGTTGAAGTTTTGCCGCCTGTGAAGCTTTGGACTTTTAGCTTTTACAACATTTATGAATTTGGATATGGACACATGGCTTGTATAGTGTCGAGCTTTTAAGTGTTTGAAAACTTGTGTAGTTATCTTCGTATTCAAATGGGTTGAAGGGTTCAATTCTTAGAACACCCCGATTCTCGAATATTTGAACGTGTAATTACTAAGATGGAAATTCAACTCGTGACATTTTCGCTTATGCACATGTTTTGCTTAATGTTTATTTTACATGCAAAGGAAGTGAACTAAATTTGGGGAGGATTGTTGGAAAATTTAGTGCACTTGTGGGATTAGTTCACACCTTGTAATGGGTTAGGAGGTACGGAGTGTACACCCATAAGGTCCATGAACACCGACTCTTATAGTGGTTTGTATTGGTAGTCTTGGTGAAAGTACCGCTTGGTGAAAGTAACGCTTGTGGAAAGTACCGCTTGTGGAAAGTCTTGATAAGCAATGCTTCCACCGATAGGCGATGTTTCCAATCGATAGCACTTTGAAAGTACCGATGCTATGAAAGCATCGATAAGCGGTGTTTCCATCGATAGGTCAGATTTCCACCGTAAGTGAAAGTACCGCTAGTGGAAAGCATCGCTTATGGAAAGTATCGCTAAATGGCGCTACAACTTCTTTATGACCACGCTTAATTGGTCATGTAACCACTAACGCTATAATGGGGATAATTATGAGGCTATTAATGGGCCGATTAATACTCATAATTCCATTGGAATAGCTCAAGAGTAATCTCCTATAAATAGGAGATCTGTTTATGCGTGAAGAACACACAGAAAACACTAAATACTTATAAGCGAAAGGGTTATAGAATTGTGCCTAATTCTCTAACTGCATTTGGTCTTATCCCAAGTAGATATTCGTGATACCCAGGCATTAGGGTCGAATAGTTTACTTTGGAAAGTGATCACACGATTCCAAGTGATATCCGTAACCACCTAGTGGTATTGCTATCGTCATTGATTGTCTTAACCTGCTCGGGAGATAACCCCAACAAATTTAAGTGACGGCGATGTTAGAAACTAAGATTCCCATGAAGTACTCTATCACCCACACGTACCACAAACCCAACGTTCCAAACAATGTGGAACATAAGAGAAGCATGGGTAAGATATTGCTCGAGAATCAAGTGATGTGATTGCCATTTAATCTCAACAAAGGAAAAAAAAGCAAAAAACATATGTAGCATCTTATGTTCCATTACTTGATGCATTCAATATAATACTTAGCAATTATTCACACGATCATATCACCATAATATAAAATGATGAATTAAAAATTAAATTTAAACGCATTTCTCAAAAAATGTGGACCACTGTGAAAGCATCACACTAATTCTGACATGCATGATGTGAATTCACCTTGGTATAAAAGGTAGGATCATTTCTCCTCTTTAACCTATGTGGGATATAAAGTTTTCTTGGTTTTCCACAAAATCAATGGTAAGGTACCTAAACTTACTTTTTGTACTAAATTCCTGTATAATTTTTTATGTGACGACGCAATTAGATACGAAGATCCCCAATGGAGTGTCTATAACCACGCCACAAATTCATTGTGACAAACACTATTGAAACAACTATTTTCATTTAAGTGAGAAATATTCATCTATCATATCTTAAACATGGAAAAACTTGTCAAACTATTTGAACGAATGGGCTGCAAAGATATACTACTCGGCACAAAATGCATAACCACCATTCGCCTAATTAGATCAATAACGACACCCGACACAACAGCCTTCAAATCAAACATTAGCACCATAAATTCCTATTCAGCCCATCGAGTGGACTCATTTCACCTCTAGCTCAATGCATCATCCAAATCTTCTTATTGTGTGAAAATTAGTAACTTTTAGATAATAAAAAGCTTGTATTATTTTCTCTCTTATTGTGTGAAAATCACCTTTTAATGAGAATGTATCAAAATTGCAGGCTACATCACATATGAGTGTAAAACCGACAGTCGCCTTAAGGGCTCTACTAGTTGGAGGTATAGCCGCCTTATCTAAGATAGCAGGAACCGCTTTTACTAGTTGGAGGCCATAGTCGCCTTAAGGGCTCTACTGCTAGTGCCACAATGTCGGGATCGAAACAAGACACTAAACAAGCATCAAAATGAAGGGATTTATACAGTTACATTGGAGGTGTATTTGAATAATCCCGTCATGGTGGTTTCTCATCTAATATATCTGTAAACTTTTGAGGATCTAGTCCCACCATACAATCTCACAACGATTTCTTTCAGCTGAATTGATGATGTACACTTGTAGTATTAACGATAATTTCTTATAAAGATGCATGTAGTTTGCAATCAGGTATTCATAATTCATGCCCGGTATGGGTCATGACTTCGAATCTCTCTCGTGGTATTTTTGAAATGTATATGTTTTGTTTGCATTAATTAGAAATTTAGTCTTGAACAATTTATTGTTTTAGTCGATTAATTTCTCATAGAAAATAGCAACATCTGTTATTTTGCTAGAAACAACATGTTATAACCAATACCGGTATTAAACCTCTATCACCCGCAAAACATATTCAATGTTCCAAACAATATGGAAACGATCGTCATGAGAGTAGGAGAACACAAGAGAAACATAGGTGACATTGTTCGAGAATCAACCGATGCCATTGCAATTTAATCTTAGCAAAGAAAAAAATACGATAACTAATTAAAAAAAAGTATTAAGATTTTATATCAAGCTTTGGTATATTTCGCCCCATGATTGACACTAATTCTAGCACAAGTGTTATGCAACCATTAAATGGAAACGACTCTGTCATGAGAGTAGGAGAACACAAGAGAAACATAGGTGACATTGTTCGAGAATCAACCGATGCCATTGCAATTTAATCTTAGCAAAGAAAAAATAATAGGTGAGATCAGATGTTCCGTTACTTGATACGTACATTGTTTGCAACATTTTAACTAATTAAAAAAAAGTATTAAGATTTTATATCAAGCTTTGGTATATTTCGTCCCATGATTTAACTAATTCTATCACAAGTGTTATGCAACCATTAAATGGAAACGACTACATCATGAGAGTAGGAGAACACAAGAGAAACATAGGTGACATTGTTCGAGAATCAACCGATGCCATTGCAATTTAATCTTAGCAAAGAAAAAAAATAGGTGAGATCAGATGTTCCGTTACTTGATACGTACATTGTTTGCAACACGATAACTAATTAAAAAAAAAGTATTAAGATTTTATATCAAGCTTTGGTATATTTAGTCCCATGATTGACGCTAATTCTAACACAAGTGTTATGCAACCATTAAATGCATTTACAAAAAATGTTAAAACTTAATATCAAGTTTCGATAAGAGATTTCTGCATTTGCCATTAACGAAGAAACACATGTACACGGAACCTTCATACTGATTCTAACACGATTGTTGTGCATACATTTTGGTATATAATGTAGAATCATTTCTTCTCTTTGACCTATGTGGATAGAATGCGCTCTTGGTTTCACCACAAAAACAATAATAAGGTACCTAAACTTACTCTTAATAGCAAATTCCTGTATAAACTTTTAAGTGACGATATTATAAATTAAGTTCCCCTATGGAGTACTCTATCACTCACACGTACCACAAAGTTATTGTTTCAAACACTATCGAAATGTGACTATATCATTTAAGTGGGAGACCAACGAAGAGAAACATAAATGAGACATTGTTCCGTAGTTAACTGAAGTGTTTGCAATCTAGCTAGATAATCTTATTTTCATCTATCCGATCTTAAAACAAAAATTCAATGTATTGGACCTCATGATAGGCAAAAATTATTATTTGCGTAGTCGTCGTAACACTTTGTAATTATTTAATTGAAATAAAAAATATTATGATTTTATATCAAGTCATCGAGAAACACCGGTTCGCAGGTTTGACATTAGCATGCGAACGATCATATACCCGAAAGCTTAATACTTATTCTAACACGGATGTTGTGCACACATTTTGGTATATAAAATAGACTCATTTCTTCTTTTTAACCTATGTGGGATGCGTTTTTCAATAACCCTGTCATGGTGGTTTTTCATCGAATATGTTTGTAAACTTTTGAGGATCTAGTCCTACCATACAATTTCAGAATGATTTTTTTCAGCTGAATTGATGATGTACGCTTGTAGCATTAACGATAATTTAGTATAAAGATGCATGTAGTTTGCAATCAGGTATTCATGCCCGTTATGGGTCATGCCTTCGAATATCTCTGATGATCTTCTTGAACTATATATGTTTTGTTTGCATAAATTAGCAATTTAGACATGAACAATTTATCGTCTTGGCCAATTAATTTCTCATGGAAAATAGCAACGTCTGTTTTTGCTAGAAGCTGTGGGATAGGAAGTTATCATGGCATTCATCACAAACAATAAAGTACTCTTATCACCCGCAAAACAGATTTCATTGCATGTAATAAACAATATAGAAACAACTTTGTCATGAGAGTAAGAGAACAGAATAGATACATAGGTAAGACATTGTCCGGGAATCAACTGATGTGATTGCAATTTAATCTTAGCAAAGAAAAAAACATAGGTGAGACAAGATGGTCCGTTACTTGATACACTCATTATTTGTGTAGTCCACCGTAACACTTCATAATTATTTAATTGAATTAAGAAGTATTACTGTACTACATAGGATTTGATACATTCATTATTTGGGTAGTCCACTGTAACACATCATAATTATTTAATTGAATTAAAAAGTATTACTACGTACGATTTTATATCAAGTTTCAGTACACGCTGTATGTTGGACATTAACATAGAAATTATTGAATTGAAATAAAAAGTATTAAGAATTTATATCAAATTTCGGCGAACTTTCTTGCATATGTTTGACATTAACATAGGAAAGAACGTACACAGAACCTTCATACTAATTCTAA
The DNA here is from genome assembly GCA_022545495.1 of Chrysanthemum lavandulifolium. Lineage (NCBI taxonomy): Eukaryota > Viridiplantae > Streptophyta > Magnoliopsida > Asterales > Asteraceae > Chrysanthemum > Chrysanthemum lavandulifolium. The sequence goes on along the minus strand of CM040239.1, from coordinate 303,090,211 downwards.
CATGGGTGTTAAGTATATACTATGGTATATAATGCAGAATCATTTCTTCTCATTAACCTATGTGGGATAGAAAGTTCTCTTGGTTTTCACCATAAAAACAATAATAAGGTACCTAAACTTCTTTTTTTTACTAAATCCCGGTATAATTTTTTAAGTGACGCTGCAATTAGATACGAAGATCCCCTATGGAGTACTCTATCAGCCACACATCCCATAGAGTCATTGTTTCAAACACTATCGAAACGACTATCATTTAAGTGGGAGACTAACGAAGAGAAACATAAGTGAGACATTGTTCCAAAGTGAAGTGAAGCATTTGCAATTTAGATAAGCTAATCTTCATTTATACGATCTTAAAAAACTTGTCGAAGTATTGGACCCATGATCTGCAAAGATTTTGTGCTCAACATGAAATGCATAACCACTATTGGCGTTAGATCGATCGATAGCCGCAACCGACGGAACTGCCTTTAAAATCAAACATCATCACCAATGTATCATAATTCAGAACATGCCAATTTCGGTTCTGAACAAGTATTGGTATAATGCAGGCTACATAAGATATGAGTGTAAACCCGACAGTCGCCTTAAGGGCTCCACTAGTTGGAGGTATAGCCGCCTTGGCTAAGATAGAGAGCTGCAAAAGCTGCAGGCGGTGTAAAGCTAGGTGCTGCTGCAGCCACTGTGACTACTGCTGGTGCCACAATGTCGGGATCGAAACAAGAAGCTAAACAAGACTGTTGCGTTTTTGAATGATCCTGTCATGGTGGTATTAGTCGACATTTGTTCATTTAGTATTTTTGGCCCATTGTTTAATATAAGCCTAGCCCATTATTTGTGTTTCAAGAATACTCTCATGTACACTATATATTGCCTTCATTCTTTCAGCTGAATTGATGATGTACACTTGTAGTATTAATGATAATTTAGTATAAAGATGCAGTTTGCAATCAGGTATTCGTGTCCGTTATGGGTCATGACTTCGAATCTCTCTCGTGATCTTTTTGAACTATATATATTTTGTTTGCATAAATTAGTAGTTTAGTCTTGAACAATTTGTCGTTTTAGTCGATTAATTTCTCATCACAAAAGCAATAAAGTACCTAGCAATACCCTTGACTGGTGCATTTGTACTGTTATAACCAACACCAAGTATGTGTTCACTCTAAATCATTAATCTTCTAAATCTACTTTGATAATTAATAATAGGGATAATAACTTAAAAAAACATCATACTTGTTCAAAAATACATTTATGGGCATAGAACAAATTTTTTTACTTATATGGATACTGAACTTTCAATTTCGGACTCTTTGAGGTACTTTGTGACATTTTTGCCCCTCAAATTATTAAAAATCCAAGGGCAAAAATGTCATAAAAGAACCCAAAAAAGTCCGAAATTGAAAGTTTAGTACCTCAAAAAAAACCTAAAATTGAAAGTTCAATGCGCATATAAGAAAAAAAATTTGTTCGATACCCAAAAGTGTATTTTTGGACAAGTATGATGTTTTTTTAAGTTATTTTCCCTTGATAATAAGTTCCAGTGTAAATTTTTAAGTCTTCATCATGTAATTCGAAAATCCTCCATAGAGTACTCTATCACCCGGAACAGAGATTCATTGTTCCAAACAATATGGAAATGACTTTGTCATGAGAGTAGGAGAACAGAAGAGGAACATAGGTAAGACATTGTTCGAGAATCAACTATTGCAATTTAATTTTAGCAAAGGAAAAAACATAGGTGAGATCATATGACCGTTGATACATTCATTAATTGCTTAGTCCACCCTAACACCTCACAATTATCTATACTATGTGAGAAAAAAAAAAGAAAAGAAAAAAATAAATAAATAATAAAAAATAAAAAAATTCTTGCACACACATATTAACTCTACTATACATTGTCGCCACTGTGTAAGAGTAATCGTCTAGTTTAATTAATTAAAATAAAAATATTAAGATTTTATATCAAGTTTCAATATATGCCATTTGTTATGTTTGATATTAACATAGCGAAGAACAAACACAAAAGCTCAATAATTCTAAGACGAGTGTTGTGCATACACTTTGGTATATAGTTCTCATGGTTTTTATCACAAAAACAATTAAGTACCTAGCACTACCTTGGACTTAATGCATTTGAACTGTTTTTTTACCAATATCTAGTATCAAGGCTGTCAAACTCGCGAGTTTACACGTAAGATCGTACGATCTTACGTGCACATCAGTCAAAATCGTGTAGGATCGTAAGTAAGATCGTAAGATCGACACGCGATCCGAGTTCACTTTTTTTTTTTTTTTCCTAAAAAGATCTTTTAAGTTCATCTCATTTGCTTAGGGCAAAAAAAAAAAAAGTGGTGGTTTACTAATGTCTAATAAGTAAACCACCGTTGTTTCATTTTCTAAATAGATTATACTTTATACATAGTTTTCTACTTTTCTAAATAGATTATAATCTAAAAGTGTTCAATTGCTTAATTTACTTTACTTCACTGTGATTAAACTAATCAAATGGTATGTTTTGGAATGCCACTTATGAAATGTTTGTTTTCTTGAATTCATGTAGATAGCTCGTATGTTTTGAGACATTTAGGACTTGTGTTATGCAATATTATTCCATTAAATCGTTAATGTAACGATTGAAGCTTGATTTTTTTGTGTTTTACTATTACTTTGGTGTTTGAAATTTGAACTTTGTCATTTTCAAGAGGATATTATTTGAATTTATCTTTGACGTTGAGTAGAAATGTAAAACAGTTTGACTCGTATATCATTTGTTTACAAAATATGACAAATTGGTATGGTCGTAGGATCGCGATCCAATCCTACGATCTCGATCTTGCAAAGACAAAAATGATCCTACGCGGGATCGCGATCTTGACAACCTTGCCTACTATTGTTACTCCATCACCCGCAACACAGATTCATTGTTCCAAACAATAAAATGACTGTCATGAGAGTGGATAATTTAATTGAAATATAGGTAAGACATTGTTCGAGAATCAACCGATGTGTTTTCAATTTAATCTTGGCAAATAAAATTAAAAAACAAAGGTGAGATCAGATGTTCCGTTACTTGATACATTCATTGTTTGCTTAGTCTATCGTAACACTTCGTAATTATTTAATTGAATTAAAAATTATTAAGATTTTATATTTTTTCTCTTATACGTTACACTTCGGAATTATTTAATTGAATTAAAAAAGTATTAAGAATTTATATCAAATTTTTGCTACTACGTTGCATCACATGTTTGACATTAACATGCGAAAGAACATATAAACAAAAGCTTCATGCTCATTCTAACACAAGTGTTATGCATACACTTTGGTATACAGTGTAGAATTATTTCTCCTCATTAACCTATGTGGGATACAAAGTTCTCTTGGTTTTCACCACAAAAACGATAATAAGGTACCTATACTTGCTCTTTTTACAAACTTCTAGTATAATTCACCACAAATTCATTGTTACAAACACTATCGAAATGACTATATCATAGGGAGACCAACGAATAAAACATAAGTGAGACATGTTTCCAAAGTTAATTGAAGCGTTTGCAATCTAGATAAGCTAACGTTCATCTATCCGATCTTAAAGAACTTTTCGATGTATTGGACCCCATGACATGCAAAGATTTACTGCTCGACATGAAATACAGAACAATCATTGGCCTTAGATCGATATCCACAACCGACACAACAACCCTTGAAATCAAACATCATCACTTATGAGGTATGTTCTCCTTCGGATACTTCGGAGAAGATAATCACAATTAGTCCTTAATATTTCTAAGAAACATCCACTCCACATTGGAACAATTCGCCGGAGTAGTTGGGGTGACGATGGTCACCTCAAGTCCGGATGCAATGACGATGGAGGAGTGTCTACACATGATGCAATACCCCAATGGAGTAGTGTCACGCAGTACCCTAGTAGTTGGCATAGTGTATGATGACGAAGCAGTGCCTGCACCAGAGCTAGCTGCTGACATACAGATACAATGATGTACGAATAAGCACATAGGCTTGGTCCACAACTAGTACTTGTTGTGTGACGACAACTTGGACCTGAGGACCATGCCTGATGCTCATCAGCGATATATGCACTGCCCCTAGAAGACAACTTAGTCTCCACAATCCTTGTGTCGTGGGGCTAAGTCCAGGTAGTATAAAAGGAGATATTCATAAACATGAACAAGAACGTACACTCCGATACTCACTTCTGTATACTCTTAATTCTCTCCCTCTATAGTTTACTCATACCAAGTAGTTACTTTCACGTCGGAGCATGGTCTCGGATTAAAACCCCGAGGTAAGCTAACGGTGTTCTTTCTTATTTTAGCCTACGAGACGAAGGATAGGACCTCCTAAGGATCAGGGTTGAAGAGCATCTACGAAAAATTTCTCGAATTATCACCACACAAATTCCTAGTCAGCCCACCGAGGAGACTCATTTCACCTCTAGCTCAATCTATCATCCAAATCTTTCTTATTATGTGAAAATTAGTAGCTTACACGGTGTTGAAAAGAAAGTGTTATCCGTTATCTTTTGGATAATAAGTAACTTGTATGATTGTCTCACTTGTTGTGTGAAAATCACCTTTTAATGAGACTTGATCACATTTGCTATGTATCAAAACATGCTAATTTCGGTTTTGAACTTGTATTTTCATAATGCAAGCTACATTGGATATGAGTGGAAAACCGACAGTCACCTTAAGGGCTACACTAGTTGGAGGTATAGCCGCCTTTGCCAAGATAGCAGGAGGTGCTAAAGCTGCATGTGGTGTAAAGCTAGGTGCTGCTGCAGCCGTTGTGACTACTGTAACTGCAACCGTTACACCTCATGAACGACTCGACTTAAAAATAATGAAATTTAAAACTTTTCGCGAAAACACATTAACTATAACGGACCCACTATAAAACGACAAGTTTCTATAACATTTAACACTTGGAAGCATTTTACAATAAGCATACACCAAGACCATTAAACATTCCATATAAAACTGTAAGACACTACGCTGCAGGAAACAATATGACGTATCCATAAACGGGACACACCATATTGTTACTGAGGCTCAATACGCCGTATCTCAAAGATGAGATACGTCGTATCAGTCCTGAATCTCAATACGCCATATCCAATACTTTGGATACGCCGTATTGAGTCACCAGACTCAGCTGCATGAAACCTGTAGAAGAACCCACAGACTCAAACTCAAACATTAAATTTGAACCAAAGCATACATGTGTCATTTAAATTGTCTCATGCCATACTACAACATCCCTTACGGTGTTCAACCTGTTTGACTCCCAAAATGGGTATAAATAGACATAATCCAAACACCCCTTTAGTCAAATACTAAGTCCTTAAACCAGTGCTATAACGACCATTTCGACACACTTTGACTATAGATACACTCGACTCATGGTACAACCTTGAATCGAGCTCGGTATCTAACCTAAGCTCTACATAATCCAATGCTCTTCAAATGTACAATTCTAAATCTGGTCCTACCCTACAATCTCAGAACGATTTCTTTCAGCTGAATTGATGATGTACACTTGTAGTACTAACGATAACTTCGTATAAAGATGCATGTAGTTTGCAATCAGGTATTCATGCCCGTTATGGGTCATGACTTCAAATCTCTCTGATGATCTTTTTTACTAATGCATTTGTAATTGATATTACGTTCATTTATCTTCTAAATCTACTTGGATTAATGATACTACGTTCCAGTGTAGATTTTTAAGTCTTCGTGCAATTCGGAAATCCTCAGTGGAGTACTCACCCGCAACACAAATGTATTGTTCCAAACAATATAGAAACGACTCTGTCATGAGAGTAAGAGAATATAATAGATACATAGTAAGACATTGTTTGAGAATCAACCGATGTGATTGCAATTTAATCTTAGCAAAGAGAAAAACATAGGTTAGATCAGATGTTTGGTTACTTGATACATTCATTATTGGTGTAGTCCACTGTAACACTTTGCAGCTACTTAATTGAACTAAAAAATATTTAGATATTATATCAAGTTTTGGCGTGGAAACATTCGCCATGTTTGATATTAACATGGGAAAGAACACACACAGAAGCTTCAGACTACTTCTAACACACATGTTGTGCATACACTTTGGTATATAATGTAGAATCATTTCTTCTTTTTAACCTATGTGGGATAGAAAATTCTCTTGATTTCATCACAAAAACAATACCAGTAAGTTACCTATACTTGCTCTTTACTCATGAATTTGTACTATTCTAACCAATACCCAATATGTGTTCATTAAGTCATTATATATAAATCGGTTCTCTTTTAAATCTACTCACGATAATTGATCCTAAATTCCAGTATAATTTTTGAATGACGATGCAATCAGATACTTAGATCCCCTATGGAGAACTATATCACCCACGCCACAAAGTCATTGTTACAAACATCGAAACGACTATTTCATTTGAGTGGGAGACCAATGAAGAGAAACATAAGTGAGACATTGTTCTAAAGTTAACTGAAGCGTTTTGAATCTAGATAAGCTAATCTTCATCTATCCGATCTTAAAAAACTTTTTGGTGTATTGGACTCCATGATGACCAGCAAAGATTTTGTGCTCGACACGAAATGCAAAACCACCATTAGCCTTAGATCGATAAGCGCAACCGACGTAACAACCACTGAAATCAAACATCATCACCACAAAAATTCCCAGTCAACCCACAGACTAGACTCATTTCTCCTCTAGCTCAATCCAACATCCAAATCTTTCTTATTGTGTGAAAATTATCATTATGCGTTATCTTTTAGATAATAAGTAGCTTATGTTATTGGTACTCGATCATGATCTTTTTTTAACTATATTTGTTTTGTTTCCATAAATTAGCAATTTTGACTTTAACAATTTATCGTTTTAGTCGATTTTCTCATCACAAAAGCAATAAAGTACCTAGCAATACCCTTGACTTGTGCATTTGTACTGTTATAACCAACACCGAGTATGTGTTCACAAATCACAATAAATCATCTATCTTCTAAATCAACTATAAAAATCGTTACTAAGTTCCAGCGTAAATTTTTAAGTCTTCGTGCAATTCGGAAATCCTTCCTGGAGTACTCTATCACCCGCAAAAGAGTTTCATTGTTCCAAACAATATAAAAACGACTATGTCATGAGAGTAAGAGAACAGAAGAGATACATAGGTAAGATATTGTTCGAGAATCAACTAATGTAATTGCACTTTAATCATAGCAAAGAAAAAACCATAATCAAGTTACAATATATGGCTGTCCCTTGATTGAAACTAAGATTCCCCATGGAGTACTCTATCACCCACACATACCACAAACCCAACGTTCCAAACAATGTGGAACAGAAGAGAAGCATAGGTAAGATATTGCTCGAGAATCAACTAATGTGATTGCAATTTAATCTCAACAAAGGAAAAAAAAAAAAAAAAAGGCAAAAAACATATGTAACATCTGATGTTCCATTACTTGATCCATTCATTATAATACTTACCAATTATTCACATGATCATATCACCATAATATAAAATGATGAATTAAAAATTAAATTTAAACGCATTTATCCAAAAATGTTAGGATTTGATACAAGATTTCGCAATAATAGATTTTTGTTTGTCCTAAATAAACACAAACAAACGCAAGGACGACTGAGAAAGCATCACACTAATTCTAACATGAATGATGTGAATTCACCTTGGTATAAAAGGTAGGATCATTTCTCCTCTTTAACCTATGTGGGATATAAAGTTTTCTTGGTTTTCCACAAAAATCAATGGTAAGGTACCTAAACTTACTTTTTGTACTAAATTCCTGTATAATTTTTTATGTGACGACGCAATTAGATACGAAGATCCCCAATGGAGTGTCTATAACCACGCCACAAATTCATTGTGACAAACACTATTGAAACAACTATTTTCATTTAAGTGAGAAATATTCATCTATCCTATCTTAAACATGGAAAAACTTGTCAAACTATTGGAACGAATGGGCTGCAAAGATATAATACTCGGCACGAAATGCATAACCACCATTCGCCTAATTAGATCGATAATGACACCTAGGGGTGGCAATTTCTGACCCGACACGAAACCCGACCTGAAACCGACACGAAAATTAACAGGTTCGGGTTGTGCTAAAAAGATTTCGGGTTAGGTTTGGGTCGACCTATCTAACCCGTTTATTAAACAGGTCAGGTTTAGGTTGAGATTAAAATAAGCGGGTCGACCTGCCAACCCGTTTAAGATTTTTTTGATAAACTCAAAATTATTTATATTTTATTATGCGGGTTAAATGTTTTAAACAGGTCAACCCAACAACCTGTTTACCCTGTTCAACTCGTGTAATGTGCCAACTTTTGTGTATAAAAGGGTTAAATGGGTCAACTCAAAACCCGCTGAACCGATTCAACCCGTTTAACATATTCAACCCGTGTAACCTATTTAACCGGTCAACCCAAGTATATATACGGGTTAAATGGGTTAGGTTCGGGTTATGCCTAAACAGGTTAGGGTTGAAATAGCTGACCCGATGATTTAAATGGGTCAGGTTTAGGTTGGGATTTTCTGACCCGCCAACCTGACAACCCGAACCCGCCAACCCGAACCCGACCCAAATTGCCACCCCTAATGACACCCGACACAACAGCCTTCAAATCAAACATTATCACCATAAATTCCTATTCAGCCCATCGAGTGGACTCATTTCACCTCTAGCTCAATGCATCATCCAAATCTTCTTATTGTGTGAAAATTAGTAACTTTTAGATAATAAAAAGTTTGTATTATTTTCTCTCTTATTGTGTGAAAATCACCTTTTAATGAGACTGTATCAAAATTGCAGGCTACATCACATATGAGTGTAAAACCGACAGTCGCCTTAAGGGCTCTACTAGTTGGAGGTATAGCCGCCTTATCTAAGATAGCAGGAACCGCTTTTACTAGTTGGAGGCCATAGTAGCCTTAAGGGCTCTACTGCTGGTGCCACAATGTCGGGATCGAAACAAGACGCTAAACAAGCATCCAAATGAAGGGATCTATACAGTTACATAGGATGTGTTTTTGAATAATCCCGTCATGGTGGTTTCTCATCTAATATGTTTGTAAACTTTTGAGGATCTAGTGCTACCATACAATTTCAGAATGATTTTATTTCAGCTGATTTGATGATGTACACTTGTAGTGTTAACGATAATTTAGTATAAAGATGCATGTATTTTGCAATAAGGTATTCATGCCCGTTATGGGTCATGACGTCGAATATCTCTAATGATCTTTTTGAACTATATATGTTTTGTTTGCAAGAATTAGCAATTTAGTCTTGAACAATTTATCGTTTTAGCTGATTAATCTCTCATCACAAAAGCAATAAAAAGTACCTAGCAATACCTTTTACTTGTGCATTTGTACTGTTATAACTTATAAGTTATAACCAATACCGAGTATTGTTACTCTATCACGTGAAACACCGAGTGATTGGTCCAAACAATATGGAAACGACTGTGTCATGAGAGTAGGAGAACAGAAGAGAAACATAGGTAAGACATTCTTCGAGAATCAACCCATGTGATTGCAATTTAACATTAGCAAAGAAAAAAACATTGGTGAGATTAGATGTTCTTTTACTCGATACATTTATTATTTGTGTTGTCTACCGTAACACTTTGCACTTACTTAATTGAACTAAAAAATATTTAGATTTTATATGAAGTTTCGGCATGAATACACTCCTCATGTTTGACATTAACATGGGAAAGAACACACACAGAAGCTTTATACTAATTCTAACATGTGTGTTGTGCGCCCACTTTGATATATAATGTAGAATCATTTCTTCTCTTTAACCTATGTGGGATAGAATATACTAGTATGTTACCTAGAATTGCTCTTTACTCATGAATTTGTACTATCTAATCAATACCAAATATGTGTTTATTAAATCATCATATATAAATCGTTTATCTTTTAAATCTACTCTGATAATTGATACTAAAAAATTCCGGTATAACTTTTTAAGTGAGACATTGTTCCAAAGTTAACTCAAGCGTTTTCAATCTAGATAAGCTAATCTTCATCTATCCGATCTTACAAAACTTTTCGATGTATTTGAAGACCCCATGATCTGCAAAGGTTTTGTGCTCTACACGAAATGCAGAACCACCATTGAAATCAAACATCATTACCACAAATACCTAGTCAACCCACCGACTAGACTCATTTCTCTTCTAGCTCAATCCATCATCCAAATCTTTCTTATTGTGTGAAAATTATCATTATGTGTTATCTTTTAGATAATAAGTAGCTTATGTTATTGTTACTCAATCATGATCTTTTTGAACTATATTTGTTTTGTTTGCATAAATTAGCAATTTTGACTTCAACAATTTATCGTTTTAGTCGATTAATTTCTCATCACAAAAGCAATAAAGTACCTAGCAATACCCTTGACTTGTGCATTTATGCTGTTATAACCAACACCGAGTATGTGTTCACAAATCACAATAAATCATCTATCTTCTAAATACACTTTAAAAATCGGTACTAAGTTTGTTCCAGTGTAAATTTATAAGTCTTCGTGCAATTCGGAAATCCTTCCTGGAGTACTCTATCACCCGCAACGCAGTTTCATTGTTCCAAACAATATAAAAATGACTCTGTCATGAGAGTAAGAGAACAGAAGAGGTACATAGGTAAGATATTGTTCGAGAATCAACTGATGTAATTGCACTTTAATCATAGCAAAGAAAAAACCATAGGTGAGACGAGATGTTCTGCTAGTTGATACATTCATTATTTGCGTAGTCCACCATAATCAAGTTACAATATATGGGTGTCCCTTGATTGAAACTAAGATTCCCCGTGGAGTACTCTATCACCCACACGTACCACAAACCCAACGTTCCAAACAATGTGGAACAGAAGAGAAGCATAGGTAAGATATTGCTCGAGAATCAACTGATGTGATTGCAATTTAATCTCAACTAAGGAAAAAAAAAGAAAAAAACATATGTGACAACTGATGTTCCATTACTTGATCCGTTCATTATAATACTTAGCAATTATTCACGCGATCATATCACCATAATATGAAATGATGAATGAAAAATTAAATTTAAACGCATTTTTCCAAAAATGTTAAGACTTGATACAAGTTTTCTCAATCATCCTTGTTTTTGATTGTTCGTCGCAAACAAACGCAAGGACGACTGTGAAAGCATAATTACTAATTCTAACATGCATGATGTGAATACACCTTGGTATATAAGGTAGAATCATTTCTCCTCTTTAACCTATGTGGGATATAAAGTTTTCTTGGCTTTCCACAAAAATCAATAATAAGGTACCTAGACTTACCTTTTTTACTAAATTCATGTAATTTTTAAGTGACGACGCAATTCGAAGATCCCCTATGGAGTATCTATAACCCACGCCACAAATTCATTGTAAAAACAATATCGAAACAACTATTTCATTTAAGTGAGAAATCTTCATCTATCCTATCTCAAACATGGAAAAACTTGTCAAAGTATTGGACCGGATGGGTTGCAAAGATATAATACTCGGCACAAAATGCATAACCACCATTCGCTTAATTAGAAAGATAACCGTAACCGACACAACAACCTTCAAATAAAACACCATCACCATAAACTCCTACTCAGCCCACCGAGCGGACTCATTTCACCTCTAGCTCAATGCATCATCCAAATCTTTCTTATTGTGCGAAAATTAGTAACTTTAAGAAAATAAGTAGCTTGTATTATTGTCTCTCTTATCGTGTGAAGATCACCTTTTAATGAGACTTGATCACAATAGCGATGTATAAACATGTTAATTTCGGTTCTGAACTAGTATTTGACATGTTGCAGGCTACATTAGATATGAGTGTAAAACCGACAATCGCCTTAAGGGCTCTACTAGTTGGAGGTATAGCCACATCTGCTAAAGCTGCAGGCGGTTTAAAGCTAGGTGCATTTGCTAAGATACCCGTGCTCGCATTCTCTGCCATCTACATACGTCAAACGATTTACAAAAACATGTTTCACATTGACACTAGAAGGTTATTATGCTTTGTTAAAAAAATGCTACTTATGAAAGCAAGACTTTTATTTACATGTTTTAAAACCATTTTGTATTGGGTCTGTTCATTGAGGTAAAAATTATAGATTCAAATGTAAAAAGTTGTTGATTCAAGAGAATATACCAAAAGAAATAGTAAAAGAAGTTACCATCAATTTCGAACAAACATTTCACTAATCATTTTAACCACACACGTATACTACAAATTTAAACCCAAAACACAAATTAAAACCTCTAATCACGTGTTAAACATCCCCTTAAAATAAATAAACCCCCATAATTGTCTCTTTGTCGGAAACATTCCAATTCCTCAGGAAGCGCACCCGCGTTAAAAAATAATCTTATATTGACAACCAATAATGACAAACAACTTTAATCATAACAAAAACATTAATCATCGCCACCACAACCACCACCACCTTTCATCGTCAGCATCCACTATCACCACCACGCGTTCAAATTCTACCACGCAAGCGTGTGCCGCGTGTCGGTACCAACGGCGAAAATGCGCTCCCGATTGTATTCTTGCACCTTATTTTCCGCATGACCGGCAAAGGCAATTTCAAAACGCGCATAAGTTATTTGGTGTTAGTAATATTACGAAAATAATACGTGATCTTGATCCACCACAAAAGGACGAAGCTATGAGGACGATTATTTACCAATCGGATGTTCGTGCTCAGGATCCGGTTGGCGGGTGTTATAGGATTATTAGAGAACTCCAACGCCAAATTGAGCTCTCACGAGCTGAGTTGGAGTTTGTTTTGCATCAGCTCGCTGTTTGTCGAGCTCATGCCATGCAAAATCAAAACCAAAACCAGAATCATCAGCTTTTAATTGACGACGTCGCGATAGATGACCCCAATTTGTATGATGATCCATCCACCGTATTGGATAATACTGACAATAACAATAACGATAACGATAACTACCAACATCATGGTCTTGATCTCGACCTTGGTCAAATGCCACAAAATGAGCATGAACATGATCAATTTATTTTAGGAGAAGATGATTTGAAGGATGATTGTCAAGATGAACATGCTTTGCAACTTCAAGAGATAAATTCATGGGCCACGGTGAATAACTCGCCGTCCTCTTCTGCAGTTTGTTTAGAAGGGAAGCCGCCGCTAGATGAATGTGAGGATTTCAAATTGATCAATGAGATTCCGGCGGGTGATAGACACGAGTTTAAATTTGAATTTGATGAAATAAACGAACCAAGGTGCGTGATCTTCTTAGTATAAGAACCTCATGTTTGAATTGGATTTCTAGTGTTTTCCTTATACCGGTTCTATTTCATATTCTTCTTAACGAGTATTTGCTTCTGCATACAGTGACGAGACACTATTTAACGAAGAAAATCACAAAGCCTTGACGAGGGAAGAAAACGTTACATTCTTCACAAAAGAAGACAATGTATCATCATACCAACAACACAATGAAGACCATGATCTCAAGGGTGCTGCTACATTGTTTACTCTTACAAATTGCGGCACTTATTAACAGTAGAAACAAGGATTTATACCTGTTTTCAAGCACAATGTTCCTGCTTCTTGTCATTAGCATATATACAGATACACAAGAAGTGCCATAAGACAGCAAAGGTGACGACACCATTAAGAATAAGCAATAGACATTTGAAGAGTCTAGTATACGAGTATGAAGTTTAGAACAGACGGTTTTAATCAGAGATGCTGATTCGGGAGGTAAGACGAAACAGTGAGAATAGACACTTTTAAGACCTTTTTTCCTTTCCTTTTCTGGGTATTATTGCAGTTATCAAGATCAAATAATTTTCAAAATGCTGGTTTTGTTTCGAGTTGGTTGCAAGTGAGTTAAAACTAAAAGCAGCGCCATTTACGTCAGTTAAAACTAACATCTTCGTAACATGAAATTGTGACAGGTGCATGTATGAATTCAACTTGATACTATATACATCTTTAGAGGAATTAACACATGTAATTAGTTATGTGTGAGCATCACACGATTAAAGCATAACTATAGATCCGTAACTCCAATTATAAATTAACACACATCATCTTAGAAATTGTTAGTCAGTCGATCTCAATTTCATGTTTCAAATGATATAATCAAATAGTAACATCAAAATTTGGTACATGTTCAATTTAATATGCAGGCGTAATTGCCCACGTGTTTACATTAGCACATAAAGAGTTTCTCGTTTGCAATCAGAATCCCATTCCCATATCGTCCATGTTTGGCATCCGATTTGCAAGTGGGTTTTTCTCTCCCTTACGGTCCACAATGGATACCTCAGTGGTTGTTAACAGCAATGAGACGCTGCATATAATAACCACAACATGTGTCAGCAAATAAAAAGATGCAACACAATGGCAACACTTGATCGATTGACTAAAAGACCAAAAAGTTAAAACCCATGTATATAAATTGACCAACTTTATTCCAACTCGTTACCATCCCGACCAACCCATTTGCCACCAATTACAGAAAAATATTTACAACCTCTAAATTTGTTTTTTTAATTACGTAATCAGGGTTAGTATATTAATTAATCCTGAGATTAAAAATGACAACAAAGTTTTAGCAGGTCGACTGAACCCGTTTTGACCCGTTTCACAGCCCATCAGACAAATCCATCTGCCACTTATAATATACCTAGCAAATATGATTGCCCTTCCTATATAATCATTGATGATGGTTAAAAAAACTAATTTTAGGTTTACAACTTGCAATAAATGTAAATATTTCATTTTTTTATGGAACAAAGGACTTGTTAGCAAATAGTCATACCTGGAAGCATCTACTAAAGCGGTTCTCACAACTTTTAGAGGATCAATGATTCCAGCCTTCACCATGTTAACATATTTGCCTGTTTTGAACACAAGAGACCAACTTACTATGAGCATTCGGTATCAAGACATTCAGAAACACAATCCAAACACACCCTTAACAAACAACCCGATTTGTGCATAGAAGCATATGTTTAACAAACCTTGGGCAGCATCAAATCCAAAGTGAAGATCATCTTGTTCCAATAACTTGCCAAGAACCATCGCACCATCACCACCAGCATTTGAGACGATCGTGTACGTAGGCGCCTACAAAGAAGATAAATGGATAATTATATCATTATAGACAGAAATAGTCTTATTATTTGATGATAATAAACAAAATGAAATGAAGTCTAAAAAGAAAACCTTAAGGGCATTTTCGACTATTTCAACTCCTCTTCTTTGGTCCTCGTTTGCTGTTTGAAGGCTTTTAAGAACCTTAGTAGCGTACAGAAGGGCAACCCCACCACCTGGGACTATTCCTTCTTCAACAGCTGCTCGTGTAGCATTAAGAGCGTCTGTAACTCTATCTTTTCTTTCTCCAACTTCCGCCTCGCTGGCACCTCCAACCTGAAGAAAATAAATATATGTAATATGTAATTCCTTATAAAAAGAAGGTTTTTTCATTACAAGAAATATACATACCTTGAAAACTGCTACGCCTCCTGACAACTTTGACAACCTTTCTTGTGCTTTTTCTTTGTCAAACATTGCGGTACTGTTCTCGATGGTTGATCTTAATTCCTCACATCTTTCTTCAATTTGCTTCTTATCACCACCACCATGTAGAATTATGGTATCGTCAAGTGAAACAGTAACCTAGTACACATTAAAATGTTAATGATGTTCCAAAAGGGTTGGTCAAATAAGCTTTAATAAAAAAAATTATTAGCGCATACCTTTTTTGCTGTACCAAGTTTCTCGAGGCTAACATCATTAAGGGTCAATCCACGTTCCTCACTAATAACCTGCATAATACAAGTATAAGTGCTAAACATGCATTGTTGTGATTATACTATTATAGGTGATAGCAACCCATTTACATACAAATGGTTCTTGTTATTTTTTATCCAATGGGTAACAAAAAAATAATACAAAAGCTAACAAGTAAACTGTCTTCGCCATTAAACCTCGTAAATCATCCAGTTTTGGAAGGGCATTTTTGCATAACTATGCCAACTTATTTTTGAATTTGTACTGTTTTCGCCATTGTATTTTTTTGTTTGTTTGCATATCTAAGTTATTCAAAGATGGTTTTTTTATCCGGTTTGGGTTGTCTTGTAACCCGCAACCCAAACCCATTATGACCCATTACTAGACCTGCATGACCCGCCGTTTTGCCACTTATAGTTGCGATTAGAAAATAGATGTTTATCTCACCTCCCCTCCGGTAAGCACCGCAATATCTTCCAAGTTGGCTCTCCTATTGTCTCCAAATCCGGGAGATTTAATTGCACACACCTACAATTACAAATCACACACACACACACGTCTCTTTAGTATTTATTATGAAAGTTACACAAGATTAGTGATAATAGGGCCTTAAACTAGGAGAAATTACATAAGACAGCAACATACTTTTTGAGATGGTCTAATTCAGTAATATGGTAATCATACTTTTTCATGAGTCATGACCTGTAATTGATTTTTTTTAATAGACTATTTCGTAATTATAGTGTAGAAAAGCAAATCCCGCATCAAACAAAATGAACTTAAACTAATAGAATACAACAACCCAAGACAAGTAAAGAAAAACTTAAATTACCATAGTAGCCCATTGTTGTAACTTTAATTACAGTTACAAATCTAGGATATAAAAAGGTATAATTACCTAAATGTACCATTTTGGCCCAAAATTAGCTATCAACAAGTGGCTCTAAAGCAAATTCAGATGCTTACCTTAACTCCTGCTTGACGCTTGTTAATGATCAACATTGCCAGCAGCTCACTTTCCAAATCTTCCGCCACAATTAGCAGAGGTCTACGTTTCTGTCACAATAATAAAAACGATAACTGTTATGTTAATCAATCAGCAAAAGGATTCTGACGAAAATGATATAAACTGTATCTTGGTTACCTCTACAGCGAGCTCCAAGATTCTGACAAGTGAGTTGATGTCTGAAATTTTTTTGTCGTGAATAAAAATCAATGGATGCTCTAATTCCTGCCTACATGCAAAGAACATGTTCACGTAATATGAGAAACGGTAACTGGCAGCAGATAATAAGTACTGTTCAGAGCAGACGTGTCATCAACTGATGAATACTAGGTTAAGCAGCAACTTCAGCTCATTTATATGAACATGGGTCAGATCGGGTTATATTTTAAAACTGGTCAACTATTATAAAGTAGCTAAAATATGATATGGGTCAAAATTCATCTAAAAGTGTTAGCAGGTCAGCCCAAACCGACCCTAACTGTTTAGATTTGCACAGAAAATTACCTGTTTGACCCGAACCAATTTTGGACCATCACAACAATTTTGACACCTCTAATGTTATTTTTTAACTTAAAGGGATGCATTTGTGACTAATTTAAAAACAGCTACTTTCAGCATTGATAAATACAAGTACAGTATAAGAAATATATACTCCAATCAGATACTAAGCAGTGCAGAGGTTATACATACACATTTTTGTGTCTTTGTGTCGGTCACAAAATAAGGAGAGATGTAACCTCGGCCTAGCTTCATCCCTTCAACAACTTCTAGTTCATTATCCAATGTATTGCCGTCCTGCAACATTATTAAATCAATTGTTTTTTAAATAAACAATCAGTGATAAATAACTAATGATCAGGGACTGAAATTAAAAATGTTCTTACAGCAACTGTAATTACGCCTTCTTTTCCAACTTTCTCCATAGCTCTTGCAATCAGTTCACCAATCTCACGTTCTCCATTGGCAGAGATAGTGGCTACCTAATCCAAGTAAAAGGGAAAGAATTTTGACAAAATGTTTAAATATATACTAAAATATCAACACTTACGAGGTATTCGATTATTTTCGATGAGATATTTGTTTTTCACCACACACAAGCTCGTGTGACATAACTTTATTCTTTCAGGTATAATTGATACAAGCCAAATGAAAACATCAAATAATCACGTGAAAGGCGTGAGATTTGAGACAAGAGATCCCCCACGCAGACTGGATAATTGAACAACCGGAAGTATGTATAGACAAAGTTTCTACAACCTTTACAAGACTATCACATGTTTATACTTTACTTGAAGAAATGATACTAAAAAGGTTGGTATGTAGTTGTCACACTTGTATAGGCAAGCTAAACACTATAAGACAAGTCAACATCACAAGGAAAACAAATGGATACCTCATTTAGTTATTGACGAAACAAAGCGATTTCTTTAAAAAGAACCAAGAGGTTCAAGAGGTTAAGATTAAGAGGTTCAAGAACCCAAGTTCACAACATTGACAGTGACAAGAGGTTCAAAATTAAGAAACGCACAGCCGTGGCACGCTTGTTCTTTTAGAAGATATTTGTGCGTGTTATACACAAGCCTCTCAAAAATCAAGATTAAGTTAACATACAAGGTGAACTCCTATCTAGTTTGTGTGGAAAAAACCACATCTCAAACATGTAGTAGCATATCAGGTAAAAACGCATGTCCAAACTGAAATATTGGATCGACCTTGTAGTTAAGGTTACGACGGTGGGCTAGTTTGGTAATTAAAGTTTTTCTACGTAAAACCACAATTCTATGTTGATACAACCCATTTGACCAGACCCATTTTGACCCTTTGTTGCATCTACCTAACCCGAACATTTTGCCACCTCAACAACCAATGTCATAAAACTCACAACTGGACAGATGATTCTAAAGCATAGGACATGTGAAGGTAAGTATAAAACCTGTGTAATTTCTTCCGGAGTACTTATCATTACTGCTTGACTCTTCAATTCAGCTATAACGGCATTTACAGCCATAGTGATACCACTTCGTAGATCCATAACGTTTACACCTGCAGCGACAGACTTACAACCTTCTGTGAAGATTGCTTGAGTTAAAACAGTGGCGCAGGTTGTACCTGTAATAACACAAATATATCTATCATGAAATAAGATCTTTAACACATACCATAATGTCAATACATAATAAGTGTAACTAATTCAAATATCTATTCGCTTCACGAGCCAATTTAATGGGTGCGGGGGTAATGGATCAAGACGGGGTCAAGTAAAACAAATAACTTCATGTACATGTGCCATAACAAGTCTGTTTCTCCATAGGAGACTTTCATCCTGTTTGACCCGTTTTCCTTATTTGGCCAAAAGTTCTTCATTTTACTTTGGCCCGTTAGAGAATAAGCATAATCCGAATCAACCCATTTATAAACTATCGGGCTGAACATTGTCACCTTTACACGATACATATAAAAACAACACATTTGATTAAAGCTTTTGATTTTGTTCTGAAAGTTTCCCTATGATTGTATAATGATATGCATAAAGTATTTACCATCTCCCGCAACAGAATTGGTTGCACTTGCAACTTGCTTCACCAAATTGGCACCAACGTTTTTAGCCTTTTCCTCAAAGTTGATGCTTTTTGCTACGGTAACACCATCTTTTGTCACCTTTGGACTTCCATGACTTTGCTCAATAATCACATTACGCCCCTGATGCAACATAAAAAAAGACGGGTTATTATTAGTTCAATACAGATATTTGCAAATAAATACAACAATTAAAGACTAAAAAACTCACCTTTGGTCCCATTGTGACCTTTACAGCTTCAGCAAGCTGGTTCACACCAAGCATCATGGCAGCACGAGCCTTAGTTCCAAACTCGATATCTTTTGCAACATAGTTTCTGCTCCAAATAACTCTACCAGACGCCTTCCAATATTTCCAATCATTTCAAAAACTTCGTCAATACATGAACAGTATACTAACTAGTTTTCTTTGCAAGAAACAATATAAAAAACAAGAGACGCACTAAGAAATAGAAGTTGCGTTTTGGATCAAACCGAGATAGACAAGTTTTGTTTTTCCTATACTAGAACGGTCATGTGATATTCCATCTTTTTTATATAAATCAGCTTTTACTAAACCTTTATTACAGTAATAAGATACGATTTTCTGATTTTCTAACAGTTTCGACTTTGGAACAAAAATGTGACATAGTGATAAAAGGCATCAACCCAACCTATCAGCCAATTCAATAAGATAACACCATGATCAAAACCTAGAGCGGAATAACAAATAATGTGATGCTACAACCTAGACACACTACCAAACACTCCACTTCACCGTATATTTTCCCTCAGATACGATATGGGCAAAATGTACCTTCCCTTATAAGTTTCAGTTTTGTTTACCATTTTACGTAAGCATAATTAAATTCTATATACATTTAAATGTCAAATAGGTAGAAGCATGTTCCAACTTGGTCTCTTGAATAATATTTATTGACTCGACTTGAAATCCAGGCATATGTGATTTGCACGAAACTTACTTAGGTTGGTGTTCGGTTAAGGTTGCTTATCACCAAATCGCCAAACGAGCCTATTCTCTACTAAAGTAAATTAATTAACACAGTCTTTTGACATCTCATGATCATATCCAGTTGATGATCTTACAAAGACTAATTCCTTAGGTTAATTGTTTCAGTTTTTGCTTAGGAATTTGGTCACTAATATAACGACTTACCCTATTTGAGCTATTAAGATTTAGTGATAAGACTTAACTTCACTAAGTTCCTTCCTAACGCCTGATTCTCTTTTAGAATCTCAGTGTTAGCATGCGTTTAAATTCTAGGGGGTGTTTGTTTCGGCTTATATAGCTGGCTTATGGCTTATTTGGTTTTGGGTTTATGTTTCATAAGCTCACATTTTGTGGTTTATTTTGAAACTTTTCGGCTTATCTAAGCTTATTATGACATGATAAGCTTATATCAAAAAGTATGAAAATAAGCCACAAACAGTGAGCTTGTGAAAACATAAGCCCAAAACCAAACAAGTCATAAGCTCACTATATAAGCTTAAACAAACACCCCCTAAATAAGCAAACTATGAGTATCACATTTCAGTATAAGGTGGATTAAATTCATCGTAACATTCAGGCATCTAAATTAAGACCTTATTGCCGACTAATCCACAGCGCCACAAACCGATAGTCAAGTTTTGAATACAAAAAGGTGGAAATGAAGTACTTGCGAATTTACGACGAGACTTAATTCTTATGTAAAAAGAAATAGTAATGTGAAACTACTTACTAATAATTTCCTTGAAGTAGATGACCTAAAAAAACAATTAAAAAAATACAAATAATTAAATTTGAGTTATTTAAACAATTACATATGAAATGAAAATATAATAATAATAAGAATACCTGATTGATGAATTTAATGCTGCTGCTGCGATTCGATACATATTGCTCAAATTTAGAATGAATTTGTTGAGTCAAAATGAGAATGAACAGAGGTTTTTGAAGAACAAGTAGGGTTTATGAATATCGGATCCGGGAAATGCGGACCCGGTTCGGATCATCCATTTGCATGGTATTCGGGTTAGGATTGGAAAAAAATACTATTATATTGTATTCTCCGTCTTAAAATAATTGTTTACAGACAAAAAAATATAAATGTTTAAGAAAACATGATCATTACACATTTCTAATTAATTTATAAAGTTTAAGAAAAAAATTGTATCATTAACTAATTAATTTATAACTTTTTTAAATTTTGTAATAATAACCTCAAGTAAAGTTAATATAGTAAAAGAGCATTGATTGGATGCCTAATAATATGCATAAACATATGTGTCAGCATTTTATTGGAGACAATAGAAGGACCCACTTCTTCACAAACTCAAGTAAAGTTAATATAGTAAACTTGATCTATATTCTCTATTTATTTTTGAAAGTAGACAACTAATTTGAGACAATCCAAAAAAAAGTTGACCATAAATATGGGATGGAGGGAGTAAAAAAGTTTGATTATTGTTCCAATTAAATCACTAAAACTTTAAATTAAACATAAAAACCATTCAAGTTTCAATGTTATTTAATTATTGTGTAATTGTTCAAAAATTTTATCTTTAAAAAATTTATATGTACATTGTTTGATTGTACAATAACAATAAATATCAACCCCTTGAATTTCATTAACCTCAACCAATTTAATGTACAACCAACTTATACACAGATGAAAAGAGAAATATGCCAGAAAATAGTAATAACCAAGTTTGAAAATTGTTGAAAAATGTTTTGTTTTAGTCACTCAAACATAATAATAGAATACTATTGAAACTTTAAGTGACTAAAATAAACATTTTTCGAACTTAATTATTATTTTATAATAAAAATAAAGTTGCAGTGACTTAATTGGAAACAAAAATGGTGCGTTTGGTTTGTTGTTATAATCACAATGGGTATTGGTGTTGGTATAAGGTGGAATGATAATAGAGGGTATGATGAAACCACCCACACACATAAGATATGAGGAAACCTTCATATTTGGGTATCCTCATTTCATTGTGGTGGGCCTCATATCCAATCAAACAACATTAATGACTTTCAAAGTTATAGACCCATACCCATACACCCCAACCAAACGGGTTCTAAAAGTTGCTTACATTTTCATGATTAAAAAAAAAAAAAAAAAAAAAAAAAAACGGGTAGATGCTTCCTCACCCTAAATTTATTATTCACATTTCTTTTTAGGTGTTCCCAATTTAGTTATCTACTTTTAAAAATAGATCGAAAATTTTGATCAAGTTTACCATATTATCATCACTTGATGTTATTAGTATAAATTTTTTTAAAAATATAAATTAATTAGCTAAGGGTAAAATTATCGTTCTGCAAAAAATTAGAAATATAAAGTTATAAATAATTATGTTTTTCTTAAACTGTATTTTTTTGCCGGTGAAAATTTATTTTGGAACGGATGGAATAATTGTTGTAGCTTATATACTTTTGTTAGACAACATTACTTTCATTATTTACACTTTGTTATCAAATTTTTATTTCAAGAGTAAACAAAATAACCTTAGAGTAACTACAAAAAGTACAAAAAGATTGAACCAAGTTAAGCTTAAAAATCAACTTTTTTTAAAAAATTTGGATAATTGAAAAAATAAATAAATAAATAAGTCGATTTTTATGCTTCACTTGGGTTTTTTTTTTTTTTTTTTTTTCTAATTTAAGAAAACAAACTAAAATCAACTTTTCCTCTCCTCTTTTTACTTCATCATTCATCTTCTTTTCATTTTACCTTTTGGTGACAGAGTGTAAGACTTCTTTTTTTCTTAATTTTTTAATTTTATTCTTGGCTAAAGTCACTTTAGTAAAGTTGATGTGTATCAAACCTTTGTATATTACGTTCTAAAATGAAAACATGAACAACTAGTATAAGACGTGAAGAGTGGTATGACGGCAGTCGGATGTAAACATATTCTAATTTATCAAACCTAGGGCTTAACTTGTTTAAATTCATAAAGCAGTAGCTCACGCGTGACCAGCTTGAAGCGTTATGATTTTATCTCGGTATACAGGCTCATGACATATTCTACTAGATAGTGTTCAATTCGTTTGTGTGATGGGCTTAAATGAACTAAAGCTCGACTCGAGCTTAGTTTGTTAAACAACTTCAGCTTGATAATTAAGCTCTAACCTAGGATCGAGCTCAGACTTGTTTGGGCTCGACTTGTTTCGAGCTCTTATTAAGTCGATTCCAAGTAGCTAACGAACACGAGTTCTATGGCACAGGACACCTTGTCTCTAACAAGGGATAGTCATGGACGGACCACATGTATGCCGGGTGTGGCACGGGCTACACCCGATTTTATGTCACGAAGTGCAAAAAGATTTTAAAACTGTCGTTTTTGTGGTATGTGCAACCACCAAATATTTTTTTGCTACATTCATTTCTTACGGTGTAACTTTGGGTTAACCCACCATTTCTTTTGTGCAACACCATCTTAAAAGTCCTGAATCTGTTCCTGAAGATAGTAGTTATTGGTGTCCGGAAAATAAGACCATAATATTATTTTGATTATTTACGAGTCTAGACTTGACTAAGGTGCTGTTTGTTTATTCAGAGCCTCTGAATCTGAGTCGTAAATGTCTGAATCTGAATCGAAAATCTTTTTAAAGTAAGGTGCTGCGTTATTTGCTTGCTCAAGACTAATTTTTTTTTTTTTTTTTAAATTTTGTGTCAACAAGAGGCATTAAGACACTCCTCTCAAGTCTAGACCATTAAAATGTAACTGCCTATGACCGCGTCTGAATGGAAACAAAAAACAAAAAAAAACAAAAAACAAACGGTCTGAACACCCAAAACGTTTGACAGATTAAGAGGTTTCGCTCGTTAAGAGGTTGTTAAGACATTCTTAAAAAAAAAAACACCACCTAAATGCTACATTAGACCTAGATTACTCTGGCTATGGCTGTCATTCGGGCTGACCCGGTCGGGTTCGGGTCAACTCGGGTCAAGCCTCCAAAAAACATACCCGAACCTGACCCTGTTTCGAATTCGGGTCACTCGGGTAGGGTCATTTCGAGTTCGGGTCGGGGTCAACTCAGGTTCGGGTATAAGTCCTTTTTACTTCACTATGTTTAGTGTTATTTGAGTAGGGTTCATCGGGTTGGCTGGTTTCGGGTCAATTCGGGTCAAGGCTAAAAAAACATACCTAAAGCCGACCTTGTTTAGAACTCGGTTCAATTTGGGTTGACCCGATTGACCCGAATACACTTTTGAACCCGATTGACCTGACCCGAATTGACTCGGGTCGGGTTCAGGTCGGGTCGGCCCAAATGATACCCCTAACTCTGGCCCTCGCACAGTACTTGAATTTAATAGAGAAAAGTACAAAAATAAGCCAAAATCTTTTTTGAAGTCCCCTTTGTGGTCAATTTTTAACTCAATGTCCAAAATGGTTATGCCCAACCACTCGACTCCGCAGCTCCACCCAAAAGTCGCCACGTGTCCAAATGAAAGTACACTTTTTTACTTTTTATTCTACCAAAATAACCACCAATATTGCGCAACCGACGGCTACTCAACCTCCTTTTACTTGACTTACATTTATTCACGTGCAAAATTACCTCGGGAAAGTAAAAAGTACAAAAAAAAAAGTACAAAACAATTTTCATCCAAAGTACCCGATTTTCTTTTCCAAAGTGCATGGAAACCCGATCTTTTGCAAAAACCATCGGATCATTAACAAAAAATCATCGATACATGATCTTCAATCCAAATCTGATTTTCATTCTCAAACACAAACACAAACACATATATCATCACCGATTGACTAACGATTATTAAGATGATTGAGTAGATCGGATTTTTGTTTATGTCCAATGGATTCACCCTTTCATCGCGTTGATGTAAGTATCATTTTTAGATGTAATAAATGTTTAATCTTGTAGTTAGGTTTGGGATTGTTACAGATCCGATTGCACGTTAATTTTCAGTCCTGTGGAAAACCAGAAGGGGTGGTTGAATAGTTTTACTAATTAAAAATTCGTTTTAAAATATTTAGATCGACTTATGTCAATCTATTTAGATGTGTATATTAGACATTGATAGATAGATATATAAAAGTGTAATGAAAGGTAAAGAGTAAGAAGCACATAACCACGACACGAGTATTTATAGTGGTTCAGCTACAAGGACACCTTCCTTGCCCTACTCCACTCCCCGAGTCACCTACTCGAGAGTTCGTAATCACTACACGACACCAACTCCTTATGGCGGAGAAGCCTTCACAACGTCGCCTACTCTTTTTCCGGTACTAGGCTAACCACCGGGTTCTTTCACCAAGGAGAACCACACCTACCACAATGTCGCCTACCCTTTATCCGGTACTAGGCTAAGTACCGAGTTCCATTACAATGGAGGAACTACTACCCAACACTACACAACATCTAAACCCAAAGGAGACCCACTCCTTATTACAACACCATCAAGGATATCAACATCCTTGGAAACAAATTATCACTATTTGTATAACGATGCACCTCATCGATTATATGACCTTGGCATCCTTCACTAATACCACTTGATTTGACTCCTATGCATCTTTCACTAATGCCCTTAACACGAACGCTTGACACCTTTCACTAATGCCTTCGTCTTGACTCCTTTAGCATTCTTCACTAATGCTTTTGACACGAACGTTAAGCACTTTTCACTAATGCTTACGTCTTGACTCTTTCGGCATCCTTCACTAATGCCTTGGACACAACACTTCTATGGAGGAAGAAAGAATTATCAACAAGAGAACCTCAGTAGTCTTGATGATGATGAAGCATGGCAACTCATGGACTTGAGCTTGCTCGACTTCAAGAAGTGGTGATCTCGCCTTTAAGAGGAACCTAGAGAATCACACAAATACAAAAGACAAACTACATAGAAAGATCCCTTAGGATCAGTAGTTAGAGAGTTACAATACTTGGGAAAAGTATGTGTGGGAGTGGCCACCCAAAAGGAATAAATGGCTCACTATTTATAGAGGAAAAACTAGTTACTATTCCCCGGATCCCACAGATCCCTCCTTGAGGGATCCGTCCAGTGTATTAACTGGGATCCGTGGGACGCTCCCTTTTGCCCATGGGTTTTTTGGTTATGGGTCATGGGTCATGGGTTATGGGTTGGTCCATGTGTATTTCCTTAGATACAATGTATCTAATAGATGCAATGTATCTAGTCAAACTGATATGGGTCAATACCATGGGTTATGGATATACTCCATGGGTTGTAGTTTTTACCCATTATAATACATACTAGTTATGTATATATTTGCCCAATATGTAAACACTAGTTGTTGTACATATGTATTATTAAATCATAAAATCACTTATACTTATTTTAGTGTTTTATGTGAAAACGTAAGTGTGTTAGAAAACTATTGGCTCAAACCATTTACGTATTTTATTTGTTTCGTTAAAAATGATTTTACGTTTGTTATCGACAAAACATTAGAAGATCGTAAAATATAAATAAACGTTTTTACGGCTTATTTGTGTTAACAATCTCCCCCTTTTTTTTGATGACAAAACATAAAATTATTTTAAGGAAAAACTAAAATTCGTAAAAGTTCGAATTGGAGTTTTTACTCTCTTCTCCCCCTTTTTGTCGAAACAAAAGGAGCGTCGAAAAGAAACTAACACAATGTTTTAAGAAAGGTAAAACAAATGTAGAGAGTAAGTGACGGGAAGAGTTCTCGTCTTAACTCCCCCTTGACGAGTCCATCGCTTTGTGAGGGCTTCAAGTAAATAAAAACTACTAAGCTAATGTATTGCACCTATGGTTGCAAATGGTTTCGTCGTGGTGATGGTAACGCTCCCCCTTAAAGATTGCAACTTTGCAATGGGATGCAACGAAATGTAATCCATATGAGGATTATATTGCAAATGGTTTTGCAATGTATAATTTGACACAAAGCTCCCCCTAGCTTAGTATGTCAAAGTCTTCATGTGTATTTTGAAAATCTACAAAATTAAGGTTAGAAAGCAAGTATATAGTGCATAATTTCCTGCAAATAAGACTCAAGTTAGTAGAAAATTGGTCTTCTGTTGCACGGATCCCACGGTTCCCTTTCTCGAGGGATCCGTCTAGGCAAATTCTAGGGATCCGTCTGTTTGATGACAGAATTCAGAAATGGTGAAATAACAAATAATGTAAACGTCAAAGTGAGATATGTATTCAAGCAACACACATATACTCAAAGGAATATGGCATATAAGCTATCATTCAATAAAACATAAGAGATAATCAACAAATCTCTAAAAATAAGAGAATGACTTAGCCATGTAATACATATTCTACTAATACTAATAAGTGACTAAAAGCTTAAGAAGCAACAATGTGCTTGAGTCTAAGGATGAGTAGACTTGTTGATTTGGTCCAATCTTTCAAGAAGATGATTAAACATGAAATGCAACTCATTTCGTACTTCTTGAACAAGTCTTTGGGTGATTAGACAATTTGAGAAATTGTTGTCTTGATTGAGAACCGGAGAAAATTGGATGTTTTGAGGAGGCTCTACAAATGATGGTGGAGTTTCATTGAGATATGTGGGATAAGGTTCTACTAAAAATGAGGGTGGTGGTAATGGAAATTCCTCCATATGATCAAGTTCTTGGTGGTTCCTTGTTTCCAATGAAGGACTAGTTGGTGTTGTAGGTGGTTCCCTATTTAACGAGAAAGTTGGTGAGTGGGGAGTTCTTGGTGATGAATGCTCTAATGA
Organism: Chrysanthemum lavandulifolium; assembly: GCA_022545495.1. Taxonomy (NCBI): domain Eukaryota; kingdom Viridiplantae; phylum Streptophyta; class Magnoliopsida; order Asterales; family Asteraceae; genus Chrysanthemum; species Chrysanthemum lavandulifolium. Next base: position 303,062,064 of record CM040239.1, on the reverse strand, counting down.
ATAAAGATTTGGGTAAGAGAGAGGCTCGGTGAATGAGTATAGTTCATGCTCTATGAATGAAGGCTTAGACGGCTTGCTAGAACTAGCTATGTTTGGTTTAGAGCTAGATGAACCCTTTTCTAGCCCAAAAGGTTTAACGTTAATCCTTGAGGTTTTCTTAGCAATTGTTGAATGGGATTGTTGAGGTGGGATTCTAGCATTATTATCTCTTACGGAGATGATTCGTGGATGAAATCTCATGAATCATATAACCATTCCTTTTGGATGAACCTTTGGTTGAAGAGTTGTTGCTAAGTGCTTTAGTCATGGTGATGGTGAGGATGCAATATGAGCTTCTAACTACTGAGTTTTTGAGTACTAGGTAAGAGTGATGACTTAGCCTCAAGAGTGTTTGATTTATAAAGAATGAATTTGAATTAAGAAATTAAATTCATGACCGATAAGGGGATTAAGCATGCACTAAGATCAGTTGAGATATTGTTCAGCTCTAGGAAAACATTAAATGGTGGCTAAAAGTGTTTAGATTACCAAAGGTGGCTAAAATTTGAAGAGAAAAGCTGATTAGGGTCTTTCTGCAGACACGGATCCCACAGATCCCTCTCACTAGGGATCCGTCTGGTTATAAACTGTGATCCGTCTGCCGATGATATGTGATGAAATGATTATGCTTTTTGTAAGGTCTAGTACTTATGAATCTTGAGGATTTGACTTTCTTTTGATGTCTTGAGTGGTGGATATCTTAAATGCTCAACCATAAGGAGTGAGGATGTTTAATGATGGTTTTGGGTAGGAAAGTGGACTTTAGAAAGTCTAACTAAGTGCTTGAGGAGGATACCATTTGATTTGAAATGGGAAAATGATGATACTTAGTCTTAGAAATCAGATGATGACTCAAGAAAAATTTGAGAAAATCCAAAAAAACTAATGAAAAATAAAAAAGCTAGTTTTAGACCTATTTAGAGGTAAGAATGAATAAAATCAATTTGTTAAAATTGATAGAAATATCAAACTAAGTTTTATGAGATGTGAGAAATAATGTGTGAACGTTGGAGCGGAAAAATGGTGGATATTGGTGAGTTTGAAAAATCAAAAGTACTTTTGATTTGTTCCTAAGTTATCTACGGATGAATGTGAGACCTACTATGCTTGAGGAGGCCTTGAGTAGTGTCAAAGAATCATGTTTAGCCATCATGATGTGATTGGGGGGGGGATACCTTGGGTGTATGGTGATCAGACGATAATTGTCTTCCGGATCCCGGTTCCCTCTGGGAGGGATCCGCTAGTTATAATCTTGGATCCGCCATCGAGATCGAGGCTTTCAAAGAATGTGCAATTCTTGCACTCTTGGCAAATGCTTCTCCTAGTTGTTTCTACAAAGACTAAATGCAAGAACACATCAAGTATAACGCATGGCAAGTGTGGGGGAACTAAAGGTAGCTAAAGATGAGTGACGACGACTACTTGAATGATTTCAAGAAGTCGTAAAATCTCATCCTACACGTTCCTAAGTTAAGATTGTTCAATGCCAAGTTATGGCAATACCTACATACTACATCCTACTCTACATAAGTATTGTTTAGATGTTACAAACCATTGTTTCAAATTGTTTTCACAAATTATGGTCCTATGACCTTACCTCACTTCCCCATCACTTACCGTCTTCACCTTCCCCTCTTTTCTTCATCTCACCATCTCTACTTCTTTTTCTTCAAGAAGTTGGCGAAGCACTTAAAAATCCCTTTGGTTTGTTGCCATTCTTGTGATGGGCTAGGAATGTCCGGCAATTGATTGATGTAATCCAAAGGGTCGAGGTTCGTGTTCCCGAGAGGGTTGCTACTTCCTTCACCTTCTCTTTGCCTCTCCCGTTCATCCGAGGAATCCGTTGGTGGGTGAGGTCTTTTGCTTTCCACCATAAACCTTGTAGTTCTACCCTCGGTCAATGACACCATAACTTTGTTGCAAAAGCTATGATCATAGGAGTACGGAGAATGATCTAAAGCAAAGATGAACCTTGCAAGACGGGTTAGGAGCATTGCATACGGGAGCACCATTTTGTCCATGATTTTTACACTCGGCATTCTCTTAATCATGTAATATGCAAGGTTGAAGCGAGTCTCGGTCACAAAGCAGTAGATCATGAAACTTAGGCATGCATTGGGGTGATCCTTGTTCCCTCCTAAGCATAGCACATTCTCCCTTACTACCACTTCTCATTTTCTATACAAAGCATACATCTCGGAGAGCTCCATTTGGAAAGGATCCCTAGAGATCACTTTTGAATTTCTAGTGACCCTCGATGGGGATGCCCTTTGCATGAACATGGTATCCCTTACCGTGGTTGCTTCCGGGATTCTCATGTGGTAGATTTCATGATAATCAACCATATCGTGAAGCTCCGCCAAAGACCACTCATTGGAAAACATGCAAACTCCTTGATATGGAACCCGTAGTATTCTTCCAAACTCCACTAGTGAAAGGGTGTACTCATGTTCATTTATAATGAAGACAATTGACATGGTCCCATCATCATTTCTAACAATTCTCATTGTTTTGTAGAACTCGAGTACGAACACCGGGCAAATTTGTTCGTTTATGTCCAATAAACAATCAAAGCCAATAGTCTCAAAAACTTGTCGCATGTCGGTGTTGGCAAGAAATGATGGTTCTACTACATGACCTTCATGAAAAAGTCTATTTTCGAGCAACTTGAAATCTTTCCTATCTTCCAGGCTAAGTCCATCCTTTCTATGGTTCATTGGGATGTAGTGGGCGGTATCTTTATAGTCTTGTTGTCGGTTACTTGGCATGATTGTTCCTATACAACACAACCACAATGTGGTGTTAATTGTGAATAGTAACCTAAAGGGTTTGATCACAATTTTGCTCAGTTCATCTTTATTGAATTCAAGAAATGAGTTTAATTTGTATTAACAATGTTAATTCTTTAATTTAGATTATCTTAGAAAACAATGTGGTAACAAATTATGACAAACCCATTTGAACCCAACTTCTAAAGATGAAAAAATTGTAATCCTAGAAATCAATGTAGTGAAGATTATAGTTACACAAGAGATTGTTTTGCTTGAAGGAAATGATCAAATTGCTCTGTGAATGTGAATTGGGTTTTGTTCGTGAGTCTTTGAAGGAAAGTGATAGTGGAACTTCCACGGTGATCATTTCTAACTTATGTTGTCTTCGTTGCACGGATCCCACGGATCCTCTCATTAATGATCCGGCTAGTTCAAACTCGTGGATCCGGCATGACAAAAAAATTCACATTTTAAGCATTCCTTGATAACTTTGGTTTGAGAGTTCTAAAATGCCTAGAGTTTGATGTTTAAGCTCTATAACTTGTGGTTTGGGGTTTTGATGGTTTAACACTAATCCTATTTGACGGAATTCCTTTTTTATGAATTAGTCACAATTCTTGGGAGGTTTTTCAAAGATTATGATAAAATCTTATTTTATCATAATATAAGAAATTTCACATGGATATTCATTGACATAGATGAAGTGTCAATAATCCTTTTGTGATGCATAATGATTGAGGCTATCGAATAACCGATATATCATTATTACAGATTTGTAGTGTAGTCTATACAGATCAATCGAAGAATACCATTCTTGATGATGATTTTAATATAGATAACTACTTAAGTAATTACTAATAAAGATTAATCATACAACTAAGACTTTAATAATAATAGCAAAATGTAAATTATTAACGATTATACCTTTGCTAAATATTCTTTTTAAGGAAAGAAATATTTATTGAAATTCTTTGTGATCTTCTTAGAATCTCCAGATCCATGTGTGAGGAAAACAATGCTAAATATTATTTTTACCAAAAGACATATTTAGATAGTTTCTTCATGATCTTCTTGGTATGCCCAAATCCAAGTATGGAGAATTCTTAACAAGGAAAATATTAGAACGTTCTATCAATGTCCAACATTAAACACTATAATCACTACAAAAAGATTGTCATTTAGTGGCATACAAGAAGTGTCACTAAAACCTAAATAAGTGTCACTAAAGGCTGGATCGTGAATCAGTGGCAGAAAAAACAAGTGTCACTAAGAACACTGGCACTAAAAGGATTTAGTGGCACTTTTCTATTGTGTTGCTTCAGCCTTTTTTGGATTTAGTGGCACTTTCACATTGTGTGTACTGTAGGCTTTTTACGATTTTGTGGCACTAAATTAGTGCCATAAGATACCACTCATTGTTGGTAAACGAATTGGATTTAATGGCAAATTTTGTGTGACATGCACCAAAAGAGCTCCCAGTAGTAGCGTTGTCAGCTCTTGTTTATTTTAAACCATGCCACAAATTTATATCTAAGCCAAACTAGTACCAACAAACATAAAATATTGTTTTGTAATCAAGCCACAAATTTATATCTAAGCCAAACCAGTACTAACAAACATAAAATAAGAACAATCGAAAGGTATCATATTACCTTAATAAAAAAATATACATTTATCATTCAACATGTTCTCCAATTTACAAGAATGTGATTTAAAAGCCACAAGAGTAAGTGTCCAACTTAATATTATGAAAATGACCTAAGACATCCAAATTGTTGGATCGATGTACTCTAACCAAACTAACTATATAGCTTGTAGGTGGTTTAATAACTTGGATAAATCCTAAGTCACTAACAATGAAACACTGAACAAACTCTATTAAGTATGCGGAATTTACTTAACAAAACTAAGAAGAATTAACTTTTAACTTCAACGATTTTATTAATACTTAGAACCTGCTTATTATACAGATTCTTTAACAACTCTAAAACTCTAATATCGTACTCTCTAAAACTCTAAAAACACATATCTCTAATGCTAACCTAGGGGTCCTTTTATAGGCTTAAGGATAACCCTAGTCGGTTTACAATTACAAACCTTGTACGACAAGTAATACTATACTAATCTTAGAACATTCTAGAATTACAAAATAATCCTTAACGATTTTGCATATCGGTCCTTTAAGCATGCAAGACTTTGATGAATCGAGCAAGTACTTTGACTTCATTCTTTAGCAAGATTTTGACTTCATGATTTTAACTCTTCAACACTTTGATTCTTCAAGATTTTAATCTTTTATATCCCAACAATCTTCCCTAACTTGAATTCTACTTGTTTGATTTCAAGTTCCTTTGTATATTTGACTTTAACATCTTTGTCTTCAAGGATTGTATCTTTATCTTGATTTTGTCTTTGTAATTTTTGTACTTTCATAATCATCATCAAAGTATTCTTTTCAAGAATTTTTTCAAGAACTATCGCAAGCTCCATCTTTTCAACAACATATGACAATTTGTACATCGATCGTTTAAGTTTCACTATTCTCATCACTTCCAGATGTCTAAACTTCGTGAGAGGTGAATCATTGAAATTTTAATGGTTTTGATGTCTCTTTCCCAAAGCCATTAACTCGGAGTAGCCAAATGTTTAGGTTTGTAAGACCATGGCACGTTGATAACCATATGATTTTTAGCAAATCATCACTATCAATGATTTGATTTGTCTTTACCAAAAGTTGTACCCTTTGGACTAGTTAGTTCTTGCAACCATGGTGAACTAATTACCATATAAATGGTTTTTCATGCCCTTTACCACAAGCCATTTTTCTTGTGGGCTAGTCAACTCTTTACATTACGGATATGGTGAGTTAATTACCATACAACTTATTAAAAATAGATCGAAAATTTATTATTCACATTTCTTTTTAGGTGTTCCCAATTTAGTTATCTACTTTTAAAAATAGATCGAAAATTTTGTTCAAGTTTACCATATTATCATCACTTGATGTTATTGGTATAATTTTTTTTTTAATATAAATTAATTAGCTAAGGGTAAAATTATCGTTCTGCAAACAATTAGAAATATAAAGTTATAAATAATTATGTTTTTCATAAACTATATGTTTTTTGCCGGTGAAAATTTATTTTGGAACGGATGGAATAATTGTTGTAGCTTATATACTTTTGTTAGACAACATTACTTTCATTATTTACACTTTGTTATCAAATTTTTATTTCAAGAGTAAACAAAAGAACCTTAGAGTAACTACAAAAAGTACAAAAAGATTGAACCAAGTTAAGCTTAAAAATCAACTTTTTTTTAAAAATTTGGATAATTGAAAAAAAAAAAAAATCGATTTTTAAGCTTCACTTTTTTTTTTCTAATTTAAGAAAACAAACTAAAAATCAACTTTTCCTCTCCTCTTTTTTACTTCATCATTCATCTTCTTTTCATTTTACCTTTTGGTGACAGAGTGTAAGACTTCTTTTTTTCTTAATTTTTTAATTTTATTTTTGGCAAAAGTCACTTTAGTAAAGTTGATGTGTATCAAACCTTTGTATATTATGTTATAAAATGAAAACATGAACAGCTAGTATAAGACGTGAAGAGTGGTATGACGGCAGTCGGATGTAAACATATTCTAATTTATCAAACCTAGGGCTTAACTTGTTTAAATTCATAAAGCAGTAGCTCACGCGTGACCAGCTTGAAGCGTTATGATTTTATCTCGGTATACAGGCTCATGACATATTCTACTAGATAGTGTTCAATTCGTTTGTGTGATGGGCTTAAATGAACTAAAGCTCGACTCGAGCTTAGTTTGTTAAACAACTTCAACTTGATAATTAAGCTCTAACCTAGGATCGAGCTCAGACTTGTTTGGGCTCGACTTGTTTCGAGCTCTTATCAAGTCGATTCCAAGTAGCTAACGAACGACTCGTGCCCATAGGGTGGTGCCATAGGATAACACGAGTTCTATGGCACATGACACCTTGTCTCTAACAAGGGATAGTCATGGACGGACCACATGTATGTCGGGTGTGGCACGGGCTACACCCGATTTTATGTCACGAAGTGCAAAAAGATTTTAAACTCGCTGCTTTGTGGTATGTGCAACCACCAAATATTTTTTTGCTACATTCATTTCTTACGGTGTAACTTTGGGTTAACCCACCATTTCTTTTGTACAACACCATCTTAAAAGTCCTGAATCTGTTCCTGAAGATAGTAGTTATTGGTGTCCTGAAAATAAGACCATAATATTATTTTGATTATTTACGAGTCTAGACTTGACTAAGGTGTCGTTTGTTTATTCGAGCCTCGAATCAATCGAGTCGTAAATGTCCGAATCGAAAATCTTTTTAAAGTAAGGTGTCATGCTATTTGCTTGCTCGCACTTTTTTTTTTTTTTTTTTTTTTTTTTTTTTTTTTTTTTGTCAACAAGAGGCATTAAGACACTCCTCTCAAGTCTAGACCATTAAGATGTAACTGCCTATGACCGCGTCTGAATGGAAACAAAAAACAAAAAACAAACGGTCTGAACACCCAAAACGTTTGACAGATTAAGAGGTTTCGCTCGTTAAAAGGCTGTTAAGACATTCTTAAAAAAAACAAACACCACCTAAATGCTACATTAGAACTAGATTACTCTGGCTATGGCTGTCATTCGGGCTGACCCGGTCGGGTTCGGGTAAACTCGGGTCAAGCCTCCAAAAAACATACCCGAACCTGACCCTGTTTGGAATTCGGGTCACTCGGTTCGGGTCATTTCGAGTTCGGGTCGGGGTCAACTCAGGTTCGGGTATAAGTCCATTTTACTTCACTATGTTTAGTGTTATTTGAGTAGGGTTCACGGGTTGGTGGTTTCGGTCAATTCGGTCAAGGCTAAAAACATACCTAAAGCCGACCTTGTTTAGAACTCGGCTCAATTTGGGTTGACCCGATTGACCGAATACACTTTTGAATCTGATTGACCGACCCGAATTGACTCGGTTCGGGTTCGTGTCGGGTCGGCCCAAATGATACCCCTAACTCGCCTCGACAGTCTCTGCTGCAAAAATCGGTTCAGGCGGCCGATTAATCGCCGATTAATCGCTAGGCGGTGATTAGCCTTCCGATTTTCATTAATCGCCTTATTAGTCGGTTCGACAAAATCGGATAAAAATCGGATTAATCGGCCTAGGCGGCCGATTAATCGCCAAATCGTAGAAAATCGGATAAATCGGAAAAATCGCCACGGTAAAATCGGAAAAAATCGGCAAAATCGAAAAATTGGCCAAATCGAAAAAAATCGGCTAGATCGGCCAAATCGGGCATATAGTTTGAAAATTTTATAATTTTATATAAAAATTCCAATCCGATTAATCCCCGATTAATCCCTCGCTTAACCGATTAATCGCTAGGCCCTACCCGCCGCCCGCCTACCGCTTAGCGATTTTTGCAACCTTGCGATGACTTGAATTTAATAGAGAAAAGTACAAAATAAGCCAAAATCTTTTTGAAGTCCCTTTGTGGTCAATTTTAACTCAATGTCCAAAATGGTCATGCAGAACCACTCGACTCCAGACTCCACCCAAAAGTCGCCACGTGTCCAAATGAAAGTACACTTTTACTTTTTATTCTACCAAAATAACCACCAATATTATGCAACCGACGGCTACTCAACCTCCTTTACTTGGACTTACATGTATTCACGCAAAATTACCTCGGGAAAGTAAAAAGTACAAAAAAAAAAAAAAAAATACAAAACGATTTTCATCCAAAGTACCCGATTTTCTTTTCCAAAGTGCATGGAAACCCGATCTTTTGCAAAAACCATCGGATCATTAACCAAAAATCATCGATACATGATCTTCAATCCAAATCTGATTTTCATTCTGAAACACAAACACAAACACAAACACAAGCACATATATCATCACCGATTGACTAACGATTATTAAGATGATTGAGTTGATCGGATTTTTGTTTATGTCCAATGGATTCACCCTTTCATCGCGTTGATGTAAGTATCATTTTTAGATGTAATAAATGTTTAATCTTGTAGTTAGGTTTGGGATTGTTACAGATCCGATTGCACGTTAATTTTCAGTCCTGTGGAAAACCAGAAGGGGCGGTTGAATAGTTTTACTAATTAAAACTTCGTTTTAAAATATTTAGATCGACTTATGTCAATCTATTTAGATGTGTATATTGGACATTGATAGATAGATATATAAAAGTGTAATGAAAGGTAAAGAGTAAGAAGCACATAACCACGACACGAGTATTTATAGTAGTTCGGCTACAAGGACACCTTCCTTGCCCTACTCCACTCCCCGAGTCACCTACTCGAGAGTTCGTAATCACTACACGACACCAACTCCTTATGGCGGAGAAGCCTTCACAACGTCTCCTACTCTTTTTCCGGTACTAGGCTAACCACTGGGTTCTTTCACCAAGGAGAACCACGCCTACCACAATGTCGCCTACCCTTTATCCGGTACTAGGCTAAGTACCGAGTTCAATTACAATGGAGGAACTACTACCCAACACTACACAACATCTAAACCCAAAGGAGACCCACTCCTTATTACAACACCATCAAGGATATCAACATCCTTGGAAACAAATTATCACTATTTGTATAACGATGTACCTCATCGATTATATGACCTTGGCATCCTTCACTAATACCACTTGATTTGACTCCTAGGCATCTTTCACTAATGCCCTTAACACGAACGCTTGACACCTTTCACTAATGCCTTCGTCTTGACTCCTTTAGCATTCTTCACTAATGCTTTTGACACGGACGTTAAGCACTTTTCACTAATGCTTACGTCTTGACTCTTTCGGCATCCTTCACTAATGCCTTGGACACAACACTTCTATGGAGGAAGAAAGAATTATCAACAAGCGAACCTCAGTAGTCTTGATGATGATGAAGCATGGCAACTCATGGACTTGAGCTTGCTCGACTTCAAGAAGTGGTGATCTCGCCTTTAAGAGGAACCTAGAGAATCACACAAATACAAAAGACAAACTACATAGAAAGATCCATTAGGATCAGTAGTTAGAGAGTTACAATACTTGGGAAAAGTATGTGTGGGAGTGGCCACCCAAAAGGAAGAAATGGCTCACTATTTATAGAGGAAAACTAGTTACTATTCCCGATCCCAGATCCCTCCTCGAGGATCCGTCCGGTATTAACGGGATCCGTGGACGCCCTTGCCCATGGGTTTTTGGTTATGGGTCATGGGTCATGGGTTATGGGTTGGTCCATGTGTATTTCCTTAGATACAATGTATCTAATAGATGCAATGTATCTAGTCAAACCGATATGGGTCAATACCATGGGTTATGGATATGCTCCATGGGTTGTAGTTTTACCCATTATAATACATACTAGTTATGTATATATTTGCCCAATATGTAAACACTAGTTGTTGTACATATGTATTATTAAATCATAAAATCACTTATACTTATTTTAGTGTTTTATGTGAAAACGTAAGTGTGTTAGAAAACTATTGGCTCAAACCATTTACGTATTTTATTTGTTTCATTAAAATGATTTTACGCTTGTTATCGACAAAACATTAGAAGATCGTGAAATATAAATAAACGCTTTTACGGCTTATTTGTGTTAACAATCTCCCTTTTTTGATGACAAAACATAAAATTATTTTAAGGAAAAACTAAAATTGTAAAAGTTCGAATTGAGTTTTACTCTCTTCTCCCCTTTTGTCGAAACAAAAGGAGCGTTGAAAAGAAACTAACACAATGTTTTAAGAAAAGTAAAACAAATGTAGAGAGTAAGTGACGGGAAGAGTTCTCGTCTTAACTCCCCCTTGACGAGTCCATCGCCATGTGAGGCGCCAAGTAAAAAAACTACTAAGCTAATGTATTGCACCTATGGTTGCAAATGGTTTCGTCGTGGTGATGGTAACGCTCCCCCTTAAAGATTGCAACTTTGCAATGGGATGCAACGAAATGTAATCCATATGAGGATTATATTGCAAATGGTTTTGTAATGTATAATTTGACACAAAGCTCCCCAGCTTAGTATGTCAAAGTCTTCATGTGTATTTTGAAAATCTACAAAATTAAGGTTAGAAAACAAGTATATAGTGCATAATTTCGCAAATAAGACTCAAGTTAGTAGAAAATTGGTCTTCATTGCACGGATCCCACGGTTCCTTTCTCGGGGATCCGCCAAGGCAAATTCCAGGGATCCGTCTGTTTGATGACAGAATTCAGAAATGGTGAAATAACAAATAATGTAAACGTCAAAGTGAGATATGTATTCAAGCAACACACATATACTCAAAGGAATATGGCATATAAGCTATCATTCAATAAAACATAAGAGATAATCAACAAATCTCTAAAAATAAGAGAATGACTTAGCCATGTAATACATATTCTACTAATACTAATAAGTGACTAAAGCTTAAGAAGCAACAATGTGCTTGAGTCTAAGGATGAGTAGACTTGTTGATTTGGTCCAATCTTTCAAGAAGATGATTAAACATGAAATGCAACTCATTTCGTACTTCTTGAACAAGTCTTTGGGTGATTAGACAATTTGAGCAATTGTTGTCTTGATTGAGAACCGGAGGAAATTGGATGTTTTGAGGAGGCTCTACAAATGATGGTGGAGTTTCATTGAGATATGTGGGATAAGGTTCTACTAAAAATGAGGGTGGTGGTAATGGAAATTCCTCCATAAGATCAAGTTCTTGGTGGTTCCTTGTTTCTAATGAAGGACTAGTTGGTGTTGTAGGTGGTTCCCTATTTAACGAGAAAGTTGGTGAGTGGGGAGTTCTTGGTGATGAATGCTCTAATGAATAAAGATTTGGGTGAGAGAGAGGCTCGGTGAATGAGTGTAGTTCATGCTCTATGAATGAAGGCTTAGATGGCTTGCTAGAACTAGCTATGTTTGGTTTAGAGCTAGATGAACCCTTTTCTAGCCCAAAAGGTTTAACGTTAATCCTTGAGGTTTTCTTAGCAATTGTTGAATGGGATTGTTGAGGTGGGATTCTAGCATTATTATCTCTTACGGGAGATGATTCGGTGGATGAAATCTCATGAATCATATAACCATTCCTTTTGGATGAACCTTTGGTTGAAGAGTGGTTGCTAAGTGCTTTAGTCATGGTGATGGTGAGGATGAAATATGAGCTTCTAACTACTGATTTTTTGAGTACTAGGTAAGAGTGATGACTTAGCCTCAAGAGTGTTTGGTTTATAAAGAATGAATTTGAATTAAGAAATTAAATTCATGACCGCTAATTGGATTAAGCATGCACTAAGATCAGTTGAGATATTGTTCAGCTCTAGGAAAAAATTAAATGGTGGCTAAAAGTGTTTAGATTACCAAAGGTGGCTAAAATTTGAAGAGAAAAGCTGATTAGGGTCTTTCTGCAGACACGGATCCCACGGATCCCTCTTACTAGGGATCCGTCTGGTTATAAACTGTGGATCCGTCTCGTCGATGATATGTGATGAAATGATTATGCTTTTGTAAGGTCTAGTACTTATGAATCTTGAGGATTTGACTTTCTTTTGATGTCTTGAGTGGTGGATATCTTAAATGCTCAACCATAAGGAGTGAGGATGTTTAATGATGGTTTGGGTAGGAAAGTGGACTTTAGAAAGTCTAACTAAGTGCTTGAGGAGGATACCATTTGATTTGAAATGGGAAAATGATGATACTTAGTCTTAGAAATCAGATGATGACTCAAGAAAAATTTGAGAAAATCCAAAAAAACTAAAGAAAAATAAAAAAGCTAGTTTTAGACCTATTTAGAGGTGAGAATGAATAAAATCAAGTTGTTAAAATTGATAGAAATATCAAACTAAGTTTTATGAGATGTGAGAAATAATGTGTGAACGTTGGAGCGGAAAATGGTGGATATTGGTGAGTTTGAAAATCAAAAGTACTTTTGATTTGTTCCTAAGTTATCTACGGATGAATATGAGACCTACTATGCTTGAGAGGCCTTGAGTAGTGTCAAAGAATCATGTTTAGCCATCATGATGTGATTGGGGATACCTTGGGTGTATGGTGATCCAGACGATAACTGCCTTCCCGGATCCCGCGGTTCCCTCTTGGGAGGATCCGCTAGTTATAATGCCGATCCGCCATCGAGATCGTAAGGCTTTCAAGAATGTGCAATTTTTGCACTCTTGGCAAATGCTTCTCCTAGTTGTTTCTACAAAGACTAAATGCAAGAACACATCAAGTATAACGCATGGCAAGTGTGGGGAACTAAAGGTAGCTAAAGATGAGTGACTTACGACTACTTGAATGATTTCAAGAAGTCGTAAAATCTCATCCTACACGCTCCTAAGTTAAGATTGTTCAATGCCGTTATGGCAATACCTACATACTACATCCTACTCTACATAAGTATTGTTTAGATGTTACAAACCATTGTTTCAAATTGTTTTCACAAATTATGGTCCTATGACCTTACCTCACTTCCCCATCACTTACCGTCTTCACCTTCCCCTCTTTTCTTCATCTCACCATCTCTACTTCTTTTTCTTCAAGAAGTTGGCGAAGCACTTAAAAATCCCTTTGGTTTGTTGCCATTCTTGTGATGGGCTAGGAATGTCCGACAATTGATTGATGTAATCCAAATGGTCGAGGTCCGTGTTCCCGAGAGGGTTGCTACTTCCTTCACCTTCTCTTTGCCTCTCCCGTTCATCCGAGGAATCCGTTGGTGGGTGAGGTCTTTTGCTTTCCACCATAAACCTTGTAGTTCTACCCTCGGTCAATGACACCATAACTTTGTTGCAAAAGCTATGATCATAGGAGTACGGAGAAGGATCTAAAGCAAAGATGAACCTTGCAAGACGGGTTAGGAGCATTGCATACGGGAGCACCATTTTGTCCATGATTTTTACACTCGGCATTCTCTTAATCATGTAATAGGCAAGGTTGAAGCGAGTCTCGGTCACAAAGCAGTAGATCATGAAACTTAGGCATGCATTGGGGTGATCCTTGTTCCCTCCTAAGCATAGCACATTCTCCCTTACTACCACTTCTCATTTTCTATACAAAGCATACATCTCGGAGAGCTCCATTTGGAAAGGATCCTAGAGATCACTTTTGAATTTCTAGTGACCCTCGATGGGGATGCCCTTTGCATGAACATGGTATCCCTTACCGTGGTTGCTTCCGGATTCTCATGTGGTAGATTTCATGATAATCAACCATATCGTGAAGCTCCGCCAAAGACCACTCATTGGAAAACATGCAAACTCCTTGATATGGAACCCGTAGTATTCTTCCAAACTCCACTAGTGAAAGGGTGTACTCATGTTCATTTATGATGAAGACAATTGAGATGGTCCCATCATCATTTCTAACAATTCTCATTGTTTTGTAGAACTCGAGTACGAACACCGGCAAATTTGTTCGTTTATGTCCAATAAACAATCAAAGCCAATAGTCTCAAAAACTTGTCGCATGTCGGTGTTGGCAAGAAATGATGGTTCTACTACATGACCTTCATGAAAAAGTCTATTTTTTAGCAACTTGAAATCTTTCCTATCTTCCAGGCTAAGTCCATCCTTTCTATGGTTCATTGGGATGTAGTGAGCGGTATCTTTATAGTCTTGTTGTCGGTTACTTGGCATGATTGTTCCTATACAACACAACCACAATGTGGTGTTAATTGTGAATAGTAACCTAAAGAGTTTGATCACAATTTTGCTCAGTACATCTTTATTGAATTCAAGAAATGAGTTTAATTTGTATTAACAATGTTAATTCTTTGATTTAGATTATCTTAGAAAACAATGTGGTAACAAATTATGACAACCCCATTTGAACCCAACTTCTAAAGATGAAAAAATTGTAATCCTAGAAATCAATGTAGTGAAGATTATACTTACACAAGAGATTGTTTTGCTTGAAGGAAATGATCAAATTGCTCCTGTGAACAATAATTGGGTTTTTGTTCGTGAGTCTTTAAAGGGAAAGTGATAGTAGAACTTCCACAGTGATCATTTCTAACTTATGTTGTCTTCTATTGCACGTTTCCCACGGATCCCTCTCATTAATGATCCGGCTAGTTCAAACTCAGGGATCCGGCATGACAGCAAAAATTCAGCTTAAGCATTCCTTGATAACTTTGGTTTGAGAGTTCTAAAATGCCTAGAGTTTGATGTTTAAGCTCTATAACTTGTGGTTTGGGGTTTTGATGGTTTAATACTAATCCTATTTGACGGAATTCCTTTTTTATGAATTAGTCACAATTCTTGGGAGGTTTTTCAATGATTATGATAAAATCTTATTTTATCATAATATAAGAAATTTCACATGGATATTCATTGACATAGATGAAGTGTCAATAATCCTTTTGTGATGAATAATGATTGAGGCTATCGAATAACCGAGATATCATTATTACAGTTTTGTAGTGTAGTCTATACAAATCAATCGAAGAATACCATTCTTGATGATGATTTTAATATAGATAACTACTTAAGTAATTACTAATAAAGATTAATCATACAACTAAGACTTTAATAATAATAGCAAAATGTAAATTATTAACGATCATACCTTTGCTAAATATTCTTTTTAAGGAAAGAAATATTTATAGAAATTCTTTGTGATATTCTTAGAATCTCCAGATCGATGTGTGAGGAAAACAATGCTAAATATTATTTTTACCAAAAGACATATTTAGATAGTTTCTTCATGATCTTCTTGGTATGCCCAAATCCAAGTATGGAGAATTCTTAACAAGGAAAATATTAGAACGTTCTATCAATGTCCAACATTAAACACTATAATCACTATAAAAAGATTGTCATTTAGTGGCATACAAGAAGTGTCACTAAAACCTAAATAAGTGTCACTAAAGGCTGGATCGTGAATCGCTGGCGTAAAAGAAGTGTCACTAAGAACACTGACACTAAAAGGATTTAGTGGCACTTTTCTATTGTGTTGCTGCAGCCTTTTTTGGATTTAGTGGCACTTTCACATTGTGTTACTGTTGGCTTTTTACGATTTTGTGGCACTAAATTAGTGCCATAAGATACCACTCATTGTTGGTAAACGAATTGGATTTAATGGCAAATTTTGTGTGACATGCACTAAAAGAGCTCCCAGTAGTAGCTTTGTCAGCTCTTGTTTATTTTAAACCATGCCACAAATTTATATCTAAGCCAAACTAGTACCAACAAACATAAAATATTGTTTTGTAATTAAGCCACAAATTTATATCTAAGCCAAACCAGTACTAATAAACATAAAATAAGAACAATCGAAAGGTATCATATTACCTTAATAAAAAAATATACATTTATCATTCAACATGTTCTCCAATTTACAAGAATGTGATTTAAAAGCCACAAGAGTATGTGTCCAACTTAATATTATGAAAATGACCTAAGACATCCAAATTGTTGGATCGATGTACTCTAACCAAACTAACTATATAGCTTGTAAGGGTTTAATAACTTCGGATAAATCCTAAGTCACTAACAATGAAACACTGAACAAACTCTATTAAGTATGCGGAATTTACTTAACAAAGCTAAGAAAAATTAACTTTTAACTTCAATGATTTTATTAATACTTAGAACCTGCTTATTATACAGATTCTTTAACAACTCTAAAACTCTAATATCGTACTCTCTAAAACTCTAAAAACACATATCTCTAATGCTAACCTAGGGGTCCTTTTATAGGCTTAAGGATAACCCTAGTCGGTTTACAATTGCAAACCTTGTACGACAAGTAATACTATACTAATCTTAGAACATTCTAGAATTACAAAATAATCCTTAACGATTTTGCATATCAGTCCTTTAAGCATGCAGTACTTTGATGAATCGTGAAGTACTTTGACTTCATTCTTTATCAGTACTTTGACTTCAGTACTTTAACTCTTCAACATTTTGATTCTTCAGTACTTTAATCTTTTTATATCCCAACAATCCTCCCCTAACTTGAATTCTACTTGCTTGATTTCAAGTTCCTTTGTATATTTGACTTTAACATCTTTGTCTTCAAGGATTGTATCTTTATCTTTAGATTTTGTCTTTGTAATTTATGTACTTTCATAATCATCATCAAAGTATTCTTTTTAGTAACTCTTTTCAAAGAACTATCGAAAGCTCCATCTTTTCAAAGAACATATGACAATTTGTACATCGATCATTTAAGTTTCATCTATTCTCATCACTTGCGATGTCTAAACTTCGTGAGAGGTGAATCATTGAAATTTTAATGGTTTTGATGTCTCTTTACCAAAGCCATTAACTCTGGAGTAGCCAAATGTTTAGGTTTGTAAGACCATGGTACGTTGATAACCATATGATTTTTAGCAAATCATCAGCTATCAACAGATTTGATTTGTCTTTACCAAAAGTTGTACCCTTTTGGACTAGTTAGTTCTTGCAACCATGGTGAACTAATTACCATATAAATGGTTTTTCCACAGCCTTTACCACAAGCCATTTTTCTTGTGGGCTAGTCAACTCTTTACATTACGGATATGGTGAGTTAATTACCATACAACTTATTAGCAAGTTGTCAACTATATAACGGATTTGAGATATCTTTACCAGAGCCGTTTGCTCATGGATTAGCCAATCCTTTTGATAAACATGGTGGATTGATAACCTATTAGCCATCTCAAAAACCATTTATTGCAGTTAACTTTTGTTTCAAAATATTTTTCACTTAACAAAAGCTTTCTTTCAAAACATTTACTAGTTTATGTCGCAAATAGTACTTTGATTAAAGCATCGTTTGTTCAAAGAAGACTTTGAAGAAAGTACTTATTTTCAAAAATTTATACAATTATAAATCATACCAAGATTTATGCTTCATCATCACCATAGTTGTCCATCCGATATATAATTCAATCACCATCGTATTGCTTTCATCCTTCCTCAACTTCCATTCCATGATCCAACATTCTTCTCATGAGATCGCTTGTCAAAGGATATCTTCTTTCACTAGCATGTGGATCATAGTTCCATCTTCCAACTCTAAAGCATGAACTCCTGATTCTTCAAAGAATCTCCAGCTTGTAATCTCCCAATTTTCTTGATTTTGCCAGAGTTCATCATTGCTTGTTTCCTCAGTTTTGAAAATAGTTTCCAGATCTCCTAGTAATACTAAGCCAACTCCACTCGATGGAATATGTTCAAAGTATTCTTGCACTAGTTGGTATAGTTGAAACAGATCTGCTCTATCAATAATATGCAGCATATCCCATAGTAAATTGAATACTCTGAAACTTTCATCCTCCCTATGGAACATCAAATAATCTCCATCTTTTGACTTTACAACTTCAAAAGTTATTATCTTTGTCTTCTTTATCGCATCAAGATCTTTGGATTTAGGATTCTCAAAATCAACAACTCTAATGTAATTTCTCACTCATCAATCGTCTCGATCTTAACTCAATCTTCTTTGATTTATGTTCACTTCGCTTTTCTTTTTCTTTTAAGCTTCTTTTAGTATCATCCTTCTTTGCTTGACATCCTCTTTAAAATCTTTAATACTATCAACTTGTTTTGGATAAGCTTCTCTTACCAAATCATACAACTGTTTCATCTCAAAATAATTCATCAGTAATCCTCAGATACCCTTGACTTTTCAAATAAGCCATCATAGCATTTCTTTCTTTAGCTTTATTTATTGGTCTTCTAGGTATAACAACTTCGTGTTCCTTCATCGGTACAGAACTTCAAAGATCAAACTTAGCTTGTAATTCCCTAGCAGCTTCTTCATTCTTGGCTACCGAATTGCTCTTATTTCGCTAAAGTTAGCTTCTTTTTCTTCTTTGTTTCCACCAGTTTACCTTTACCTTTATCATTTGGATCTAAAACTGGTTGAGAAGCTTGTGGTTGTTCTTCAGCAACTCTTGGAATGCTACCACCTCTTGGTTTTGATAAGTCGTGCAATATCTCAGCTATAGTTTCATCATCACTTGTAGTGTGCACTACTTTTGGTGTAACAGCTTCCTCTTCTTGTAGAATTGTTGAAGGACCAGCTTCTTCATCAAAATTAAAAGTTCTTGGTGTAATCAGTTATTGTCTATGAGTTTCTTGAAAACCAAGATTTTGATCAAGACAGACCTTGATCATCGAGACTTTGAACACCAGTTCTTTGTAATTCAGTTCTTTCGTGCTCAAGATTTCAATATTGACTTGTGTTTCAGTACTTTGAACTCGAGCATCTTCTTTCAAATTCTCTTGCTCTAAATTCCTCCCCAATTGGACAAAAGATTGCTGAGGAGCCCTTTTGCCTGTATAAGCCTTCTTAAAATGCTTTCTTTTCTTCTTTTTAGCCTTGACCCATAATCTGTGATGTTTTACTAAAGGCCAGACAGACTTCTTAAGTCTTCTAAACTTGATCTTCAACTGTGCTATCTGTGCAGCTTGAGCCTCAGTTGTTTTCTTCAATCTGACTAGCTCCCTTGTCAGAATATAATTATCCAGTACTAATCCTTCAGGGGGTATAGAAGCTGCGTCTCCTCCAGAAGATGATGAGGGAACAAGAATATCCGGCTCTGACTCAATAGGTGAAGTATCATGATGAGATGAGGTAGGAAAAACTGCAGTACCTTCGTTGACATCAGTACCTTGAGAAGCAGTTCCTTGAGATGTAGAGCCTTGAGAAGCAGTACCTTGAGTTGAAGCAGTACATTCTCTTCCAGCACTAGATGCAGCCTCATCTCTAATTGCTTGAACAATTTCCATCATTGATGTAGTCAATGGAGTGTTCCTTCTAGTAAACAAATCACCCTTCCTAGCCATGAAGGTGAAAATCTTGGCCGGTTGTACCACAACTAGTAATAGACTCGAAGGCTTTGGAACATCTTGAAGTTGTTTATTCAAGAAAACTTGAATAAATCTTGGATACATCAACCAGCGTGATCCATGAGAGATGTGTGATAGCATACCATCCAAAATTAGTCTTGAAAAATTGAAAATACGATTGGTAGCCAATCCCACCAGTGCAGATGCGATATTAGAACCAAACTGCTCCCATGAAGTACTCTTTGAACTGATACAATGAAGAAGAACATGAACCAAGTACTTCCAATGCGGACTAAATAAGGGCTTCTTGAATGTCGTTTCTGTTAAAGACCCTTCATATCCAATATCACGCAAAGTATCCCAAAGAAGTTGTTTATCAAATCGAATAGCTCCTTCACATCATCAAATAATAAATCTTCACGAATCGATGCTTCAAGAATTTCACAATCCTCGATAAAGAATTTTAGCTTGGATATACGAATCATCATTCTCCATGTGAATCCTAGCAGTGGCCCAAAACTGTTGAATCCAAGGCTCAATGACATCTGGTTCAACCAAAAGTGCATAACTAATTGGAGACCCCGCGAGAAAATCAATGATGTCATGGAATGCGACATTAGCTTCAGTTTTATCCAAATTTTCCACCATGTTGTGTTTAGAAACGGTGTTTCGGTTCGCCATTGATGGTTATAAAAGTGATTGATTTGATGAATAAGTAATTGTGAGAGAGAGACAAATATGGTAAAGATTGATAAGAATAAAGATAAGACGGAAAATCGGAAAGTAGTTATTTATAGGTAGGATTTGAAAAATCACAACCCATAATAATAAAGTTACCGTTATTTGATTTTTACCCGTCTTTTTGACTGTTGGAACAATACGTTGATAAGACAAGCGCTTGCTTTCCATCAGCAGATTTTCCAAAGCAAGACTTTCATATGACAAAACATAAGTACTTTTCCATCCTCTTCTATAATGACAAAAAGTCCAAATAGGCATTTTATTGCCTTCCCTTAAGCAAAGCATAGGACTGTCTAACTAACTAATCAGTCCTCCCCTTAAATGTAGCTTAGTAATTAATCATTCCAATGCTTACCACCAAGTGATTAAATCGTGAAACATCAAATCCTTTGGTGAGTAAATCAGCTACATTACCATCTGTTTGAACCTTGACAACATTAATGAGCCTGTGCTCATAACAATCTCTGATGAAGTTAAGGTAAACCTCTAACTAAATTTCCTTTGACCAATTTGTTGATATTCTTGAAATTTACATGGCCCAATCTTCTATGCCACAAGATGTGCTTCTTTAAGAGATGCTTTGCTATTAAACAAGTTGCTCTACCGTAAGAGTGAAGACTCTTCATATCCATCCACAAATCATTAGTTCTTGGTACTCTTAGTACTACCAAGTTATCATCAACAAGCTTAAATTTAGGGAAAGAATAAGACATTCGTGTTAGTGAATAACAGGTGCTGCTTGTCACTACCATCCGAGAGGCCGACAAAAGATTGAATTTGAGCTCCTTCACATAGCGAACATTCTCAAAATATATGCTTCCCGCCTTGATAGTTCCTTTGCTAGTCATTCTTCCTCCACTAGCATCATTCCCAAATGCAACTCTTCCTCCACAATAGGATCTAAAATCGTAATGTAATCTCTTTGTCTCTGTCATGCTTCCAGAGCAACCACTATCCATAATTAAATGATCTTTAAGCTCCTCTTCCGGTTGCCCTGCACAAAGATAAAAGAGTTAGTTAATTTTAGGAACCCAAGCCATTCATCGACTTGTGTTCCTTAGGAGTTACATACTTAAATTCTTGAAGTATGTAATTCCCACTATCTTTAAACACATGATCAATTATCTTTGGTTGTTCAAAAACTTGTGTTGGTTTTTCAATAACAATCTCTTTTCATCCAAGTTTTCCTTTTATTTTCAACAAAATCTCTCGATTCACTCACACTTGCCGAAAGTAATCGCTTGTTCCCATAAGTACTTTCCTTCTTAACCCATTTGGTTTTAACTTACGGTGTAGAGTCCCTTGATCTAGCTACTTTCTTTGAGTTGTAACGCCTTCTAGATTGATACTAATTAGATCTCCTAGGGTTCCTATTCCAAAAGTGTTTGGTGAAAACTAAGAAAGACTTTGAGAAGGTAACTGGTTTGGCTTAACAAAGACTTTGAAAAGTGTTTGAAAGCACCGAGGGTTTTGAAAAGGTCTTCTCCGTGAGGGTACCTATATTCTTGTGAGAAATTGCTATGGTTAACCCTATGTGAATGATTCCGATCGGTTTATTCTCCCTAGGTTTTTGGTTTGCGATCCGTCTTTGAGAATTTGCTTAGGTAGTCTGAGTGAAAGTCACGCCCTTGATCGATGATCGAACTATAACAAACAAAACACGCTTTTTATCCATACTCCCAAAATTTCTTCCTTTAGGTCTATGATTAAAAGTATCCTGTCTTTTGGTGAATGATGAAAACTGCTTTGACCAAAATTATTCCAAAAGGTTTAGCAAGATTTTGAAAGGATTTTCTTAAAGGTACTGGCGATCGTGCAAAGATTTTTGAGTTGAAGGTACCGCTGACTCTTAACTTCATCAACCTTAGGTTTTCAATAGTTTCTTTTAGGGTTTCAACACTAGATTTACCTCGTAAGTTTCTTCCTAAACTCTAGGTTGTCTACTCCAAACGAGAAACATCTCGCCTAAGTGGTTGAAAACTACCGATGGGATGAGGACCCATGATAACCATTGTCTTTCTTAAACTCGAGGTGTTTGACTAATTGATTCTTCATCACTAGATGTGTTCTCTACATAGTTAATGAGTTCATCATCACTAGTTGCTATATCCTCAAAGTCAAGTTGGTCCTCATCACTAGGTGGGTTTTCCTCTATGCTACTAAAGTCCATACCAAATCCTAGTCCAGTTCTAATGTAAGCTCTTCTCTGTTTTTCAACATAACTAACATGAGAAAGACCAGATTGTCCCCAAGCAACAAATTTTTCTAGCAATTCATCCCTCTCCTTAGTCAGCTTTTCAATCTCAGAAATATTACATCCTAACTTCCATTCACTTAATTTTAACTCGATAATCCCGTTGTTCATACTTTTCCGACCAAGCCATTTCATTATTTTCATGTGTTATTATTTTGGCTTCCATAGACTCTAAAGTGATTTGGTAACCACCTACTTCGACCTAGCCCTACTATAGTTATCTCTTTCGCTACATAATCATTAAGCACTTTTGATAAAAATTATGACACTTAGAGCATACCTCGTAGATAGGGGTAAACTTGATGAAGTAGCTACCATAGCAAGCGTAATGTGTTCATCTTCGCCTCCATGCTCCAATCAAAACTTCCTAGACCATCTCGGATTCCAAAACAGATGTTCAGTTCCTCATCAAGGTCGTGCTCCAATCAAACTCTTCCACCGATTCTTCCACCGCAACCATACAATAGGTTACCGGTTCATCATCAAACTTAGTACTCAATCAACCTCGATAGATTCTCTTGAGCAACCAAAGCTTTTGTTTCAAGAATAATAATTTCCTTTAGTTCAAGCTTAGCTTTCTCCATCTCGCTTTGCCCGATATTTAGCAAACTTGCACCCCTTGCAAAGTGTCCATCTTTTGACAGCTAAAGCATTCAATCTTGGATTTGTCAAAAGTGATACCACTGCTTGGGTTTGAAGTCGATGCCTCTTCCTATTTTCTTCATAAACTTCTTGATCCTTGCGTTGATCATAGCAACTTGCCACCGATATCAATTTCTTCAAGAGCATCCTCTTCAATTTGTGACAAATCCTCTTCATAAGTAACAGGTAAAGTGGCTTGATGAGCAAAGAATGAGCATACGACTTCATCAGAATGGATAGTGTTTGTTGGTGATGATGTGGGGTTGGTCATGGTTGTGATAGAATGAGCAGGATAACTAACAATACTTTGAGCAACAATACTTTCAGTAGGATAAGCAGTACTTTTAGTGGAAGTATTGCCTCTCGTTTCAGATGACACAAATGCTATACTATGAGACTTTGAACTTGTTTGGCCATTCATCTCATGCTCATACACCTTCATATGGTTGTAGAGATCATCAAAGTCCATAGTGTCCAAACCAGGTTGTCCTCCTCGATCATAGTTGCAATCACATGCCATGTCGATGGCAAACTCCTTAAGAACTTCGATTGGCATCTTCAACAGATACCTCCTTTTGTATAACTCTAGCATGTCGAGGAGATTTTGAAATCTATCATAGGCAGATTAAGACCTTCTTTCACCAACCGTGAAAGTTTCAAACTGCTGTTTCAACAGTATTGCAGCATCTTCTTGAAGCATCATTACCTCCAAACCTTGTCTTGAGAATGCCCATAGTTGTTTAGCATCCTTAGCATCATG
Organism: Chrysanthemum lavandulifolium; assembly: GCA_022545495.1. Taxonomy (NCBI): domain Eukaryota; kingdom Viridiplantae; phylum Streptophyta; class Magnoliopsida; order Asterales; family Asteraceae; genus Chrysanthemum; species Chrysanthemum lavandulifolium. The sequence continues at coordinate 303,038,075 of CM040239.1, read as the reverse complement.
AAACTTGAGTAGGTGACCATCGTATAATGCATGCAGGGATGTTGAGAGCCTTTCTTGATTTCATCGTTGTCACGGTAAGACGTACCTCGGGTGGTTTAGGTTGTCAAGGAATCTCTACCGGTTCTGCAACAACTTTATTACCATTAACAATTACATTCCATAGTGCATGGTCCGTAATGGCAATGTAATCGCCTCATCTTCATGCTCCATAGATCGTACTCTCCTTCTTGATGATTGGTATTCGAGTGAGGTGATGGATTTTGGTGGTGCAATCGACATCTTTAGGTTTGTTGTTAACTAGGTTTTAGGGTTTCTTCTTAGTCGAGTTTCCACACAAGCTCGATACCACTTGTTGGATCGATGTACTCTAACCAAACTAACTATATAACTTGTAAGGTTTAATAACTTCCGGATAAATCCTAAGTCACTAACAATGAAACACCGAACAAACTCTATTAAGTATGCGGAATTTACTTAACAAAGCTAAGAAGAATTAACTTTAACTTCAACGATTTTATTAATACTTAGAACCCGCTTATTATACGTATTCTTTAACAACTCTAAAACTCTAATATCATACTCTAAAACTCTAAAACACATATCTCTAATGCTAACCTAGGGTCCTTTATAGGCTTAAGGATAACCCTAGTCGGTTTACAATTACAAACCTTGTAATGACAAGTAATACTATACTAATCTTAGAACATTCTAGAATTACAAAATAATCCTTAACGATTTTGCATATCACCCTTTAAGCATGCAAGACTTTGATGAATCGAAAGCAAGATTTTGACTTCATTCTTTAGCAAGATTGACTTCAAGATTTTAACTCTTCAAAGACTTTGATTCTTCAGTACTTTAATCTTTTTATATCCCAACACAAATAAACCACAACTTCATCCATGGCAATGGACCTCCTCAGTCTTGAAAATCTCTGGAAAGCGTTTCTACAGACAAACAAAAACAAAACACTTAAAGTTAATAATTTAAAAGGGGCAAAAATAGTAAAATTGTGACAAGATTATTTCTAATAATCTTACACAGATCCTTAATGCAATTAGAAGGATTTATAGTAAACTGGATTAAATCAATAAATTTAACAAAACTAGTCACCTACTAATTATAAGATTTCCAAGCTTCCAATTCACAGGAGTACATTTTACATTTGTATATGAAGAGTTCCCATGGGCTTCTCTGCACTTCAAAAAATTAAAATAGGTGGTAAGGTTTATTTTATAATAGCATTGCAAGGGTAACTAAAATAAATATAACCAGCGCAAAAATATGCATAGCAAGTAGATTTACTTATCCTTGTGTCTAATTAAGCCAAAAGTGGTTCCATATACCTGTGATTAACAAAAGAAAAAAAACTAGAATGAGTTAGATATCAATTTAACTAAAAGGTTATACCTTTTTAAATGAAACAAACACAAAAGTAAACTTCATCAAGCTTAACCAAAAAGATACGAAATCTGCCTTGATACGAGCCTATGAAGCATACCTCTTAACAATATAAACCACTAAAGGTTCTTCTTCAATTTTCTATATTATTATGACCACATGATGCAAGACAATCCAAAACCAATATTCAACATGATTATTATTTAGTTTTATAAAAATTCAGATCAGCTGAATAACCAAAAACATGATGCTATTATAGATAAAAATAATAATTAACATTAAACCCAAATATGTATTCGCCTTAATTCTATTTCTTGTATTTGACTAATCTATAAGATTTTATCATTCAAGTACTAAAAAGAAATAGAATCACATAAACAGAGATACCTTAATATAAAGGTTAAAAATAAATTAACCTCTTTAAAGTAGATTAGTAACATTAACATCATCATTTACAACAACAACAACCAACGATTTAGACATAACAAATTTTTAAACAATATTGATACATATCGGTTTTGTAAATGCTACATATAAACATTTGAAGGTGACTGAGGGTGCACATGAAAATGAAGAACGCTAATTAATAAAGGAAGAAAAAAAGGCAGATGGTTAATGGTGTGCTATTCTGCGGTGAATAACTCACAATATGTATTAGGATGACAGGAAGGAATTATATTAGTTTAGGGTTAATGAAATTCAAAATTTTTAATGGGATGAAATTGGCCCGCCCAATTTTTAGAATCAGTGGCACAATTAAAATGATTATTGAAAATCAAAAAGAACATTTAATGTCACATATTAATTAAGGACGCTAATCGTCGTGAGTTACTATAGCATTTGGTATTTTATGCCACTACTACATATATACAATTGTGACACAAGATGTAAGTGTCACTAAATCGAAGTTTCTTTTGTGGCACATAATTTTTGCCACTAGAAACTTAATATAGTGGCACATAAGTTTTGCCACTAAAAATGTGTGCTACTAAATTGTAACACCCCAATTTCGAGATACGCAATGAATTCAAACTGGTGTTACTTCATGGCACAACAAATATAATAATAGAAAACGAACTCTAATGGAGTCGCTTTAAAAGATTTATCATTCGATTTATATAAATATCGAGTTTACAAAGATGAGGTCCCGATGGTTCCAAGTTTACAAAATACATTAAATTGATTTTCGAATGATAATAAAATTTATAGCCTTGATCTAGTCCTTGCTCTTCCGTGCCGACCCGACATTATGGACTCGAAATACATGCTTAAACTGCACAACACAAAGGTTGAGTGAATTCATAGAGTTTGTTTGATGGTTGAACACATTATGTTTGTAGTGTAAGTTATAAATTCACACCAATGGTTTGAAACCACAATGCTTATTATTAGACTAAGCATCACGCAATCAAGGCGTTAATGTGTTCCAAAATTAATTGGAGAAAATGTCGGTGCGTGTTCTATCGTGTAAAATTGCCGCTTTTACCAATGTTACTCAAATATAGTGCTTTGTTTGCCTTTAATGGGCCAACACAAACGGGATTCACAATCCCAATAGATCTATTCACAATATTCGCGCCCACTCACATAGTGATTAATGATTCATGATTAAGGGACTTAAGTTTGGCAAATGCGAAACTTAGTGCTAATAACAATCGATAAGTATATAGTTTGAAAGCAATGTGTTCGGTTTAAAATAAAGCATGTATCTCCCCAAGTGTTTGTAAAACAATTAAGTAATAGAAAGTAGGGCTATGAACTCACCTTAGAGCAAATGATATCAAATGTATAATGAGAATGATGGATATGCCATGAGAACTTCTACGAGCAACCTAAAATAGAATGTTGCGACTTAGGTTTGAATAATGTTTAGGAAAACATAAACCATCCTATATACGCCTCTATGTTGATCATGATGTAGTACATGGTATTTGTGTATGTCATTTATAGAAATGGTCTAGTTGTGAAAACATGTTTAGTTTATAGATATCGACTACCGCTCGGGCCATCATAATTCGTAGAGGTCATGCAAGAAACGCTCAAGAGCTAGACACTTTAAATCGTAAATCCAAGAACTCGTCGATACGCTTTACTCAAATGAAACCCTCACATGAAGCTCCCTACTATTGTAGCACTTAGTAGATACAACATATGTTTTGAGTGAAGATTGTTACATAAATAAGTTTATCATGTTTTTACAAGTTCTTGTCGTTTCATATATATGATTACCATAGTTAACGGTCTTGGGCAAACAAGCCTTGAGGCTTTAGCCATGGCCTTGTCGTGACTTTGGTCTTGAATACCATGGTCGTGAGACTCAACCTTGACCTTATCTGTAGCCATGGTCTTGGCTTATGGCCATTAGGCCTCTTGGTTTGCTTGTAGTTGTGACAAAAGTACAGTTGTGAGACTATATTTAGGCGCTTATGTTTTTGAAATATTTTGGCCTATTTATGTGTTTTCAAGGTCCGAGCTTTGTTATTGAAGGAAAACGTCGTTCGGACAACTTTCGTGTTTTCACTTTTGATGATTCGGACCAGAAGTACCATTTTTAAACGGCGTAACTCAAAACAGAAGCTATTGACGCTTTGGCGCTTAGGTTTCGCTAACTTTTTTGCTTATAACTTTTGACTTGTTTGTCCGCTTCGGTGATTCAAATTGCTATGTTTACCTTTTTATATTGTCTATCATATTATGTAAGTTAGAAAGTCCTTATGTTACTGATTTTAATGGTCTCACATGTGTAGAATATGACTAGTTTACTAGTTTGTTACTTTTATGACAATATGTGAATTAAAACAAGTGATTGAGTATATGTACATCATGAATCAACATAGTAACTATATATATAGCATGAAATAGTTAAGATTATGAATAATAAAGATGAGATGATGGTGGTGATAAGTTGCTTACAACTTTTGGCTTTCAACAAGAAAGGAGTAACTAGTAAGGATAGGACTTTGATTGATCGCTTAAGACTTTGGATTGAGCTAGCTTTCCACACCTTGGCCCCTTGCAAACTTGAAGAGTTGGTGATGAATTAATAAGTGACTTGAGTGGATTTAAACTCAAGAAGATCACTTAAACTTGCTAGAGATTTGATGTAGTAACTTGATCTTTGAAACTTCTTTGCATAAACTTGAAGTTTAAGAACAAATTATGGAAGATATGATGGTTTGATGATATGAACGACCAAATTCAGTGTTTGAGGGTGTTTAGGATGCATTTCACTTGCTATTTATAGGAGGGTAAGTTTGGTTAACCATATATTGGGTTAAATATTAACCATGGTTAAGTTAGGACACATGTAATGATCTAAATGACCCATGGTTAGGATGATGCCACCAAAATGATGAATCCCCCCCCCTAAGTCGGCCAAGTGAAGATATGATGACTTAGGTGGTTAGTTTTGGTATTATCTTGGTTACGGAGAGTTTTGGTTCCGCTAAATGCTAATCGTTGTTAAGCCATAAAATGTAAACCGGTATTGTAAAAATACGAAACTTGCAAGAATGATGAGACTCATCATTATACTCCATCTAAAAATATAAAATGGGTGATAAGTCTCATTGGTGCAAAACGCCGCTAAAAGTCGGAAATACGGTAAAAACGCAGAATTAGCAGCTTACCGAAAAGAATGAAATTTCGTGAAATGACATTGAATTTATTTAGAATAGACTAAAATTAGTCTAAAAGTGATATGAGATGTCAAAATGTGGTTTTCATCATACGCGGGATAACTTTACGCTTATTCGTGAAGTTTAAAAGTTACGCGATCTAAGCAAAATGTAGAACGACAAGGTTAATTCCTTTATGGTCAAAGGAGGAGGAAATATGTTTGACTTTTCCAAAATATGTAAAAGTTTCAAAACATATTAGAAACACAGTGCACTTTTCCAAAATATGTAAAATTTTCAAAACATATTAGAAACACAAGGCGGTTCGTTAAGTCCGGATGTAAGTAGAATTGTTTAAAACGTAAGTTTAGTTTTGTTCAACGCAGGGCTTATTTGGTAACATAAAATAATAAATCTTAAAAATTATCAAATTAATCATGAGTGATCTAAAATTTATATGATGCGAGGAAAATTGTCGAGTTGATTTTAGTTATGCGCGTGATGTTTAAACGGTGGACCGCCTAAAATGAAACTTTAAAACGATGTTTACTTAATAACTTTTATAAAATGATCTAACGATGGTCGAACTCTCGTGTTATTACTAAAATAATTTATCTTACGAGAATGTGATAAAAATTTTACGGGATGAATAGTGAAAGTGAATAGTAAAAGTGAATAGTAAATTCTTGAAATGAAAAGTAACCTAAAATGCGCGTGTTACAGCCTCACCACTTAATGGAATTCCATCCCGAATTCAAAGTATGTTATCCGATGTTGAATTGTCTAGGAAAGTTTGGGTATATGCGCCGAATTCTAATCTTTATGTTATCAAGTTTCGGTCATAGAATTTATTATGTACCATTCTAAGTTTTTGGCTTAAGTTGATAACCTAAAGGGTTTTGTTAAAATCTTATAGAGTCCAATATACCTAAAGTTTGGCTTTTCTCGATTCTCAAAATGAATCATATCTTATTGTATCGAGGCTATCAATAAAACCTTAATTTCTAACATGGAGTTTTTGGTCAATTTTAACGCCTTATACGGCATGGAGCCAAATTTATATTTGTATGGTTTCCTTAGTTGTTTCGTGGGTGATCTCCGAATACCTTAGTCCAAAAAATGGTTAACTAACACTTTCGCTATATAGTGTCTCAAATGGAATAGTTTTGTTGTTGTTAGGGTAATCGTTGTTAATCAACGGTGTAAGATATTGTTGATGTCAAATAGTTTATAATGATGTGATAATTGTTGTAGGAAAGTCTTGCTAGTGGCAAGTGGTTATCCAAACCATTTCCAAAGTTGATCATGTCTTAGGTGGTTTCGAGATGAAAGTTATATCGTATAGTGTTTATGTCTACTAGTGTTTGAAAGAAACATGATACGCGTGAAGTTTTACGTACTAACTTTCAATGGGGTTCGGATAATGATGTGATATGTTGACGATTAGAAGAGTGTAGTGTACGCTACCATTATTCTTAGGTAGAGATGTCAAGTTTGTTTTAAAATCAAAAGTGAATGATGGAATGATATCCTTGAAATCTAATCGAAGCTAGTAATTCTAAGGAATGACGAGAAGATTTGATGACTATCCAAAGATAGTAGTTAGGATTATTTCATGTATGAAAACTTTCAAGAATGAAATTAGGTAGTATAAATAAGATGTTAAGATTTTGTTGAGTGGTAAGACACTATCGTGTCTCTAGATCTTTTAATGAATTCGGTGGTTTATCGAGTTTAAGAAGGAAATTAACCTCGAATATAACCCTTGTATAACTATTCTTAGTGTTTGAAAATTTTAAGTCGAACATAGTTAATCGACTATGTTCCACTATCCCAAGATTAAATATAGGTGATTAGGCTATATTTAATGAGGTTCGATAAATTTTCCAAATACCTAAATTAGGTATACCGTGATATGTCCATAGTTTTGAGAAATCAACTAAGCAAAGGTGATATCAAACCATCCAGCTTTCCCGCCATAAAAGACTTGTAACCTATGTTTCACATTCCATTGCATAGTAGTACGTGTTGAAAGGAAATCTTAAGTAATCCTAAAATAGTCCATAGAATCACGAACCTTTAACAATGAAGGTTTCGTAAGAGAATTTTGATGAATGTAGAGAAATTTGCTAAAATTCACCTTTTGTGGATGATGAGTCGCTTTATCTTTAGAGATCCCATTTCTTGTATTTCCATTAGGAAAATCGATAGATCGTGATTTGGGTTTCATAAAACAATATCATATAATGTTTATAAGATAATTTTAGAGACTATTGTATAACTTACAATATGTGAGGAGTAGTTGAGACGATCAGGTGATAAGGTTTTAAAGGTACCTTTTGAGGGTCATTTAAGCCCTTATTCGATCACTTTGTATCCGTTATTGCTTAATATCGCCCTTTTCACTTTTAGGTCTCTTGAAGGCAAAATGCTGGAATGATGCTTATTTGGACGAAAAGGCGCGAATATACTGAAGAAAATGGCCAAAGTCGAATCGAGACACTCAAAGTCATTGAAACATAAGGCGACGGCGCCATCGATATCTCGCGACGCCGTCAAGGAATTTTGCGACGGGTACGAAGCCAAAAACCATGTTTTCAAGTGACGACGCCGGGCTTCTAAAGGAATAGGCCGTCGCCTCGTGACGGCCTAGATGCGCCCAAGACGGCGCCGAGTCAAGGGACGGCGTCACAAATAAGGTGACGCCGTCCGCAAGGTTTACGTGGCCAAGACGAAACCCTAATGACGGCGACACGACGGCGTCCACAAAACATAAGGTGACGCGTCGCATATGTAATCTTATATATAGAATCCGAATTTTTCGCTTTTAAGTGTAGTCTTTTGGGAGTAAAACCTAAAACCGAACCAAGGCTTTCTTGTACAAGATTTTAGGTTCTAAACCCTATTATACATCAAGATAAGTATTTACTTCATTAATTTAATTATGTCTTTGATTATTTGTGTGTATGCTTGCATGTTCTCCATGTCCCGCTAATTTATTTGTGTGTTTGCTTAGGAATATGAAACTTAATTATTGAATATTGATTGGTTGATACTTATCTTAGTTGACTAATGATCTAGAGTCGCTAGATTATTCGTTGTGTACTTAATGCTTGACATTTCTTTGTGAACTTTAGAATATAATTATCTAGGTAATTGTAGGATAAAGTATTCAAGGACAACCTTAGAGTAGGCCTATAAATCACTAGAGGATTTGTAAACAAGACCCTTTGGTAATTTCAAAGAGTTAGGAAATAAGCACGCCCTATAGCCTTAGAATCACAACGCAACTAGGAATAAGGACGTGACAAATCAACCATCAATAGGAGATAATTAAGGAGTAGTAAAACCTAAGTAAACACATCTTTAAACTATCATACGAGTACACATCAATTAGACATAGACTATCACAACCTTAGCTTAGATAACTAGATAATAGTAGAGTAATCGGTAGCAATACCAACCCCCAAATCCAATACCCGAGATTCGTACCTTTTCATTTTCTAAAAACATAAAAGATAAAAATAATCTTCCTCAACCTCAACCTTAGCGTAGTAACTTCTCACTAGCATTCCTATTCCCTAGAGAACGATATCAATACCCGTGGCTTACCCTAATTACTACACTACAACGATTAGGTTCATCGCCTAGGGTGTTATAAAACTTGCTCAAGAAAGGAAGTTTCCTTGACCCGAACGACGCGTGTAGCGTTATCAAGTTTTGCGCCACGGGAATAGAATAGCTAGTTAGTAGTCCACCTCGCTTAGGTTTCTTTGCTTGATTCCTATCAAGTAAATTTTTCTCATTTTTAGATTTCTTAGTCTATCCCCTCTTTGTGTTTGTGTTCAGAAACCCTTTTCATTTGTCGCTATGGCAAGTGAAATTGCATTTGCATCATTAACAAATGAGGAACAATTAAATTTCGCAGATTGGTTTGGTTTTAATTGTTCTAATGAATTTGTGAGTGAACTTAGAAATATCCAAAAAGAGATGGGTGTAAGGTTGGATGGATTTGATATATTTTGTGCTTGTGTGGCTTCTATTCAACAATCGTTGTCCGGATCAACTCCTTTTAGTGACACCATCCGGAGAATTTTTCTAAAAGCCTCCTATGCATAAACCATCAATTGAATGATCTTAGGCACCATGATCAAAAGACCTAGTTTTTAAGAACATGGAACCTAAACCCAACAAGATTGTAAGATGGTTATAGTTGAACCGCTTAGTTGCATGCGTGGGATAGATTTCAAAGCATATGACACGCTGTAGAAATCCTTTAGGAAAATAGAACATAGTGATCAAATTTTTGAGAATAATTCTTATGAATCGGACCAAGAATTTGAAATGGCTAAAGAAGGATTTGAGATGCTTAGGAGTGTATTTGGGTCAGATCATACTAAAACACGTGAAAATTTAGGAGATCTAGATATAATGGAGAATAAGGTGGAAACTCCAAGACCACAAGCCCTACCATCACTTGAGGAACACACATCACCTATAACTTACCCGGAAGAAGTAGAAGAGACTATAGGAGCCCCAATTGATAGAGAACCTTTGGACCAAACGCCACTAGAGAATGTAGGTTTAGATGCTTGTTGTCATGACCTCTCTCTTAATCCTAGAAAAGTTCCTAATTTTGATGAACCGGAGCCTCAACCAAAACCTTACCCAATGTTCCGCCTTTAGATGTGAATCTTGAATTGAATTAGCCCCAATCCACCCATCAAAATAGATAGTCCGGGTAGTTGCTTGATAAAGGTGATAGATTCTGGGCCATGTAGAGTGGAAGCTAATATAGAAGTAACCCATGACCTTACACACTTATATCACCCATTCATGGTTGATAACAAGAAACACTATGGGTTTAAACCGGGTTTATTAGGTCAAGATGGATCCTTAACTAGGAATCTTTTGAAGTTGATAAAAAATGACCCATTTTTAGGAGAGAGATTTGATTCACCCGCTACACCAATAGACTTAGGTAAGGTTATAATGAATAGAGCACACTCCTTTGAGCATATAAATCACCCATCACCCTCTCCTCACGTAGCAAATTTCCACCCTGAGGGTGTGTATTGCTACTATCACCCTCACTTAAACTTAAGTGTAGGAAAAACTTCCCTTTATCTCGATAAATAAGGGTAGAGTCAAGCTCGTGACTCGAACAAAACAAGCGCTTCTTGGGAGGCAACCCATGTATTTGTTTTTCATTTTATTTAGTGTCGATATCTTTTATTAATTGTTTATTCTCATGTTTGAATTTGTAAAATGCTTTATTTTGTTTTTAACCTCGTCCTTAATTGCATATAAAGGTATTTTACATAAAGGATAAGTGTAGGAGGATTACACACGCTTTCATAAGAAACGTGAACATGAGAATAACAATTAATTAAAAGATATATATGTTTGTTTGTTCGAGTCAAATGCTTGTATCGAGTCATAATGGATGTTTTGCGTAAATTTTTCCATATTCTAAAGATGTAAATTTTCCGAATTTTTCCGTAAAATCGCACCGCTTTTTGTCGATAACTGACGGCGTCAGATTGCAACTCGACGACGTCAGAAGGAATAAAAACATCACTAACTTTTCTCGTTTTCGAGCTACTTGTAAAATTTTGGAATTTTCCAGATCTTAACTTTCAAAACAAATTCAAAAACACCCATTCCACAAGCATTATATCCTAGTTTAAATCGAGTCTTATGTATATTATTACCGATTTTACGCGATGGTTTCGTTTGTTTTCTTAAAGTGTGCAGTTTAGTTTGTCAAGAAGAAGTTACATAAGTTTGGAAGGAGCCTTTCACGCAAAAACTCTTCTTGGAAAAGATTTAACCACCATTTTACACGGATCCTACCGAGCTAATCGGGAGTATTAGTTTCTTTCGCTTTTAATTACCTTCTATTATCATAACTTTGATATTTTCGGGAACATTGGGGACAATGTTCGGTTTAAGTGTAGGAGGAAAATAAACGGAACTTTGAAACTATGCTTATCCTTGACTATTTGCTTTGTCCAAGTGTATTTGTGTAATAAACCATGAGAAAATGTAGGTTAGGGTAATTTTAGCCAAATTTAAATTTTTTTCATGACGATAGGAGGGGCCATTAGTCTTAACAAAAGCGCCTCATGGATAGGAAGTTGCATGACTAGCACAAAACCCTTTACCACCTAAATTCCACCCAAAATGCGAGGATCGCCTTAGATTAGTAGGAATTAAAGCATTCATCTTTAATGCTTAGAGTGTAAACCGGTAGTATATTAGATTCTAGAACTTGTTTTGTGATGCATTCCGAGATCGCTAGTGAGACTACACTTGTGTAGTTAGGAATAACTAAATGATAAGAGGCATTAGGATAACCCTTGTTTAATACCCGTAATATAATTACTTCTTCCACCTCGGTTGAGTAATTCCCCCACACCCTTTGCGTTGTACTCATCTTTAGTACACGATACCCCTAGTTAACCCTCGAGCCTATCCTTTTCGCGGTTCTCGTGATGTTTCGGTTTTCCGAATATCAATGAAGAGCATTGTTTACACCCCACCCCAAATATACACCCAAATCGCCTTAGCTCACCTTTATTGCACTCACTTTAGTGCAATTGTATGTTATCACCCAAACCCTTAGTTCAATTATCCGTTGCTTGCATGAGTTGCTAAGTCGAGTCATATCCTTTGTATACGCTTTGGGATGATTGGGATTCATGGGAAAAGTTAAAGTTTATGAAACATAGGAAGAGAACGTTAAACTCAAATTCCTTTGTTTGCATAATAATGTACCCAAGTGTTTTGATCTTTTCAATTCGGGTCAAATTAGTGTTAGAGTAATAAAACTCAAGTGTAGGGATGTGCCTATAAATCCCTATCATTTTGATGTTACCGTAGAGGATGGTAGAGTAAAAGTGTATGCAAAAAAAAAAAAAAAAAAAAATTAGAAAAAAAAAAAAAAAAAAAAAAAAAAAAAAAAAAAAAAAAAACATATACTGCTACCATCCTACATCTATCTTTTAAATTATGTTTGTTTATTTCGTTGCCTAGAGTTTTAGAGTGTCGAGTCTTGGCTTAGCAACGCCATTCTTCGATACTTGCAACATAGAGATTTTGACTATCCACCACTATATAGCCTATCCCACCAAACCCTTATTTCCCTACCGTAAGCCTAACGTTACAACCCTTTAAAGACCTCTTTGATAGTCTTTCCTAGGTGCTTACGCCAAAGCGATGGAGGTTTGATCTATTCTCAAGCCTATGGTAATCTATGTACTAGGACCGTTAATGAGTGTTTATCTTCCATTTCGATTTGTTATATTTCATATATACACCCGAGAGATGTGAGTATCCAAACACCCCATGTGAGGTGCTAGTATGTAATTTCCGTGCTTGTTATGACTTTTTATGGGCTTATATGTGTTGTGGACCGCTTTGAATGGATGCTTCATGACCCCTAACTTATAAATTAATTGGCTAAAGCACATTTGCTTGAGGACAAGCAAATACCAAGTGTAGGGATATTTGATAAGGTTTTAAATGGTACCATTTTGAGGGTCATTTAAGCCCTTATTCGATCACTTTGTATCCGTTATTGCTTAATATCGCTCCTTTTCACTTTTAGGTCTCTTGAAGGCAAAATGTGGAATGATGCTTATTTGGACGAAAAGCGCGAATATACTAAGAAAATGGCCAAAGTCGAATCGAGACACTCAAAGTCTTTGAAACATAAGGCGACGGCGCCATCGCATATCTCGCGACGCCGTCGGAAGGAATTTTGTGACGGGTCGAGCGAAATTGCATGTTTTCAAGTGGACGACGTCGGGTTCTAAAAGAATAGGCTATCGCTACTCGGACGGCCTAGATGCACCCAAGACGGCCGAGTCAAAGAGGACGGCACACAAATAGGGTGCCGCCGCAAGGTTTACGTGGCCAAGACGAAACCCTAATGACGGCGACACGACGGCCACGAAACATAAGGTGACGCCGCATATGTAATCTTATATATAGAATCCGAATTTTTCGGTTTTAAGTGTAGTCTTTTGGGGAGTAAAACCTAAAACCGAACCAAGGCTTTCTTGTGCAGATTTTAGGTTCTAAACCCTATTATACATCAAGATAAGTATTTACTTCATTAATTTAATTATGTCTTTGATTATTTGTGTGTATGCTTGCATGTTCTCCATGTCCCGCTAATTTATTTGTGTGTTTGCTTAGGAATATGAAACTTAATTATTAAATATTGATTGGTTGATACTTATCTTAGTTGACTAATGATCTAGAGTGCGCTAGATTATTCGTTGTGTACTTAATGCTTGACATTTCTTTGTGAACTTTAGAATATAATTATCTAGGTAATTGTAGGATAAAGTATTCAAGGACAACCGTAGAGTAAGCGTTTATAAATCACTAGAGGATTTGTAAACAAGACCCTTTGGTAATTTCAAAGAGTTAGGAAATAAGCACCCTATAGCCTTAGAATCACAACGCAACTAGGAATAAGGACGTGACAAATCAACCATCAATAGGAGATAATTAAGGAGTAGTAAAACCTAAGTAAACACATCTTTAAACTATCATACGAGCACACATCAATTAGACATAGACTATCACAACCTTAGCTTAGATAATTAGATAATAGTAGAGTAATCGGTAGTAATACCAACCCCCAAATCCAATACCCGAGATTCGTACCTTTTCATTTTCTAAAAACATAAAAAGATAAAAATAATCTTCCTCAACCTCAACCTTAGCGTAGTAACTTCTCACTAGCATTCCTATTCCCTAGAGAACGATATCAATACCCGTGGCTTACCCTAATTACTACACTACAACGATTAGGTTCACCGCCTAGGGTGTTATAAAACTTGCTCAAGAAAAGGAAGTTTCTTGACCCCAACGACGCGGTAGCATTATCGAATTGTCCACTAAGCAAAGGCAATATCAAACCATCATTGCAAGTCCCGCCATAAAAGACTTGTAACCTATGTTTTCAATGTCTTGAGAAATGATGTACTTGGCTAGATCATTTAATAACGAAGTAACTTCACAATGTCTTGAGAAATGATGGGAGACCATTGTGTTTATACCCACAATGTCTTGAGAAATGATGGAGAGATCATTGTGTAACCATTGTGTAGCTCACAATATCTTGAGAAAAGATGGAGAGACCATTGTGTAACCCACAATGTCTTGAGAAATGATGGAGAATGATCATTGTATAATGTAATAGCGACCACCGTATCTCACGGTGTCTTGAATGTCTTGGAGGAAGTTTCAGTCTTGGAATCCTAAAATGCATGAGTAGATGCATGATTGGGAGATTGGGAAAATATGATTGTGTCGTAATGCCTTAGAATAGGCATACGCAGATATGTTGAGTACTTTGTTTATGATTGAAATTATGTCAAGTGTATATATCAATATACTAGTATGTTTGTATAGCTTAAAGAGCATAAAAGTCACATAATCGTCTGGAGGACGGAAGACACGGAGAACGGAAGGCTATAAAATGTTTTTGTTTGAAAAAGTAGTTATAGTTTAAGTCTCGATTAGACCCGCTTTCTATAATCGTGGCTCGATACCAATCTGTAACACCCCAATTTCGAGATACGCAGGAATTCAAACTCGGTGTTACTTCATGGCACAACACCATAACAATAGAAAATGAACTCTAATGGAGTCGCTTTTAAAAGATTTATCATTCGATTTATATAAATATCGAGTTTACAAAGATGAGGTCCCAAATGGTTCCAAGTTTACAAAATACATTAAATTGATTTTCGAATGATAATAAAATTTATAGCCTTCTTGATCTAGTCCTTGCTCTTCCGTGCCAGCTTCCGACATTATGGACCTGAAATACATGCTTAAAACTTGTAGCAGAAATCTTAAGTATCATATATCTTTGTTACGTTGGCATATAAAATCTGTTGGGATGTTGGCCATTATGCTACAATCCACAGTAACAAAGAACTATTTGAAATATCCATAATTTGGTCAGGGCTAAGGTTCTATATAGCGTAACCTTTACACACTTTATAATTAACTGATATTATTTAGCTAGTAAGTTAGTTTAGTTATTTAACATTAATGGTTTTAAAACCTTTACAGATTTGGTTATTGGAAGTATTTCCGAATGCTACAAATTGGTGGCACAAAGAAGATGATGTTATACCCCGTCGTGTTTCATGGAGTGATGGTATAACATTTCTAAAAGGTGATTGTGAGAGTCTATTTTATTCTAGAGACCCAATTAATTCACTTGTCCCCACCAAAAAGGAGATGAATACAACATGGTGGACATGTAGTTTAGACTATTTCAAGAATAGCTCCACAGAAGATGCATCTCATAGACCTTTAAAAAAGAGGAAGGTTGGGATTAAAATGGAGGTTATTTCTCGTACACATGTTCACACGGAGGTTCACCGTAAGGTACACGTTCGTACTGAGGTGCAGAGTTATGAAGGATTGGATGACCCAACACTTGCACATAAGGTTGAGGATATTGAGCGTGAATTTGGCAGTCGTTTAAGTGCACTTGAGAAATATGTGAAACCTCCCAAGGTTACATCTTTTATGCAGACATCGAGTATATCTGATAATCCTAGTGAAGTTGATTAAGACTCAAAGGTTTGTTGTTTATAAACAAAATTTTAATGTTTACATTGAATGTGTAAATAAGATTATATATATATTACCTTATTTTTGCAGGCCTCTAGTAGATTATCTGAAAATTCTGAACCTCGAGTTGATCTTATAAAGAAGATTGAGTATATTGAAGCATACTTTGGGAGACGTTTAACAGCACTTGAGCAACACGTTACGAATGGCATTAACGAGACTATGGAGCCTTGTAGTGCATCCGATCATGATCCAAAGGTTGTTAATACTGAAAATCAAGAAAAGGTAATATTAGTAAGTTCTTGAATTTTGTTTCCAAAGGTTGTTAAGGGCTAAGATTAGCACCATTTTATGCAGCCTTCTCTTATGGAGCCCACTAGTTCAAAGGTCGAGAACAACTTTAACGAGACTGTGGAGCCCACTAGTGCAAAGGTCTAGAACATCTTTAACGAGAATGTGGAGCCCACTGCAAATGAAGAAAAGGTAATATTAGTAAGTTCTTTAATTTTGTTTCTTTCATTATTTATCTTTATGCATAATCCATCATTATTTATCTTTTATGCAGCCCTCTCTTGAACCTGACAATGCAAATGAAGAAAAGGTAATATTATTACATAACGAGACTATGGATATTATTACATAACACTCATCATACAATGGATTTGATAATGATGTCAAATTGCAGCCTGACATGGATATTCAACATGATCCAAAGGAAATGGAAGATTATAACAGTGGAATCAACCAAACCGACCTCGAAATATTGGATTTAGCATATAGAAACATGTTTGACTCACCGCTTGATCGTGTAGTCTTTAACCATATCCTTGTTTATTTGATCATATATCGGTTTACTTGAATGTAATGGCTTGATTACTTGTATTTCTACTGTAATATAGGAACAAGAGGAAGAAGGGCATTGAAGAATATGGGTGATCCGCTTGAGGAACAAGAACTTATGGCGGTGGAGACTTTATGCAAATATTAGTATTTAATACTCCCGAAAAGGTAAATTTAAGAATAACTTTTTGGTTTTAAAATCAAATAACCCAATCTTTGTATTCTATTTTTTTTAATATAGGAAAAAGACAATGATTTGAACTCTCCTTCCATGAAGGATCGAGATTCTGTTCCTAGTAATGATGATAAGGAGAAATTAGCAATGAAGCATCCAGATTCTGCTCCTAGCAATGATGATAAGGAAAATCAAAGAATGAATGATCCAGATTGTACCCTAACAATGATGATAAGGAGAAATTAGTTTATATTATCAGTATTGATGACGGGCAGCCATCAATTAAAAGATATGTGTTCCTTTTGCCCGAGAGACTAGAGTGAGCAAGTATCTTCAAGACCAGACATGAACCATCCTTCAACCACTCCACAAAAGCCTAAAGTCCGTGCTAGGATGAAGAAACGTAAAGCATTTTCACCATTGGTTTCACTGGTGGCGGGTGATTCCACCGTGGAATGAGGTAACTTATTTTACTTATTATTTATTTCAGATTTTGTATTGTTGGTTAAGTACTTTGGACTAGACAATTACAGATGATATATCTCGCAGGATCTAACTCGTCCTACTGTGTTCGCGAAATTAAGAGTGATTGTGCCAAAAGAAATTATGGATTTTTGAATGAAAAGGAGGAGAGGAAAATTTATTTTCCATGGGGAGAGAGATGCCATATATATATCATAATTTTGGGAAAGGTTGTTGGAATCGTGAAGGCGAGAAATGGTCGGCTTTCGATACTGAATTGATTGTTAACAATTTTAATGATTTTTACATCGTTAAATTACGTAGCTATTTTTTTTGCAGATCTTGATCTACGGGTAATGTTTCTATGGCACTTTAGACATGCCGATGTCGATTGGGCAATGACGGGTCCATTTTTAGCTCCATGATTCTTAGCAATGGATGCCGTGTTTTTATGTCGACGAGTAGCTTATGGTCTCCCCGGTTTGCTCAACTGTGGAAAAGGTGTGTTTAAGATATTTTGATAGTCATAAATTCGTAATTGTTAACTCGTACAACTTAGGGCATGCATATACAAAATTCACTTGGCATATTTTTGTTTTCGCCATGGTTAAAATGGAATGCCGTAGTCCGATATGGTTCTAATTGATATGTAGTATTTCATGGTTCTAATTGATATGTAGTATTTTTAGATCAAAATCTATATGATAGTCTTTGCCTATAGATAGCTATAGCGGATAGGAGGGATTGTTATGTTCTGAATATATAGTTACTTCAAATTCTGAATATATGGCTCTAATATTGTATACCCAATTGACTTAACCCACCCTTTAGTATCGTGATTAGTATTATGGTTATAAGTAATGTAAACCCATCCCGACCCAACCCATACCATAATGGTGACAAGTCCATACACAATCGTGCATGATCTTAATAACTAACATGGCTTGGCCACAAATAAATTATACTAGGATAAAGGCTTTCTTTCATTGTTGGTACTCATATCTAAGTTACGATTCTTATGATGGATCAGAGGTAAACATTTTGTGATAATCGAGTGCTCTTAGGAACCGTATCCCTTGTTTCAATACTGCACTTGAGTTTTCGCAATGATCACACATAAGCCGTTATCGATAGGGTTCAAAAGTCATTTTTAGTCTTGTTGTTTTGTTATTTCAATCATGTCAATGAGGCTCATTGTGTCCTAGATTAAACTTGAATACAAAATTTTAAATAAAATATCGTTTTGTGATCTTATGTTTGTTCACCAATATTTAGGTCTATTTTCCTATCAATGAAGATAACCTACATTGGGTTCTGGGAGAACTCCATCTACGCTCCGGTGTCATAACAATCTATGACAACCTCTCCTGGCCTCTAGTTGAAAATCGAGATTGGTGGCTCAATATGAGGACATGTTTTCAATATAAAATTCCCAAGTTTTTAGAACAAACCGAAGTAATGGAAAAGAAGGGCATTGATCCAAAACATTACTCCATCACCTTCCGGTATGCTGATAATGTGCCAAAGCAAGGCCCTCTTTATGGTGACTGCGGTATCTGGGTCATGATAAACTTGTATAGGTTGTCAAATAATCTACCCTTGGCGGTCGATAATTCTTGATGTACAATATTTTGTTTAAATAACTCATTTAACTGAACTTGAGGGCAAAAGGCGATAAGCCTACGATAAACTGATTGAAGCTGGGGTTGAAAGGTGGGGCTGATAGGCGAGAAGCCTACGACAAACTGATGTAATGGTACTTGTGCAGTTTCTTGATGTACAATCTTTTGTTCAAATAACTCATTTAAGTCTAACTAATGTAAGCCTCACAACTGATAGTATTTGGTACTTTGGTAGTTGAAACCGTAGTAGTGCACTAGTAGTTGAAACCGACGGTACTTTGGTAGTTGAAACCGAGGAAACCGAGCATAATGTATTGTAAACGAATGATGAATGTTTTTAAACCAATGTGACATATATGTTGAAAACAATTATGTTTAATCATCTCATCCGCTTAAATCTCGTTGTCCGATTCAACGTTGGAATGTAAAGGGGCAACTAGACTCGGATATCTCTTTTGATTCATATGTGTTTTGTTGTAATATCTCAAGTTATTTGAGTATGTATATGCAAACCTTTTTTGACACTTTCTTTTGGATCATGTTCATAAACAAAATGGGTCAAATAAAGAAAGTTAAAATTAAAGATCAAACAGATCATTGTTGGTGTTTGTTGTTTCATCTTTTCCACCTCTACTTTTAATTCTTAGCGTCTTGGTTGTTTCATCGTTATAATTCCTAGCATAATGGGTCACCACCGGTATGTTCTCTCTTTTCTTACTCATGCCCTCACGTCTTTTTGGAAGTTGTAGTTTTGACCCATTGGGTTAAACTAAAAGTTACCTAAAGGGGAACCGCCTAATGGGTCAAAGGGATGAAGGTCACCAAAAGTTTATTTTAATGCATACAATCTCCGGATCATTTTATTCAGATAATTCACATTATTATTCTAATAATTATATTTTTTGTTGTCGCCATTAATCTAGATAATTATCTCGAAAAATGAACAAAATAAGTGGTTGATCGGTTGCAGTCAACCTCGATGCTAACTTGCCCATTTAGACCGATTTCCCACCACACCCATCTTGCCGTCTCTACATATATTGTTTAAGTTGATGTTGTAAAATTGTTTTCTGGAAAAGAAGTATCTTGCATCTCTAATATTATAGTATTCAAGTCAAAACATCAACTAAAGAGGAACATGTAAATAAGATACAACTTCATGTATCACCATATGGAATACCCACAACCAAGATTTTTCATGTTCGCTCAACATATTTACAAAATTCACAAAGCAATTCCACATCAATGAAAATGATGTTCAAAACTCAAAACACGTAATGAGTTCAATTCAAGGAATCACCAAGATTTTTGTCGCTTCACCATAGTTCTAAGATTCATTAGGAAGTACAATTTCATGTATCACCATATTCTCAAAAATTTACCAAAAATCCCAAACAATAAGAACATGGTATCTATTACTCTAGCTTAACATGATTAATTCTATGGAATGCAACACTTGGAAGAAAAGAATGAGATCCAAAAGGGCATGTAGACAATAAAACATATAGTAACAAATTAACAACCTAACCCATGTGCATATATTCAATTATATTCCAATAAGCAATCTACTAGCTTGACATAAGCACACACCTAGACATTAGCACACACCTAGACATAAGAAACCAATCATTTACCAAATCCTAAAACATTAAACCAATCACCAAGAACTTTAACATGAGGGAACTTCCTAGCACACTCCTCCATCAACTCCTTACCCAAAGGCGCAACCCCACCCAACTGCTTCAACGACGACAAATCAAACTTAACAACATCCCGCTTAGCCAAAGCCAAGATCACAACACCTTTACCGACACCAAAGTACCAAGAATACAACAAAACCGCAGTGTCTAAAACTGACCCACTTCCTAAAACTGACCCACTTTAGGCAAATCTAAAACTGACCCTTAAAACCAAATCTTTATAAAACCAAATCTAAAACTGACCCACTTCCTAAAACTGACCCACTTTATAACAAAAAACACCTTTCTAAAACTGACCCTTAAAACCAAATCTTTGCAAAACCAAATCTAAAACTGACCCACTTCCTAAAACTAACACTCGCCTTTATAAGAAATAATTTTATTCAATGCTCCTATATTTTTCCATGTTGTCAAACCATATAGATGCGATTACCATTTTCCATTACAATGTGATTACCAAAAAGAAACAACATCTACACTAGAATCGCAAATACAAAATGGCAACAAATTCAATTAGGATAAACTAAATACCATAATGATTCATTACCCAAATCTTCAAGACATAACTTCAAGACGTAATCATCATCCAAATAAGTACATATTCATTAACCCTAACTTAAAAGAGTTTTTTGCACCCAAACTATATTTACATTAAAGTTATATATAAATAAACCATAGAAACCAACTTACTTACTAATTATCCATAGAAACCAAAAGACATTCACCTACCCCAACCACTTGCATACCCAAAAGCTTCATCAATCTCCATGAGTGTCACGCCCTTCCTTCTGCTCAATCCCATGACGAATCAAATCAACCGAGGCTTCAAGCCCTTGCAAAATATCACGATCAAGAATATTCATGTTCACCGACACGACCTAAAGCATCCACCCTTTCTCATGGTATGGCCCAAGAAAATGGACCTCTAACTGTCCTTTCACGCTTCGCAATCACATCGATTAGTTCTCGGCATATTTCTTCCAATCTGACCAGGCGACTTCGTGCTTCGATCACTTCACTGTTAAAGAGAAAATTGAACATGGTGGCAACATCATTGGAACCACTAGCGCGACGCAACTCATCGAGATTTGGAGTGATGTTTGCCATTGATTTGCAAGAAAGTAGATCCAGAAAGTATACATTAAAACACGATCAAAATGATAATTAGGTAGGGCTTCAATAATAATACGCGTATAAATAGCCCAATCCAACTCATATTTACACACCCCAAAATTAATTAAAGCATAAAACCGTGATCGAAGAAAATGATTACAAAACATAATCGAAACCACAACATTTGAAAAAAATAAAACTTTCAATAGAAAATCCTTACACTATGAACTAATACAAAATAAAAGAATGACACAAAGAACCTTATATTTAAATTACTTTCAAACCCTCCCCCAAATTGGCTATCTATATACAACCAAAACGACATGTGACGCTTTACGCTTTTATATATTATACCAAAATTATCTATACCATTATCAGATTTCATAATTTTTATTTTTTCTAAAAGATTCTCAGTCTAAACTTAAACTACAGAAAAAAATATATATAATATCCGCTTCAACGCAGCGGCCTATAATCCATGTTAGACACCATAATGGCATAATATACTGATAACATTAAATACCAACTAATACATTACACGATCTTGGTTACCGACAAGAATTAACACATGTTAACTAAAAGAAGGCTACCTAAATTACAACAAACAAGGTAATGAAACATAACCATCATAAATTACAATAAAAATGCCCATTATAAATTATTGTTATCACCGTTTGGACACATAAGGAAGAGCACTAGAACCTTCATCAAAGTCATCATGAGTTGCATCCTTAAAATCATCAAAAGCATCCTTGGTTTAAATAGACTAGCTTCTTTAAATGGCTTGTCATGCGGTGATCTTAAGCAAGTCGGGTGATTGAGATTCTTCCTTTTCCCATGCACTAACCTCTTCCAAGGACATACAATCAAAAACTTTCTTTCTATTATCATGATTTTTTAATTGTGTGGTCACCTCCTCATCAAACTCATCTTTACACAAGTTTTTGTGATAGTAATCAACTAGGAATGCTTGAGGAGTATGGGAAACATATACCTCAAGTTTCCCATGGAGCTGAGCCAATTCATACATCTTCTTAACATCTCTATCACTTTCCACTATAGTCAAACCTTCTTCTAAGCTACATTTTGGTATACAATAAAACCAAGCCCAAATATCCTCTTTTATTTTTTCTAACAACATGTCACACATTTGGGAATACGACAACGTTTTAGACCTAGATAGTTTCATTTCCAGAATTTTTCCACATGCGTACCTTAGGGGAAAGACGTAGAATATGCTTTTATTGAAAACTTCAAATACAAGATCATTAGAATTATTAGACATCGTGTGTTAAATTGAAAAAATCCAAATAAACAAAAAATAATTCAGGCAAAAATAAATGTGTAAAAGTTACCGAAACATTAGTGAAATGTACACAAATTCTTCAAGTATTAGTGAACAAACACCAATGATGTGTGTAAAACCTGAAAATAACAAAAAAATGGGCTAATATAGTGATCTGAAAGGATATTACCTGATGGATAATAGATCTAATTCAAAGTCGAGTGGTCGAGTAGCTGACGGTCGAGTATCCTAACATGTATTAATTACAACAACTAATTTTTACAACTAACACCTATTAATTGATTACATTTATATTGATGTGAAGTTGTGAACACTTAATTTAACCTTTTCCCAACTAACACATAATATAATTAATGTGATGGGGTGGATGATAAATATAAATAGAGGTGAAAACATATGGAAGCCCCTACCAAAACTTAAAACGATGCAATGAATTCACCACCAAATTACGAGCTGGAAGAATTACTTGATATAGACGACTCCAATCTCCAATTATCCATACAACACAAAACACAATATCCTCTAGAATCTCTCAAGTTGATAATTATGTTGAAAACCCATTAGAAAAATACCCGGTCCTGCAGTATTCGGATGGTGTGGACGATGGTGTAATGATGACACAAGAGTTTATTAGGAAAGTTGTTGATGATTTGGGTGAGGATTCAGATTTTAAAAGTCGGCCATGGGTTAACGCGGTTGAGTTTATGAATGTCGATGGCGGATCATTGTTGGTTGTTTTGCCGATATCAAAAATTTCTTAAAAATGGAAACTTGACAAGGTTGTTGCGATAATCAAGTCTTGTACTCCGAATGTTTTGGGTGATCTCAAAGTAACATTGAAAGATGTTTCAAGGTTTATGTCAGGTACAATACATCACAAAACTGTTAATGATGAGAGGTTTAAAAAGCAACTTACCGTCAAAACTGTCTTGATACTTCAAAACGTTTCTGTATTTTCTCCCAAACAATCTGGAAATCATTATCTTAACATCACAATAAAAAATTTGGTCAAGGTTTTATCCAAGGATGCGGTTCTTGAAAATGGCAGCGGTGATGGTGGTACTGGAAGTGAAATATGTATGTAACGATTGGTGTTTGTTCCTTTATATTTTCATTTCTAAGTTAAAATAATTTAACGAGTGGTTGTAGTTTGTTAAGTGTCTAGTTACTAGTTTGGTTGTAGTCAGAAGCGGTAGTTGCAATATAACTTATGATAACTATTACTAATCTATTGATGTTTTGCGACAATTAATTTTTTCAAATTAATTATACCGTTGTAAATTTTGATCACTTGGTTATAACTAAAATTATTTTTACCAAAGATTATATTCACACAAAACACTAACTATTAAAAACAATAACAAATTTTCACCATGCATATTTAGTAGATACTCGATCAACGACTACTCGACCTATGTTGGGAAGATGTTAAATTAATTGTTCACATTAATATGCATTTAATATAGCATCTTCTACATATGTGTGTTAGTTGTGAATTTAAATGATATGAATAAATTTGTGTTTGGTTGTAAAAATAAATTTATTAATTAATGTATTAGATACTCGACTACTCGACCGACGGCTACTCGACCTATGGTTGGGAAGACGTAGTAATTAATTGTCCACATTAATATGCATTTAATATTGCATCTACTACATATGTGTGTTAGTTGTGAATTTAAATGATGTGTTTGGTTTAAAAATTAATGTAGTAGATACTCGATTACTCGACCGACGGTTGGGAAGATGTAGTAATTAATTGTCCACATTAATATGCATTTAATATTGCATCTACTATATATGTGTGTTAGTTGTGAATTTAAATGATATGAATAAATTTGTGTTTGTTTAAAAATTAATGTAGTAATTAATGTAGTAGATACTCGACTTCTCGACCGAATGGTACTCGACCTATGGTTGGGAAGATGTAGTAATTAATTGTCAACATTAATATGCATTTAATATTGCATCTACTACATATGTGTGTTAGTTGTGAATTTAAATGATATCAATAAATTTGTGTTTGGTTGCAAAAATTAATGTAGTAATTAATGTAGTAGATACTCGACTATTCGACCGACGGCTACTCAACTTATTGTTGGGAAGATGTAGTAATTAAATATCCATATTAATATGCATTTAGTATTGCATCTACTACATACGTGTGTTAGTTGCGAATTTAAATGATATCAATAAATTTGTGTTTGGTTGTTAAAATTAATGTAGTACTTAATGTAGTAGATACTCGACCGACGACTACTCGACCGGCGACTACTCGGCCGATGGTTGGGAAGATGTTAAATTAATTGTTCACATTAATATGCATATTTATGTGGACAATTAATTACTACAACTTCTCAACCATATGTCGAGTAGCCGCCGGTCGAAAGTAGTCGAGTATATACTAAATTAACTTTACAACCAAACACAAATTTATTGATATCATTTAAATTCACAACTAACACATATATGTAGTAGATGCATTATTAAATGCATATTAATGTGGAAAATTAATTACTACATCTTCCCAAAAATAGGTCGAGTAGTCAGTCGGTCGAAAGTAGTCGAGTATCTACTACATTAATTACTACATTAATTTTACTTTTCCAACTAACATACATAATTTTTACCCAAACATCTATATATATTACAATACTTATTAGAAAGAATTAGATTGTAAACTTACATTATCACTCAAAAATAATGGGAGAATCGGGTACTGAATTTAGTGTATATTTGGTTTATGGAGATGTGACTTTTGGTGTTTGCCTTAAAAGAAATATTACTTACAATCAACTAGTAGCTATTGTGAATAAAAAGTACAAGTTTAACGATACGTGCAACCTCATGTTTACGTAGACGATGATGATGTGAGATTTTACACCAACGATACGTCTAACCTCAAAGTTGGTACAAAGTGTGTCCACATTGTAGAGCGATGATGATGTAAGATTTTACACCAACGAAATTTGCAAAGGAAAGGTACGCCACATACTATTTTTATTGCAAAGATTGACCAATGCTATGTGGAAATCCTTCTTCTAGTTCTTTGGGTATAGATCTTAACGCCCTTTATCTCCTATTGATTTAAACCCACATACACTATTTACAATGATTCCCAAATACCCAAACAAGAATATTTCAAAATCACCGTAATTTAAACCAACAATACAATATTTACAATGATTCAAAATTACCCAAAAAGAAAAGTTTGAAAATCATAATGATTTTATGGCCGAGAACAGTTTGAGCATAATTGGCAAATGAATACTTTAAACAACATTCACAATCCACAAGATCCACAACCTATTATCAAACTCCAAAAGGAAAAATGATCATGCTAAATGTATTTTGGAAACGGGTGATAGATTTGATAATAAAAAATGTTGTATGAATAAAATTGGTTATAAAGCTCTTTTAGATAGTTATGAATTTAAGGTTAGAAAATCGATCCGTAAGGTATGATGTAATTTTTGTGCATGAGGGTCATGAATGGAAAATAGTTTCAAGTAAGTGCAAATTTAGTAGTCAATGGAAATTAAGAACAGAAACACTTGTTCAAAACAAAAATAGGTATGTATCGTCAGAATGCTACGAAAAACTTGTGGGTCATTTACTAGTACCTAAGTTCAAAGACAACACCGATATATATGGCAAAGGACATACAAAACAACATAAACCTAGAATTCAACATCGATATTAGTTACAAACAAGCATGGAGATCAAAAATGTGGCATTGATACGCTTGAAGGTTGCCCGAAGATCTTTTGAACAAGCTACGGTTTATTGTCATAATTTAGAATTGACAAATGACTGATCAGAACACATATTGATATCGATGATGAAGACCGGTTTAAGATGGTTTTCATAGCTTTTCGTGTTCTGTAAGCATATATATATTTTTTATTATTAAATTTATTTTTGAGTATTATTATCATATAACTAATCGCTTAATAATAGATTAGAGTTGAAGCTTTCGCACCATATGCGACCATTGTTAATAATTGATGCAGCTCATTTTAAAAGTACTTACCTTGGAACAAATCTGCTGGCAGTTGGAATGGACGGGAATAATCAAATTATACCTATTGCAACGGGTGTGTCTCAGGGTGATATTGGGGAATCGTGGACATGGTTTTTTTCCAAATTGAGAAATTGCATAGGTGAAGTTCCAGATTTAACTATCATATCTGATCGACATATAGCAATACAATCTGCGTGTGAATCTGTTTTCCCGAATGCATTCTATGGGCATTGTTGTAGGAATTTGATGATGAATTGTAAATTGAAGAGTAGAAAGCTTAAAGCTTTATATTGGAAGATGTGCAAAGCTTACTAAATCGATGATTTTAATAGAGCATTAAATGAACTTAAGGGCAAAAGGCGAGAAGCCTAAGACAAACTGATCAAAGTTGGGGTTGAAAGGTGGTCTAGGGCATATTCCGCTGGTAATCGTTACAATTACATGACATCTAATAGCGTTGAGTCAATCAATTCGTTAACAAGAGATGTCCGAAAAGTACCCATCACTAACCTAATGGAGTGGTACAGAGCCCTTGTCCAAAAGTGGTACTTCAATCGTCGAGAAAAATAAAAAGGTACGCGTTTTATGTTATTCTTTCGTAAGAGTAAACTATTTACCGTATTTATTGTTTTCCAATCAAGAAATATTAATGAATATTATAATTTAGATGCACAAATGGATGAACTAAGTGATTGGGCAACTGCAAAAATAACGGACCGAATGTTAAAGAGCGCTCATTGGACCGCGTGGCCGGCATTGAGATGAACATGATTTACCAAGTCGACGATTGTCAAAAATACTAGTGGATTTAGGTCAACATTCATGCACATGTAGAAATGGCAAGTTTCGCTTTGCCTTGTGGTCATGTTTTAGCGGTTTGTAGAGTTATGGGAATGACGGATTGTAATCATTTGGCAAACGCATGGTTTAGGAAAATTGAGCTTAAAGCTACGCATCAAGACTTGGTATATCCTGCTGGAGAAGTTTCAAGTTGGCAAAGGTCCTAGTTACTTGAAAGTTGTTAAGCCACCACTTATGGCTAAACTCCAACTGCAGACCCAAGAACAAGGATCAGATTAGATCTCAAGGCGAGGAACCAAGATCAGCTTAATTGTGGAAGGTGCGGTAATGTTGGACACACTCGACAAAGTTGCAGAGAAACATTGCCAAAGAAAAAAGTAAGTTATGTATTGTTATTTAAAGCTCATTATTTAGGATACGATTATTAACTCATAACTTGATTTACACAATTTTAGGCAAAGGTACCGCTAAAGGAAGCTCACAACAAGCAATGCCAAGCTCACAAGAAGAACAAGTCTACTCACAAGTCGTTAATTTGGATGACCCATAGAGTGGCATACTTTAGTTTTTTCTAGTATGTATGGCAAACCGTAATTCGATTTAATGAAAGTTACAAGTTTTGTCTTTAACATGTGTATGTGTTTGATTATTTGCTACATGGTTCAATTGAAACACAACACAACTATCAAACTTTGAAAATAACTAACACAAATTAGTTAAACACATAGCCAATTACGCTTGATACGAGATCACAAAACACACATCGAAATAGAGTCACAAACACAAAACACAAATAAGTTTTGCCCAAAAGTAACATGTCACAATAGCAATTACACCTACACAAATATCTTGTGCTTGAAATAGAAATGGGCCATCTGTTCTAGATATGCAAGGGTCATTCAATCGCATCTCCAACAACCAATGGCATCCCATGAGATAAATCTGAGAACAAGAAATAAGAAATGAAAATCATGCATAAAGATAACTCGATTGGACTCACAAGTAATGCTTAACTCAGATTGGACTCACAAATAATCATTTGGCAAACGACGGTCACAAATATGTTTTCTCCTAGATCTTTCTTATTCCTATCGACAAATGAAGCATCCCGGTTCTAACATATCCATATATGCTAACTTATCATATTTCCAAATTCCAAACATAAATAAAGCAATCTAAATAAGCTAAATGATCAAATAAGTACTACGGGTGCTACTGTGGAACTGCTACCACAGTAATCTTTGTAACATTAGCAGCCATACAAAAAGATTTTTTTGAATTTTTTCCTTTTGAGAAAATTTAAATAAGCTGGTTAAATTGCTATTTTAATTTTTTAAAATTTTTTATGACAAATTAAAATGACTCAAATATTTGTGCTAAAACTGACATAATGACTACCAAAATGCAGTCATGAAAATGCAACATGATGCGTGCTTTGATGATGCAAAAGTTGCAGTCATGAAAAGCTGTTTTTTTGACTAAAATAGTGACTCAAAACAATTTGATTGCATGATCGGCAAACCGCTGTTATCTCACGCAGCTAGCCACTGAATGACCAACTATAAGAAACTCAAAACAGATCACACACCAATGCAATTTAAGATCGAGAGAATACGGTGGATTCCGGTCGTTAAGTCCCACTTGAGGTCGACCGGTGTTTAACACAATCGATGTCGAATAACCACTAAGGATAGTGGTCGAGGGTATTTTGAGATTTTATAAACCACAGAGATTAAAGGAAATTAAAAGTTAAAATCTATTAAATAAACGCTATCACTATTTTTAAACTAATGTTTTGTTTTTATGTTTTATAAAACTTAATTTAAAACTACGCGACGTATAAATAAAAACGTGAAACTTACACAATATTAATCCTAAAAATATAAAATGATATTTTTACAAACCTAATGATATAATAAAATTTATAGAAAAGAAAATTATTTTTATAACTAATTATCTAATTATTATTAATTAAAAACTATTTTTAACTAATTAATAATAACCTAAATTACAAGAAAATATGAAATAAACCTAGAAAAATAAAATTATGACTTGGAAAATCTAAAATACCAAACTAGAATTTTCAAAACTATTTTTGTAATTTTCTGATTATTTTTCTATTTTTATGAATTTTAAACTATTAAAACTAATTAAATTACTAAAATTACCAAATAAACTATGAAAAATCTGAAAATTACTTTTTCACTTTTTATATTTATCTAATCCTAAGAAAATTGAAAATTATTTTTTGAACCTTTTCTCGAATTTTTGTATTAAATGCTATTTAAAATGATTAAAAACTACTTTAAATTAGGAAAAATAGCAAATAAGCTAGGAAAATCTGAAAATTTCAGGAAAACTCTAAAATGATGTACTGAATCTATGAAAATTGGAAAACAAGGGCTTGAATGGAGAAATAAGGAACTGATGTGCAAATGCTTATTATTAAGCACTCCAAATAAGCCAAATGAACAAGATAAGCTACCAACTGTTTACAAAAGTTCTAAACTGCTTAAATAACTAAAATGCAACTAAGAACAACAAACTATAGCTACTGAATTGGCAAATTGCAATGATTTGTTGTTTGAGCTTATATCTCAAAACAGTATCTGGGGTGCCACTTTTGAACACAAGCACAGTCTTAAAAACAAGCTCAAAATGAAAACTAAAAATTGAAACCTGGACTAGACCGGGTGAGATCAATGGTACCAAAATCAGGCTATGATAAGCTTTTTGAGCCCTGCACCTTGCACAAAACCGAGAAAAATTCAGTTCTTTGAGACCATCGCGAAAGGTGGGCGCTGGGCCTAAAAGAAGGGCTTATTTGAAGCTTATGGAAAATTGTAAAATTTCACAAAATTGCTAATAAGTAAATAGACCAGTGAACTTTTAAAATGCCAAATCCCACTTGATGTAACTCAATATTGAACTCATGAAAATTCCTTTGTTTTGGCTCTAAAATGATTTTAACAATTTTGACTTTTGAAGAAACAATGACAGCTTGACTATTATGAACTTTAGATCCAATTTTATGACTTATGTTGATGTTATGAGATGTATTGAACCTAATGCAAGCAATGTTAATGATTTTAAACACAAAATGATGGTCTCAATTCTAAAACTCACAACAAAGGACAAATGAGATGATTTAAGTAGGATTTTGACTTTTGATGATTTGCAGCACAAACTATGACCCAACCGAGTACATTAGAGATAAACAAGCATGAACCAACTAGAAACAACCACCGCCTAAACCTTTGACAAGAGTTTTAACAAAGAATTCCAAACACCTTGATTTCACTGCTTTGCAATTGAAACCGAGCTAATCATTAAACCAAGATGTACTTTGATCAAACCCACTTTAAATAACCTAAATACTACTTATTAAACTAATTTTAACTACTTATAATAACAAGGATGATTATGCTAAGAACTTGAAAAATGACTTACAACGGCCTTAGCCATGCTTTCAACAACAATCAAACCGAACCCACACTACACTAGTCTCAGATCAACCAACCCACATCCAAACTGCAACCCCATGTCCATTTCAAACCGATTGAACCAAAATGAGCTACACAATTGACTTATGTTGACTTTTTCCAAAGTTGCTTAGACTTGATTACAGCTTACATAAGCTATTATGCTTATATAAGCTTATAGAACCGAGAACAAAGCTATTTGAAGCTTGGGTTTTAGTTCATTTGAAATTGCATATATATAAGAAATCTTAAAACATGAAACTTGGATAAACTTCAACTTGATATCGAAATTGAATTGTAATGCATTTAACAACCTTAGTTTAGTACAAGGAAAGTTTAAATTACAAATCACAATTTTAATTAAAACATAAAACTTAAAAACGACATACTTGTAAAATAAAAATTAACTAACTCTCTCTTTGCTACTCGCTTTTTTATGCTCCAAAAATGCTCCACGTGTCCTTATGAGAAGATCCCACCTCTTATCATGACCAATGGTTGAGTTTTAAGCATTTTAGCCGCTTTTATATTTTTTATGGAAGACCTATTTTGACTTGTAGGTTCCAAACAAGGTGTAGGGGGTGGCATTAATTGTGGGTGGTGGATGATGATGAAGGTGGAAGAAAGGTGAGGCCGAGGTGATGGGTCACAGTGGTGTGCGTAGGAGGGAGTGAAGGGTGAACAGACAATGTGTCATGGTGTTATCTTGTTGACTGCTTTTGACCAAGAGGTCAAAATGGAGGTCAAGGGCTTTTTGAGGGGCTCAAAATAGAATAATGGCAGGGCCAAAACTCATTTTGACAAGGCAATGATTAGTATTGACAAGGACTTTTATGTAAAATCAAATTTGAAGGACCTAATCATTAATTCAACAAAGTTGCTCTAAGGACCAAAAGTGACAATCATCAAAAGTGCAAGGACCAATTTTGCCATTTTCCAATTTCCCAGGGGCCAAACTTGACAATTTCAAAAGTTCAGGGACCTTTCTTGCCATTTTACAAAAGATTTATTCAAGGACCATTTTGACAAATTAGAATATTTCAGGGACTTTGAATAACATTTCTCTTTATTTAGATTTACCAGGACCTGCTTTTTGACAACTTTTGAAACTTGGGGACTAAAATCGCCAATTATGCAAACTTGATACGCTTTTCACCGATTTTGATATTTTTGCATTTAAAACACATAAAACACTTATTTGTGATATTTTATCATTTTGATGCATTTCAGTGTTTTCGGATGTTTTTGCGGCCTAAATAAGATAAAAAATGATGAGTATTTACACACTCATCATTGCACAAACCAATAACCGACCAAAAATTTGATCCTCCAATATATAAGGCCATAATCTCAATGGCATTTTCAAATAAGCTAAGGTGGACCTAAAAGCAAAGCTAAATAAGCAAATAACCTAAACCAAGCAACAAGTACTACGGGTAATCTGTGGTATCGCTACCACAAGAACTGAGGACAACTTTGAGGCAAATTATTAATCGCCTAAGGTGAATTAGAACCCGAACTTATGAAATCTTCAAGTTAACCTAACTAGCTCTATTTTGCCCATATTTCCAGCTTTACTAAAGAGCTTATGGCGGTGTAGTTGTGAGCTTAAGAAATGTCTAATTACTACGGTGCAACCGTGACTCAACCCAAGAATGTTTGTACCACTAGCGCCCATAAAAATGATTAATTTGAATTTTTTCCTTTGAGAAAATTTAAATAAGTCGTTAAATTGTTATTTTATTTTTAAAATTTTTATAACAAATTAAAATGACTCAAATATTTGTGCTAGCTAGTGATGAATGACTACCAAAAGGCAGCCATGAAAATGCAATCATGATGCAGGCTTTGATGATGCAAAAGTTGCAAATCATGAAAAGTCGTTTTTGACTAAAATAGTGACTCAAAACAATTTGATTGCACAAACCAATAAATGACCAAAAAATTGATCCTCCACTATATAAGGCCATAATCTCAATTGCATTTTCATCACACATCTATAACAAAAACAAATAACCGGCAAATGAGTTCCAAATATATCATATGCATATCCAAAGGACTCTTCCGCGAGGAGGTTTGGCCACTCAATCTAATTGAGCCACTCGCTAAAATTGAGCCATCAAAATTTGGCTCAAGCTCCAAAATGTAGCAATTAGCAGTAAGCTAACCCGCAAACAACTTGCAAGGAATGCTTGATGAAAGGGAGAAAGTTCTAGGGTCGCCAAACAAGCATTTTGTGAAGAAAATGGTATAAAACCATTTGTGGTCAAGGATGCCAAATCAAAAAGGAAAGGAAGCAAAAGATCTGCTTAGGGAAGGGAAGCTTTTGGTTACATATGATGTATGATGTAGTTGGTTTAAGTATCACTTAAACCAAATTTAATAAAACCATTGTAACCCAATCTATCAATGAATTATTTTATGCTTATGCAACATCGCTAGGTCAGAAACACTGGGTTAATGCCATGTAACGGTTGGTGGTCTACTATTTCATTATACTGCTATGCAAGGACTCCTAGGATAACATGCTCGTGTGTGAGTTGAGTAGAGGTTATCACTTCCAAACTAAGTAGGAAAGACACTAGCCTACATCATTTACCTAGACACTATCAAAGACAACATTAAATAAATAAGGCTTAAAACTATGTAAAAAGAAATTTAAACAATCAAAGCTTCAAAAATTACTAACTCAGAAAGAAATAAGCATACAAAGACGCCAAGAATCACCAAATACCCCACCGCTTGGGACGCATGGCATTCCTAAACTTAATGTTGTATTCTAGGATCGATTCCTTTGCTTGCAAACACACCAAGATTCTCTAGAACTACCGAAAACTTACACTCCAAACACCTCCTTATATTCAAATACCACGGACGAGTTTCAAGTTCTTGATATCCTTCAATGTCATAGAATGTAACAATTCCAGATTTTATGTCAAACTGCGCAAGCGACCAATGTTTCTTGGGTTCATTTATGGGTATGAAGACCTACAATGTTTAAAAATAAAATTGATATAATCCACATAATTAAACCATTATATGCTAAAATATTGGTTACCAATAAATACATGTTCCACATTCCTCCATGCAAATGGGTAAATTTCATCGGTTGCATAAAACAAAGGCATTGAGTCTTGAAGTAGAAGCGCTAGAAAGTAGCAACTAACCATTGACCAACTGGGAAGATTGTCCAAATACCACATATACCATACCCAAAGATCAATGTCTCAGAGGCAATAAAAACACGTAATCAACAAAATTTTAGATATAGCGAAAAATAGTTTTATCGAAAATATATCAGAATGCTTATTTTTACTTACCTTGTCAAGTAACCAACCAACACATTTATCATCAAGCCCAACTAAAGCATCCCAGAAAGTACGATCAACAGTAATGTCATTATACCAAGGAAACTTGCAACGAGTCTGCCCAAAGGTAATCAGAAACTTCTCCAACTCAAAAGTACATGAAATTTTATCAATACATTTGAATGGACGGCTTGGTTCCTAAACAAAACAGTTAAAGTTGTATTATAAAACTTAATTGAGCCAAGATCCGATCTCAAGTTGCAAATTTATAAAGGTAATACCTCTTCCCACTTAGAGATCTTCACACCTTTCAATCATGAATGGATCAAGGACATTTGTATGCTTTTTAGTGCATCCATGCTAGGGACGCCTAAATCTGTATGGTTCCATCTCGCGCCCGACCACGTTGACATACCTCCTCTTGAAAGTTCCACATTGTCAGTAAGTAAGTTTCATTTGACCGAATTATCGAGCTCAGACTCTTCATTCTTTTTCTTCTTCCAAAATCAATTTCGCCCTCTGCTTCTCCGCTTTGCCACCCTAAAAATCTCACCGACTTGCTTTTCACCTTCACACAATCATCCCGCAATTACATCACAAAATGTTTGTTATTACCTCGTATAAATCTTGAAAATGTTAATATATTCTTGAAAACATGTATGATTACCTCGTATAAATCTTCGCCGACGCTTTGTCCACTTCAACCACACCATTATGTGTAAAGTTATAAAACAAGTTATAATGCAAGGTACAAGACACATTAGAATAATTTGAAAGTTGTAGAAATCAATTACCACATAAACTTTCTGAGAGAAATTATCCAAACCATCTACAAATCCATTGGCAGTGTGTTTGTTGGATGTTCGAATAGGCGAATCAAATAATTCAAAGAAATCACCATCTAGATTACTACAATACTCACACCCGGATCACATTGCGTTATCCTTGAATATGCACATACTTAACTAAGTAAATGACAAGAAAAAATAAATGTGCAAAGATAAATATATATATATATATATATATATATATATATATATATATATATATATATATATATATATATATATATATATATATATATATATATATATATATATATATATATATATATATATATATATATATATATATATATATATATATATATATATGTATACTTTTGAATGATGAGGCAACTTTGTGCTCATGTTCGCCTTTTGTTTTCCGAGTAATATATCGCATCACAAAGTATTTTGCAAAACATGATAATTAGACATTAGTTAAATTGGGGAATACGTAAAAGGGTTTGTGTCAAGACTAACATGAATATTAGTCTCCGCTTGTAGAAACGTTCTTTCAAACTCTTGATCTCTTTAGGTAGAATCAACAAACTCTCACATAAACGCTCCAAAGCCTTAACCAAGCATACAACTCGCCTAAGTGGATGTGCCTCTCTATCTTTGTCCTTAGTCATGAAATGATGACAATTTTTAGATAATCACCAAACCCCTCGTATTCAACAGGAGGAGGTGCTCTCTGCATACCACTTAAAAAAATTTGGCTTTGTCTAAACCATTTTGATTGGCCCTCAAAGACTATTGGGATATAGGTCATAATTTGGATTTTTGGCCTAAGGAAAATATAAAATAATTGTTTCAAAAAGCAAATAAACTTTAGAAACAAATAAATAAACTAATTTACAGACTAGATAAGCATTTAAGATTGCAAAAGATCTTAGATAAGCATTTAACATGTTAAGCATATATGCAATTAACCTAGAAAATAACTTATAAATCTTACAATGACAGGAAATTATAAATCTTACATTTATGACACTATATTGTGTTAGCTAGTTGAGGCGACTTTGTTAGACAAACACCTACTTACATATAACCAGAAACTATAACTACAAAGAGTAATCGCCAGAAACCATATCTCAAACCAAATACAAGCATTACATGTTTTCATAATTCTACTTAAGCTCCACAGTGCGTGTCACCAACCAATTTTCAAAACTTTATAATCACCATGAAAAAAGCAGAAGGTGACAAGGCATTAGCTAACCTGGGGAAAAGTTGGTCAGATAGCTCCCAATTTTGAAATGGAAAATGCTTGACCAAGAACAACTTCTCGAGATCACATCGTGGTCCTTACTCCACCAATGTCTGTGTCTCGAGATGAAGACTCTAGAATCCATATCTACAAACAAGAAATGTATAAGTCAATGACAAACAAAATCATAGCATCAAATAACTTGACAATGATTTTGACTAAAATATGACCTTGAAACACAGGATAAATCTAGACAATGAATACGATGGAACAAAGTTTGGGTCCTTTTCCAATGCTTTATGGTGCTCATCCTTATGATTTGAGTTAACATTTCTAATGGCGTAGATAACTCCCGCTAGATGTGCTCTCCCACGCAAACTCATTCCAAGCATCCAGATTATCTACAATCCTTAGAAATACATCATCAATAACATATCCTAACTCACGACCCATAAATATAACTTCCAAAGATAACAAAAGACAAACTCAGATTGAGTCTTCATCTCGATAGTTTCGTGAACGCTCTTCATCCTCAATCACGATAAGATCTATGTTTTAACATAGTGACCTATCTTCTCCGAAATACACGATCACGAAAATTGATATCACCCTCCCTAAACTTACGAAACCGACCATCCCAAACTTAAATGCGCTTATGAGGCAAAATTCACGACGACCAAAGTGAAGCAAATGATTGTTAACATTATAAATGAGGGTAAATCATAGTGATCATTATCGAGAAGACTTGCTTCAAGCATAAAATGTATAAGACCCTCCTCATTGTCAACATAATCCAAACCACCACGGCCCAAAACATGTTGACCTAAACAATACACATCGGTCCAAACCTAGTCTGTCTTTCATTAACGGAAAGTAATTGAGTTTGCTTCAACATGTACCCTCACATGATATTCCTAAAGAGATTACAAGATACAAGAATTAACATCGTTGGGATAAGATACCAAGATTATGCACTAAATTATTGCAGATATGAAATAAGCTAAGAAGAACTTTTACTTATGGGCTTATACTTGAAATATGGGCTTATCTAAACAATTGAAATATCGGCTATATACATCGAATCTTGGGCTTATAACTAGTTTCACACTTTTCAAATGTTCGACCTAAACAAGACACTTAAAAGTCTAATTTGAACCAGTTTATAAACACTATAGAAAAGCATTGAGCAATGTTAACATATTTTCATGCAGAATGAATAAGCACTTAACACATAAGACACTTCAAAATTGCTTATTTTCTTAAAAGTTACCCCAAAGCACTTCAAAACAATTGATTTTCTTTTAAAAATACCCAAATAAGCACTTCAAATCATTAGTTTATTAACAATGACCCAATAAGCACTTCAAAACAAATTTATTTTCTTAAAATGGCCAAAGAAGAACTTGAAACCGCTTAACAAGAAAAAAAAAGCAACCCATTTTCGTAAATACCATGAAAAGTCACTTTGAAAACAAAAAGGCAAACACCTGTTAGAAAACTAACTTATTATAAATTTACAAAAACACAATATAAGCAAAAACTAAACACTAATTTATTATCGCTTATAGCTTATAAACAGTTATAAACAAAACCTAAAAACCTAAGCATAACAGATAGATCTAACAATCAATCAAAAAAAAAAATTAGAAGAGTACCATCGGTTTCATGATGGAATGAAACAATAATCGGATTGAGTGTGTGATTATTGAGTGTGTATTTGAGATCAAAACAATAAATCAAACACAATTAAAAAGTAATAATCGGATAATAATTCAAACGATAGATCGGATATCAAGAAAATTAATCTGATATTAAGAAAATTAAAAAGTCAACTTACGCTTATGTCACATCATCGCTGTCGGTTGCAAGCCGCCGGTTGAGTAGCCGGCGTTGCTCAATAAAGGAAGTTATTTTGATAGATGAGAAGTTAAAAGGTGTATTGGTAGTTGGACACGTGACGACTTTTGAGTGGAGTCATGAGTCGAGTATTTGTGCATGACAATTTTGAACATCGACTTAAAATTGACCACAAAAGAGACTCCTAAAAAGATTTTGGCTTATTTTTTTTTACTTTTCTCAATTTAATAAGTAGCCATTAGATCAAGCTAGCACCTAGTGTAAAACTTAGGTGTATTGATTTACTTAAAAAAGACGAAGTGTTCGTTGGTCAAACCTACTTAGCTCAATTTAACATACTAGAGTAAAACTTAGGTGTATTGATTAGAGTGCAAAAGAATCGCATACTAACAATGCTCTTGACTAAACAATATTATGTTTTATTCGAATTTGGCGTGATAACTTAGCGAGCTTTTAGTGAAGTTCGAGCTCAACTCAAGAAAGATCTGGATTCGGATCGACCTCAATTCTAAAAGTTTGATAATTTCGTACGTAAATGTCATAAAATAGCAACGTGCTTTATGGAATTATCCAATTCATTAATTAAACTTTTTTTGGATTAATTTGGTCTTATACTTTTGAGTAAGTCATAATGGTTTCTATTCTCTCGATTTTTATAACGAATAATCGGCATGACAGAGAAAATCTCTAACATAACATAAGTTATACTTAAATGCTCGCCAATTTTGGTGACATGCTAGGAGAATAGGAAAATCTTCAATATCATGCCTTCTTATTTTTACCCCAAAATATCAAAACTTTTCAATATTTGAGTATAACGATGAAATCTTAAACATTACTTTGTGATGAGTACTCGTTGGGTTAAATTTATCCCGATCAAGGTTAATATTTTTGCTTGGCGTGCTCGTCTGGATCGTCTTCCGACTAGGTGTAATCTCGAGAATAGAGGTGTGAGCTTGGATTCTATCTTATGTTCGCTTTGTGGTTCGGAGTCTGAAGATGTTGTGCATGTTTTGTTCCAATGCGAATTGGCTAATTCTATTTTTCTGAGGCTTTGCATTGGTGGATGTTCCTCAATGACATTGCTTTTGATGAGTGGGACCTTGGTTCTCAAGTATCGTTTTCTAGCAAGGTTAAATTGTTGTTGAGGGTGTGGTTTACGCCGCTTGGTGGCACATATGGCTCTTCAGAATCGATCCATTTTTATGCCTCTCCTCCTAGGCGATCAGTGATTTTTGATGATATTGTGTCTCGGACTTTCACGTGGTGTGGTAGTAGATGTTCTAGTTCTTTTTCTTGGGAATGTTGGTTAAAAAACCCGAACTTAATTTCCTTGTAACTTTTCTTCTAGCTTCTTGCTAGTTCTTTTATAAAATCTTTGCCGTTCAAAAAAAAAGCATTGTACTTGTGAGATGCAGCGGCGGGTACCCTGAAATAAATTTTTTTAATGTATCATGCTTTATAATTTGAAACGTGTTATTTGACGATAAATTTGCGGATGCCAAGAGTTTCATGTAGCATATTTCAACTCTTTAGAATATTATAGTAGGGTACCCGCGCGTTGCGGCGACTGGTATCAAGTAATAAAGCTTTCAGCAAATAATGTTTTCAATTTTATATTTTCTCTTACAATAAATTTACCAATAACGAAAATATAATGAGTTTCAAAGAACTTTAAAAAAGTGATGGATAATATCAAACTAATTCATATAAAAACAATTGAAAGTGGCGTGATTTTGCGTCGCAGTAGTCAATAATGTTATGGGGTTATGGTCAAATTAGTTGATAGTGGTCCGTAGTCACAAGTAAGTAGAAACATTTTTTTATGAAATATATATGTAATAATCAACACCTCGTAATAAGTAAATAAAATATATTTTAGAACATGTTTATATCATTAATATTGTTTATTATACTTGTCACATAGAGATAAAATATATAAATAAAAGAATGCTTATAATGTTTACATCTTGTAAAGTATATATTTATGAAAATGTTTGTATCATTAATATTGTTTATAATACTTTGTCCCACATATATATAATATATAAATAAAAGAATGCTTATAATGTAAAGAAAACTTACATGTTTAAGCAATCATTTAGAGTTATCCATGAAAATATAAGAATTAATATACTAAAATATTAATCATTGAATTAGCACTTAGCACATTTGCATCATTTGTCTTCAAAAGTTATCCCCATTTTTACAAAAACCGTTTTTTTTTCACTTTTGTTTGTTAATTTTAATTAAAATAATTCAAAATTTATTTAGATTGGTTTTCAAAACACTCTTATGATATAATAATAGTTTTGGAACTTTGGAGTTTTGCATGCATTTTAAAATTATATTCATTTATATGTGCATTTTTGCATTAAAAGTATACTAATTCAAAAAGAAATAATAAATGAAGCATTAAAATGTTGTGGAAGATAAATTAGTAAAAGCTATGTATTGTGTACATTATGCATTAAAAATTGTAAAGCTTAAAAAACACATTAATGACATCTTAAAAAAATTTAGAATAGAGGGTGCTAAATACTTTATAAGTAGTATAGATATGTGTAATATGCATAAAATCAAATAATTATCACTTGTGAATTTACATCTTTGCATCATTTTTCTTCAAAAAATTATCTCGATTTTTACAAAAAACCGTTTTTTTTTACTTTTGTGGTTAATTTAATTTAAAATAATTCAAAGTTTATTTAGATTGGTTCTCGAAACACTCTTACAATATAATAATAGTTTTGGAACTTTGTAGTTTTGCATGCATTTTAAAATCATATTCATTTATATGTGCATTTTTGCATTAAAACTATACTAATTCAAAAAGAAATAATAAATGAAGCATTAAAATGTTGTGGAAGATAAATTAGTAAAAGCTATGTATTGTGTACATTATGCATTAAAAATTGTAAAGCTTAAAAAACACATTAATGACATCTTAAAAAAATTTAGGAGAGAGGGTGCTAAATACTTTATAAGTATTACAGATATGTGTAATATGCATAAAATCAAATAATTATCACTTGTGAATTTACATCTTCGCTTCATTTTTCTTCAAAATTATCTCGATTTTACAAAAACCGTTTTTACTTTTGTGGTTAATTTAATTTAAAATAATTCAAAATTTATTTAGATTGGTTCTCAAACACTCTTACGATATAATAATAGTTTTGGAACTTTGTAGTTTTGCATGCATTTTAAAATCATATTCATTTATATGCATTTTGCATTAAAACTATACTAATTTAAAAAGAAATAATAAATGAAACATTAAAATGTTGTGGAAGATAAATTAGTAAAAGCTATGTATTGTGTACATTATGCATTAAAATGGTAATGCTTAAAAAATACATTAATGACATCTTAGAAAATCTATGAGAGATGGTGCTTAATGCTTTATAAGTAGTATATATATGTGTAATATGCATAAAATCAAATAAATTATTATTTGTAAATTTACATCTTTGCATTATTTATCTTCAAAAATTGTCCCGATTTTTACAAAAGCCGCTTTTTTTTTTTTTTTTTTTTGTGGTTAATTTTGTTTAAAATAATTCAAAATTTGTTTAGATTGGTTCTCGAAACACTCTTACGATATAATAACAGTTTTGGAACTTTGTAGTTTTGCATGCATTTTAAAATTTTATTCATTTATATGTGAAGTTTTGCATTAAAACTATACTAATTCAAAAAGAAATAATAAATGAAGCATTAAAATGTTGTGGAAGATAAGTTAGTAAAAGCTATGTATTGTGTACATTATGCATTAAAAATTGTAATGCTTAAAAAACAAATTAATAACATCTTAAAAAAAATTAGGAGAGAGGGTACTAAATGCTTTATAAATAGTATAGATATGTGTAACTAGCTTCATAACCCGCCCAATGGGCGGGTTCGCTTCATATTATTGTTTGACAATATCTAGGTTGACGTAAGTAAATAATGAATAATGACATATATGTTAAATAAGTTGGAAACAAAAAGGCATTGTTCATATGTATTATATGTAGAAAGAAAAATGATAAATATGGGAACAAATCAATTACATGATGCTTATTCAAGTATGAAATAAAACTTATTTGTACACAATGTTTGTTGTGTAGTTTGTGTTTTCGCCATCTTTGTTACAACAAAGAACATTCAAACTTTTTTCATCTCGAATCTTGAAAAAACCGCATTTATTTAGAAATTACATGTACTTTCAATATAAGTGAAACAATGACTATGAAACATGGTGTAAAAACATTTAAATTTAGAACTTCCTATATCCAGTTCACCACATGTAGTAAGCACATTTAGCTTGATAACAAAACATGTATACCCCACCTTCGAGTCCGGTTGGTTCACCATGATACGGTCAAAGTCGTCAATAATGAGGGTCGTGTCCGTGAATCTAGAAGCGGTTCTAAAGACACGCCATGGTCGCAACCACAACCGGTTATGGTCGCCATGCCAAGATGCGTGATTTAGTAGATCACACACAAAAAAGAGAGGGTTATCTTCATTGCCTTTGAAAAGAAAAGCGATCTAATAACCTAACATAATCTATATTTTCGCTACCGACATGTCTTTTGTCCATAAGAGTCATCTACTTCATCATTTTACATATTAAGCATCTATCAATATTGTATCAAAGATGGTAAGATAATTAATGAGCAGACAACCAAATACGAACATAAGATGATTTTATGAAAGTAGCTTTAGTATACTTTTTGAAAAATTCGATCAAACATTGAATGAAAATGACATGCTCTACAACCGTAGTATACTTGTTTATGGTACACGAAAGGGTTGTAACCAAAACCCTAAAAGTGACCAAACCACGCCAAACACGACTATATCAAATGTTAGGTACCAAACCTCTGGCTCCTCACATCTCTCTCTCTCTCACTTGGACTTATAGCGTCGATAAGCTCGATAATAGACTAAAATTATCAAAGTGAGCTAAGGTTGTGTTTCCGAACTGGTCATTGCGCCTTTGTTGCCATTTCAGTCTGAATGGGTGCAAATAATTGATCGGAAGCTTCAGACCAAGCGCCCTTCATCTGTTCACAGCATTTCTCCCCTGCTCCTTTTTCCACTGTTCTCAGCAATGCCTCCTTCACCACCTATATTCATTATTTCGTTAAAAAATATATATTTGTGAATTTACACGATCAAATGAGCTTCTTAAACTGATAAGTGTAAAGTCTGATCAAAATATCTCACACATAAAATGTTGCAACATTTTGTCATACCTTATTGTAGTTTAC
Source organism: Chrysanthemum lavandulifolium (assembly GCA_022545495.1). Classification (NCBI taxonomy): domain Eukaryota; kingdom Viridiplantae; phylum Streptophyta; class Magnoliopsida; order Asterales; family Asteraceae; genus Chrysanthemum; species Chrysanthemum lavandulifolium. Next base: position 302,994,461 of record CM040239.1, on the reverse strand, counting down.
ATAGCATTTTAACAATTTAACATAATGTAAATATAAAATGAGAAAGTAATGAATTTTCAAGAAAACCAAAGGGTTTGTGTCCCATGCCGGAAGAAAGTCTATATGTCACTGATTTAAAGATCGATATTTTCATATCTACATCAGTAAAGTACCAAAGTAAGAAATATTAGGTACCAAAGTAAGAAATATTGACGATCTGGGTTGTTTCCCTCTCGACTTTGGATCTTAGCACCCAAAACGTTCCCACTCCCTTTGATTATCATATACAAAAAAGTGTCTTCCACTTTCCTATGTCGATGTTGTATAAAGAAGAACGCATACAAAAGATTGAACCAACATTTCAATTTCATTAGCTCTTCCTTTTTTCTTAGTAGTATGTTTGAAAACCTGAAACACAACAAAAACATATACAGATATAAGTATATGATATGCTATTTCATAAAACTAAAGTAAACTGTATTCATACCATAAAACTTATCAAAAGCATTCATAATCTTAAGACCAAGAATTTCAGAATATACAAATCTTAAACCAAAATATGAATAACAATGGGATAAATATCAAGGATTTATATAAAAGTGTCTTTAAGTAGTGCATTGAGTTTTCCATTTGTAAACCTGTAAGAAAAAAGACAAAAGGGTTTCGGAAATAAAGTAAACGTGCTCGATGTGTGAGTTAATCAAGATCACAAACTTAACTTTTAAAAAAAACTAAAACTAATCTAAACAAAACCGTGCATAGTGGATTTTATTTCATGCTCTATATAATGGCCATAATTATCGCTTTTTGGAGATATGTGACTCCATCTTAGTGCATCTCACTTTGTCTCGTGGTATATGAAGACATGATGTTGGTTTCAAGCGTGTTTGGATCGGTCGCAAAACAAAAGTTTCAGGGGATGTTGAACAATAGTATTACTAAAGGCTTAACAAAAACCAAAGTTAAAGGATTTAAAAAAAATAATAGCATTACAAATGTGAAAATGTTTTGTACCTAACATGCACTTTACATAAGTCATAGATATCCAAATGTGTTTGCGAATTGGGTTAGCTAACAGTATATGGCTGACCTTGGTGGCCAGGTGGTGATGTTGTTGTAGGCTCACCATCTGCTGTGTCAGGCGTTGAAGCTGAATCTAGTGTACCTAAAACAACAATATGATTAGATAATTAATAAGGGCACCGCTAACAATAGAGGACAAACATTAAGCAGATGCATGTTAAAGTTACCTACCAGTTATGTATGCTTGATCAAATCTCCTTTTGAGAAAAGTGGCGCGGTATGGAGAGTCATTATTAAAAATGTAACTATACTGTGTAAATCGAAGTGATAAGAGTGTCGGACCACCAAAGTGGGCTTACCTAAAGTCAAGTGGAGGATGTGCATGTATTTGCGGAAGGGTAGGCAAGGCAATCCAAGATTGCTTATCTGCAGCCATAACACATACATTAGCACACATGTCTCCTCTTCGTAAATCGATGCATTAACACACAAACGTTCATATTTTTACGGTAATGGACAACATCGTATTACCTTGCATTTGTTGTTTCCTTTTGTCGGGTGGCGCTTGGTACACATGGTCGAGTAACTGGAAGGCTATCAAATTCTAGGGCATTTTAAATGGAACTGTGGCGAAGGTAATGTAGCTTGGGCTTTCGTCAAGATCGTTAGTTGTAGCTCGAGTTGTTTAGTGTTTCACAATAGGTCAAAGCAGTAAGTTTAATGCATAAAGGTTATAAATAACAATGTCAACTATACTGCGCTTAATGATAATAATATGTAAACTTGGAAGTTCTCACCGGTTCGATCTACATGTGATGTTTCTTGAATGCCTCCATAGCTTTTTGTGTGATTCATTTTCGCGCCTTTAGCCCGCAAATTTAAGAAAAGTACTAAATAATATCATTTGATCAAAAGGCTTGTAATGGTTTCTAATATATGTTTCATGAAAATATCTTACATCGTAATGCGACAATGTACCGAAGCTTGTGTAATGGTGGGAGCAGAGCAAGAACAACAGTTCATTATGAATGAGTCTTGGTGGGGTTGGAGATGAAGATGGCGATGATGACTTACGTGTGAACTTAGCGTAAACCAATCCCATTTCACCCATGAGAGTTTTTATAAAATTTTTAATGAAAATGCCAAAATAATATGATAAGTGAGGCACTTACTTTGTAAAGTTAAGGTAGGCAAAAGGTGAAGAGAATCGAAGGGCCTTGATAAACCATCCCGGATATTTTTAGAACAACAAATGCTTTGAAAATGCACGAACATAAGCATGATTAATAACCACTCCCAAACAACCGCTTATCCATCTATCCACCTTCGAGCAACCGCTTATTCCACTTAGAAATGCTCATATATGTAGTATCGATAAGCAATCCTAAACATGCTTAAGGTGATCATCTACTATATCGTAACACAATAAGCAAACCAATCTATGAGTGTATTCAACAGCATTACTCAAATAGACCCATGTTGGCCCTTACTCCAGACCCGAATGCAATATATGTAGAATCGAGATATATCTTATCAGCTAAAATCATAAACTTGAATGTTTACAATAATATACTAAATAACTTAAATTCAAGATTTGTTGCAAACTTAGAGGTTATGATTGACCAAGCTAACCCAAGCTTATCCGTTGTCCTGAAACTTACAGGTTATGATTGTCACTATAAATTTGATATCAAAAACTCTAAAAGCCGGTTGAATTGATTATTATAGGTAACATGGGTGAAAACAAAAAAATAAGATTTTTACAGGTAAAATTTACATATACTTACATTCCGTTTTGCGGACAATCTCAGGTATAATCAAACCAGCTGAGGATTATCACAACTCACTATAATTAATGTGACCATGTCATAGCATGAGCATATCCAAATATCCTCGGAGCATCTATTTCCTCCCGACAATCTGCATCCCACTAAAACAACGTAATGAGTAAATGTAAGGTAAACACAATAATGAGTAAATATAATTGGCTATATTTCGTAATCAAGATCATGGTACTATATCTTGTTTCTGAGTACTGAAGTTGTATAATGCTATGTTTCATTCAAATTGTTTCTTATTGCTAAAAATTATGAAACACAAACCGAGTACTTTATAAACATTTTCAAGTTGATTAGTCATTAAATTGAAAACAAAAGCCCTAAGAGAATCTCGATTGAAATAACGACCATGGCCTATTACTTTTACAAATTCATTCCAGCGACGCCGGTGTACTCCGGTGGCCACATCATGAATCAAACATAAAAATCATATAAATGCAAATCAAACACAATTATTCATTCGAGTAAAAAATAAAATCTATCAAATTAACCTAAAACAATTTTAAAATATTTTGTTTTATCAAAGGTACCTGATGAACTTTGATTATAATCTTTATTTATGATTTGGATCACCAATCATGCACCGCAAAAGTAAAAAAAAAAAATCAAATTGGAAACAAAAAGTATTCTCTAATTCACCAAAAGTAACCTAATTCGGATTAAATTCGAACAAAACCTAAAAATAAATATTACCCGATATTGAATTTGGATGATTACTAATGATGCAATACATATTAGCGTAATTGGGATGATGATGATGATGATGGCGACTTCAATAGTTTGAATTTGGGTGATTACTCAAAAGAACATACTCAGCTCCGAATAGTTTGAATTAGGATAAACATGGTATGGATTCAAATGGATCATATTGATTGAATGATAAAGATGGAATGTTTTGAAAAATTGTGAGTGAAAGCAGGTGATTCAGTTTCAAAAATTACGATGTAGGGGAGGAAACCGTTTCAAAAATAAGTTGACTTCTCAAATTTGGGATGTTTCAGATTTTCGCCCTTTATGAATATTGTTTTCCTTTGTCTAACACAAAAAACAACTTGGTCTAATGGTAGTGGTGTTGGTGTTGTTTGTAGAGACCAGGGTTCGAAACACATTAAAGCCATATTTTTTTAACAAATAACACATAACGTCTCGCTTAGGTGGCATTGCATGTGCCAAGTGGCATTGATGTAGTGCCATGGTGGCATTTCCACCTCATCATAGAGGTGCCATGTCAATATTAAAATGCCTAGTAAACATTATACATGTGGCATATGTAGTCCCATATATATATAGATATGCATAAAATCAAATAAATTATCACTTGTGAATTTACATCTTTGCATCATTTGTCTTCAAAAATTGTACGATTTTACAAAAACCGCTTTTTTACTTTTGTGGTTAATTTTATTTAAAATAATTCAAAATTTATTTAGATTGATTCTCAAACACTCTTACGATATAATAATAGTTTTGTAACTTTGTAGTTTTGCATGCATTTTAAAATCATATTCATTTATATGTGCATTTTGCATTAAAACTATACTAATTAAAAAGAATAATAAATGAAACATTAAAATAATGTGGAAGATAAGTTAGTAAAAGCTATGTATTGTGTACATTGTGCATTAAAATTGTAATGCTTAAAAACACATTAATGAAATCTTAAAAAATTTAGGAGAGATGGTGCTAAATGCTTTATAAATAGTATAGATATAGATTAATTATCAATATAAAAAGTCTATAAAATAAGTTACTATTTTATGATATTAACCTTAAATTCATAAATAAGTATTACCGTAATATTTATGTGAATTAACATGTAAGACCTTAAAAATACATTATACCTATAGTTATATAAAAGCATTTATATTACTTAAAGGCTCGAATATTTCAAGCTCGTTTTTAAGCTCGAGCTCGGGCTTAGTGCTTGATAAAGCTCGTCGTGAACAAGCTAGCTCATGTCGGTTGCTCAACAAAGCTCGACTCGATTGCAACCTAGTCTCAACCATAATGTAGTGAGAGGAAAATCTGCATCCATTTTTAAGAGGAGAAAGGTAAATGAACATACCAGTGCTAAAGCTACATCTGGATTATATGAAAAGTTACACTAATATCACCGTGAGCATAACCAACTCGTGAAGGTTTGTTGCCACCAAGAAATACCAAAATTCCACCTGAGTAGATCTGATAGACAAACATCATTAGTTCAACAATTGAGCTAAGAGATGAATTTAGTCCTATATAAGATTACAAGTGAAACATTTCCCTTATGCAAGAATGGCAGATAACAAATCATGTGGTAATTAAAACAACAAAATTAAGCAAATAAATTAAATAAACACTTTAAATAACAACAGTAATATGTTTATAAAGTCACACAACATCAATTAACTCCAATTAGGTCTAAAAATAACCCTAAGTTTCAATTAAGCTTCAAGATAACAATAATGCAATACAATTAGGTCTAAAATTAACCCTAAGTTTCAATTAAGCTTCAAGGTAACAATAATGCAATATACATATACATAAATAGATTAAGCATAACTAACCCTCAAAATACAACTTACATTAACCCAAAAATTAACAAATATAATAAGCTTAAATTCAACACATACATGCCTAACCCTAAGTTTCAATTAAAAATCGAAGGAATGACATGGAGGAATATGACTCACCATTACCGATGTTGTGGATGTGGCAACTAGTGATGGCATGGTGAAGGGAGGAAGAGCAGTGGAGAAAGAACAAGGGCGATATGTGAGTTAAAAGTTGAATTAAACCCGCCTCTATGATTTTGTTAAGGATTGAGTCGTAGAATAGCAACGATTTTTTCAAGTGTCCCATTCGTACGTGTACTTTTTAAGTTGTAGAATAGCAATGTACTTTCCATAAGTGTCCCGCTCTAGTATCGTGTATTTTTTAAGTCATAGAATAGCAATTACTTTCCATAAGTGTTCCAATTACGTTGTTATTCTACGACTCAATCCCTTTTGTTAACTGAAAAGTTGAATTCAACCCGCCCAATTATTTTGTTTATTGAAAAGTTGAATTCAACCCGCTCAGAGAAAAAGAGCCCCGGTTGTTGATTAAGAAACAGGGCTTTATTAGAGTAAGGGTAATACAGCCCGGTTATTCGAGTACGAATCTGGCTTTATTAGTTAAAAAAAAAGGCGGAATGTAACAAAGAGCCCCTTTTTTTTTAAAAACAGGGCTTTATTTAGGGGACTCCATTTTACTTTTTGTAGTAGTGCCATTTGATTAACAAGATACATATTTTCAACCATTATTTAACTTGATTAATGAGTTGCAACAACTTACCAAATTAATTACCAAGTTAGGGCCATACCTACGCTTGCTACAAATATATGTTAGCTAAGGTACAAGCGAGCTTGTGGTGTTACAATTGAAGAGACCATAACACATTGTTTTTTTTTTTTTTTTGAAAGGAATGCTTCATTAAAACAAGGCGGGACCAAAAAAAACAAGGACCGCTCAACAACCATTACAAAATATACAACGGGTACTTAACCCACTCGTTCCATTCTACATTATACCGACTCGATCTATGACAAAACCAAAGGAAGGAGAGCGATTTAACCATCGCTACAACCTCAACCACCTTAGGAGACCCATTCTTGAAAATCTTCTTGTTTCGTTCCTTCCATACGGCCCAACACGTGACCATAACAATGCCACGAATAATTCTCTTCCCCCACGTAGACATTTGCAGCGACCCTAACCATTCGAGCAGCTCATCTATCAAGTTGAAGTTAACTGGATGCAATTTACACCATGCCCAGATGTTACTCCAAACGCCATACGAAAAACCACATGTGACAAATAGATGTGAAGTCGATTCCGCGTCCACATTGCACATAGGACATAGCGTATCCTGTGATCCCTATTACTCTCTATGTTTTTTCTCATTAGTTTTAAATCGATAGAGAAACCTTGTCCGATACGTGGGTTCCCCTTTATCTTTATCAACAACTCAACCCAACCCAACCATATCTTTTATTAAAATATTATTTTCTTTCCTCCACCTACACAAAATACTTACAACCAATCCATACCATTTATCAATAAAAGTTTGGACGGGGTATTAAAATTATTAATTTATACGAATAGTGTACTATTTGGGTTGGCAACCTAATTGATAAACGTAGTCTAAGGACCACCTCACGATCTTTGCTTGTCGAAAGACCTATCGAGGGAGTTGGGGTCGAACCCGGCAGTTTTTCTTAAATAGGCCAACGATGTTTTTTCTAAATCATTGGCACTGAATGATGATATAAAATGAAGGTCGGGCGAATATATTGTCACATGTCTTGTTTTCCTATACTTTAGTCAAGCTCTGATCTCTGGTTTCTATATTTACTCAATCGCTTTTGCGACGCTGACAGTTTTTGTTCGGTCTAGCAAAGAATGTATGGTGCATTTTAGTTCTATTAAGCATTAGTTCTCAGATCAATGTCTTTGGACAGACAGTTCATTCATATGTATAAACAATAAACATTTTTAGCGAAGAAATAAATAAAATTAGATTAAACCAAACCCGACAAACTTACACAATCCAAACATTAAGAACACTTAGAATACAATAGGAATCGAGAATTTTAAGTCTTAAAAGTTCCCAGTCCCTTTGTAGGGCAAGCTTTAAGTTCTTTACACGCTCGCTAAGAATTGCTAGAAGAATTTCTACCTTAATTAGCTCGTCTGAACAAAAAATACTCAAAATCACCATCACACGTACGATCATCAAGTACCACACATGAGTCTGCTTTATCTTTGCGGTCCTTTTGCTTTTCCTAACCTTTCTCGCAAGATCTTCACTCCCATGTACCTGCATTGCACCATATCAACGTGTTATACACATTTTCCGCGCACATTATCAAGTACCACACATGAGTCTGCTTTATCTTTGCGGTCCTTTTGCTTTTCCTAACCTTTCTCGCAAGATCTTCACTCCCATGTACCTGCATTGCACCATATCAACGTGTTATACACATTTTCCGCGCACATTATACCTAGATGTTTTTATAACTTGTGCAAATACCCAAAAGAACAAATCATGTACAATACCTGCCCAACATCATAACTGTAGCTTGAGGATTAGTGCCCGGGGATTGGTCAAAAGTGGACCCGTCAATGACTCGAAGTCTGTGCACACCCATAACCTCATAATCCGTGTTCACCACCGGCCCACATGGCACCCGCCATGATAGTGCCAGATGGTGATCACGGTGTCTTCTAAAACTGCTCAAGATTTTTGTGTCGTTTGTGTGTCTAGGTATTAAATTAACATTTGCCGTGACACTCATGTTGAGTAGTTTGTTGACGGTCTTGAGGTCACACTGAGTGAAATTGAGGAAAGGTTTCGACCTTATAAGTTTCTCCATGATTCGGACACCGTGAACACACTTCTTTAAATCTTCCTTGTGACTAAAATAGTTGAATGTGACGGATGGATTGTTGTCGGCATTGGTGTCGATTAGTTTGAGCTCCCCCTTAGACTTTGGGTACGCGATTTTTGACAAGATAAAACCGCCATGAAATGCTTCATATGGGATATCCTTTTTGATTCTTTTGTATGCTGCAATCGCTTCGTTTGTTCTTTGTTTTGGAGGTATCGTTGAAAGTTGTCCAATCTGTTACAAATAATACAAAGTCAGGCATGCATCAATATCATAAGAATAAAATATCGTTCTATGTTGCTAGAAAGCTTTCTTTTTACACTGACCTCAGCTGAAGTGATACCATGGTGACAACTAATATTGTCCTTAGTCTGACCATAACCACTGCTAGCTTCAATGTACACGCCCAATTTTGTGATACCGACGGTTTCAATCAGTGATTGTTTAACTGGATTTTTGAAAGGAACATAAATCGAGTTCATGGGATTATCTTGCATATTTTTCCCAACCAATTCGTTATCGTGCACCACTGGAATGTTTAGTTTCTCTAGATCAGCTTTTGGTCCTATCCCGCTTAGCAATAGTAGTTGTGGGCTGCCAATAGCTCCACACGTTACGATAACCTCACTTCCCTGACTCTTAGATATAAACGCCTCGTGTTGAACCCCATTTTCGTCTTTAAAAACCACTCCTACCGCCCTTGGCTTTTTCCCTGTATTTAAAATTTTTAGACCATTACACTTTATTTTTCTTTATAACAATGATTGTTTTATTAAAATGAACTTCAACACGAGTTAAGTTAATTAGCGTACCAGTTGTGTCAAAAACAATCTTTTGAGCTCTAGCATGAATCAACACGTCGATGTTCTTAGGGTTTGCGGACGCTAGTAACTCAGCAGCAGTGTGTCGACGACCAAATCTATCAAAAATAGTCCCACCAACTTTTGTACCGTACATATGGTCATATGTGAACCCATTATCAGGTGAAACCCCGACATCCAAAAGACCATCGTGGACAGCTCGTTGCCATGGTTCGAAGATGGGTTCGTGCACAACTTGCTTCTCGACCCATGGATATGATTCATTTACCAACTTTGCATCCCATCCCACTCTCTTTACATAGCTGCAAAAACCAAACAATTAGGCAAAATAAAATAAAATATAGTGTAACCACTTTGGCTATGGAAATTTTATTTTCTTAAAAATGTTTACACATAAGGGGAAACTTTTTTTTTTTTTTTTTAAATGACAATACACCAAGTGCATACTCTTAATTTTATTTTTTATTTATCTATTATTATTATTTTTTATTTTTTTCAAATGGGTTCAAAATAAATGTATAACACATTGTCTCACATGCTACTCTTAATGTTTCATTTGTCTTTTGATCACCAACCTACAATACCACTCACTTCTCACAATAAATAAGGTAGGAGGTGATCACCACACCTAGCATTTATTTTGACACAAAAATGTGACATGTTGAATAGTTTTTTGTTTTGTTTATGTTTTTTGAAAAGCCCCATCTTTGTTTTTGAGGTCTTATTCACTAGTATGAAAACTATAACATCTGGAATTAAATTAAACATCAAGACATATTAAGTAAACTAATCAAATCAAGGTTGAGAGAGACATTTAGGGCCTAGACATCATTTTCCAAATCTAATATTTGTCATAACATTGTATTTTGTTCTTCTAACAATGACTTTTAATGAAAACGAAACAAGTAACATTAGCTATTCAACCCTATCATTTTTCATGTTGATATTTGACTACTCGTTTACTTAAAGTATACCGTATTCATATAGTCATCTACTCCCTCCGTCTTAAAATTATAGTTCACATTTCTTTTTTGAGATGTCTCAAAATAATTATCCACTTTCCATTTTAAGTAAGAAAAAAAGTATTTAGTGGATAAATATTATATTTGAGTGGTTGAGATTTATAGTGGTCTCATTTTTATTAAACTTAGTGATTTTTATTTTCTGACAATTTTTGAGACGGAGGAAGTATAAGGTAAACATATACTTATTACCATATAAGTTTCATATAACATCCATAACTACTGTATATCATAACACATCTTTGTTGGATAAATAGCACCCAACAACATTTATATGCTAATCATAGTTTTTCTTAAAAGCTAATCAATAATGTAATGCACATATAATTTGAACTTGTATGTCTTAAAGTCACTTCACCTATAAGAAAGAGGGTGGTCCATAATGCATATTTATGTTACTCTTGGATTAGGAAAATGACTTGGACACCAATCTCTTGTTCTATCTATTCATGCATTTAAAGGATTATAAAGGAATTCTCAATTTTCCATGATGTAAAACCTTGTGACTCCAATATTATACTTGGTGTCCATGATTTATGTATTCGTGGTCTTGTAGTGACAATGAATAATATAGTTAAGTGATGTATTCCAAAAATTTAGAAAAAAACTATATATTAATCATGTCCACTATATTTTTCATTCTCATAGTTTATATAGGCCCAACAAGTAGATGTAGCTTTAAGCCAATTAAATTTATTGAGTAATTCTTTTTTATTACCAAGACATACTTTGTAATTTAGGTACTAGCTAGTGATAAATTAATAGGTGAAAAGTAAATAGTAAATCAGTGATATTAATGTAGCTAAAGTAAATTTTGAAACATTGAAAACTAATGCGATTGGTACAAGTCAGTATATATATAAATGCATGGAGGGTGAAATAGTTTTTGTGATCCATAAAGTTATGTTACAAACCAACAAAAAATGTACCCTCTTAGTTTACAATTTTACATGTAAGTATGTTATATCAATGCACACAATAACATTTATGGAAAAAATATGAAAGGAATTTAGAGTTTTCGTCATGAAATACCATCATAGTTTCATGTTTGCGATGTGTTGTATTTTTTTTTTAATTTATGGTAAAGTCGTGAATGGCTCGAACATGAAAAAGTACTATTACTAACACGAAATAATTAAACACGAGAGTTTTGATAACGTTTTAGGACAAACGACACAAAAATTTATTGCAATTCTTATGGCAAGAGTTATTTTTGGCATGCCAGCTTGCAACGTGTGCACCTTGTGTAACATATCAATGCTATTGCTATTGTTCAAGGTTAAATTCTTCTACTTGGCCTTTTATTAGAACATTTTACCGTTTATGTACTAATGTAGAAATCAACACTTACGGTTTGAAAAAGATTGTTGACTATGATAAAGTAGTAATTAAGATTTGGCACCAAAGAAATTTGACATGACAATTGACTAAATAAATGGCAAAGAAGCTTAAGAGAGTTTATACCTTGCGCTTGCTCGAGTGTAAAATCCAGCATTTATAGAGGTACCACCACCCAAAACCCGAGCTCTTGAATTGTAGACACCATCATTTGACACAAAGTATTGAGAAGCAGAAGTATCCGAAAGGTCTGCAAGAGTGAGATGGAAATTTGCCAAAAGTGATACATTTCTATTAGCAAAAGGGACACCACCTCTTTCAAGTAACAATACTTTGTATTCTTGGGACAATGTGGCTGCCAATGGGCACCCTGCTGTGCCGCCTCCTACAACAATGTAGTCATACCCCTTTTGTACCCGGTTGGATGACGATGATGATGGTGGTGATGGTGAGGAGAACGTGCTTGATCGTCGAATGAAAGGGTACTCAGTTTGCCAGGTTTTGTAATCACCTGTGACAAACCCATAAATTAAATGAGGTAAAAGCAAACACTCATAAACCTTTTATCTAAACTACCCCAAACATTCTATGCCACAAGATTGACAAAAGTTTATTCAAAAACTTTAACATAACCTAGCTAGAAAGTTCTATTCTCACATAGCCAAAAACTTTTGATACCTTTACTACATAATGAGTTGTTTAAGTGGTTGAAACTTTATTTCTCTCATGTACCATTTACCATCTTCCTAGTAACAAGAACAATCAAGCATGGTTTAAGGGAACAAAAGATTATAAAAAATAAACCCTAGAATATTGTTGTGTTCTAAACAAGAACATCAATCAGTAAAATCATTTTCTAGTAAAGGTGAAAAATTTTGTACCAAATTCAAGCTTTCTTTACAAACTACAACTAAATTAAGCTAAAACCACAACCCCAAAAATAATTGAGTTAATTACAAGAACCCATAAATTATCATTTGCATAACATACATAGAGTCATAATCATATAAGAAGCTAAATATCCGTGAGAAGTACTAGAAAATGTGCTTAATTTAGTAAAGAATAGCAATACATCTATATATAAAAATTGTAAAAGTTGTGAATCAGCATAGTTGATTCACAACTTTGTACAAATTCATGTAAATTTTATCAAGTTTCTCAATACCACTAGCTTACCACTAGATCCATCTCTACATACATATATAACATTGCAAACACAATTACACAAGTGCTTATGTATATATCTAGAGATAGAGAGATAGAGAGAGAGTAGAGAGAGAAGAAACAAGAACCTTGAGAGGAGGTGATGAAGGTGGCAAGACAAGAAGCAAAGAGTAAAATGAAGAGAGAGAGCTTGTTGTAGTTGATGATCATTGCCATTGGAGAGTCACTCAGAATCTGAAAATTGAGCTATGTGGCCAACTATGGTTGGTCTTGTTGTGTGTACTCATGTCACCTTATATAATACACACACACATATACAACTGTAAAAACAAATAATATTGATAATAATGTTTCTCTAACTATATTGTTGTTAAAAAAAAATGAATGGTTGTGTTTTGCAACTTGCAAGAATTATTCTGTTGAGTTGTAAAAAAGAGCAATAAATGATATGAAGAACAATTAATGACCGCTCCATCTTCCTCCTACTACACATATATGATGAATTAATCAATGTTTACAGATGAGTTTGGTGTGTGTGGATGAAATTATGGCCATTGGATTTATTGCAGGTTTTTTATAGAGCAAAATACGTTACAAAGGTGTAAATATACATTAAAGTGTATGTCGACTCACAGCCGTATACAATATACCAGGGTGTGCGATGTGTGATATCGTACAAGGCCTCAAAATTTACACCTTTTCATATAGTTGTAGCCTCAGAATTCATTTCCAGCGTTAAAATGTTGACAATATGTTCTCAATATTTGTTGAAACTTTACTTTAAGTGGGCGAGAATGATGAAAAACTCAATAAAATTTTAAGCTAGATCGTTACAATATTTGTTTAGTCGTCATGTTTAGTAGGGGTCTTCACGGGGCGGTTCGGCTCGGTTCGGTTAGAGATTTTAACTATCCATCATGGTGGTAGTTCATTTACTATCCGAACTGAACCGTACTAGGCGGGTAACGGACATCGGGTACCGAAATGAGCGGTTACCAGCGGTTCGGTCACGGTTAACCATTTTAAAAGTTAATCGAATTGAATCGGAGGAACAATAACATAAATTAGAACATAATATGTCAACTTTAGTAAACTCGGATAACATTGAAAAGATTTAAGTCATAATAATGTTGTTCGTCATAATAAAAGCATTCAAATTATCATATGTAACAAAATAACTAATGCTATATATTTGGCGTTTATAAGTACGATCACTTTAATCATATGTAATCCATGGACTTTAGTAAATGATCACATTAGGTAAGTAAAATGCGTTATCGATAAAAGTAATGCAATAAGATAGTTAATACTTGTACATTTTAAGAATGGCTTGTTGAAACCTACATGTATATTATAGGTGGTTCGGTTCGGGTAACCGCGAATAACTAAAAGTAAAAACCGAAACCGAACCACGATAAGCGGGTTTTTTCGGTTTCGGTTTTTCTCGGTTTCGGTTTCTTCGGTTATCGGTTTCTTCGGTTATCGGTTTTTTGCGGTTTCGGATTGAGCGGATCGGCTCGGTTCATCGGTTTCTCGGATTTTTTGAACACCCCTAATGTTTAGTTATCTTATACGCGGTTTTGCACAGGGCCTCCACTAACCCAGCTACGGCATGTGTCGACTGTCAAAGCATTAGGCACAACAATTTTTTATGAAAATTTAGGGTTTATGGTTGATATTAGGTCGAGTATTTTTGGTGGCAGGTGTTTAAAGCTATGATATCATATTAGATAATGTAAATCGTTTGCTTTTATTATTTATAATGTGTTATATATAGAGAATACAAGATAACTTGATAAGTAAGCATGGCTAAGCCTCAATCAATTCGGTCAGCTAATATATTTTGATCGTCTCGTTTTTTACCACCCTCAGAATGTTTATCTAGCAATATATGAATATAAAACCTCTTGTGATAAAATCAAGACTGCTCACCCAAGATTTTTGGTCTAGACTGTTCAAGGCTGGCTGGATACATTCGTGAGATAGATGGCATAGGTGTGAAACAAATTAATGTTCTAAAAAAAACTGCTCACCACCGGGCCAATTAATATCTACGAGGAGTTGATGTAACCCTTATATAATTTTCCTAATCATGTGATGACGTATAGTCTATATCCGGGTCACGAACCCGACTACATTCCGACACTAACTTAGCCCGGTACGAACTGGGCTACGATGATTAAATGTTGGGCTCAAGAAAGCCCAAGCCCAAATCTATTTACGGAATAGATATTGGATATCTCCTATGTTTGGAGATAATCATTCCCCAACCGACTTAGGCGGGATACGCCGAAGGTTGAGGAACACGGAACCAACAAGGATTCCGTGCGTATATAAGAATCACATCCCTCGTTTAAGGTACGATCTACAAACCCTAACTCTTTAAACCACCGATTACTTACTCTCGGCGGAGGATAATCGTGGGAGACAATCCCATAAGCCTAACGGTGTTTTCGTCTCTTAGTCGCGATCTCAAGCAACAATTCTCAATTGGTACGAGTGGAGCCTCAAACAAAGAACGCCCAACTTTTGTATCAACAAGTGGCGCCATCCGTGGGACCATTCACTAAGAACTAAGACTAGAATGACGAAGCATGGAAATCGGCGATCGCAAGCGGATCTTCTTGGAAAGAAAGCGCACACCTCAACTTCCAAGCGGACTCGGGACAACCAAGATCGCTAAAAACAAGGGTCGCCCGAACTTGGTCTACCCTATAGTGGAACCGCTGGGGACAACCCGAGCCACCACAACCACTACCGGACAAGGATCCATCACAGACCGATCTTACCACCCCATCAAACCAAGACTAGAGATGACTTGACAAAAGCACCGGATGCCTTTGGATAAAAATAAGGACACAGCGGCGAAGCGAATACCCTCGCTCTAGAAGGGTCGCACCGAATTAACACCAAGGATTTCGTATCCCAAAATTATGAAACCTTGACGCCTCATGCAAGAGGAGGCTAGAAAAGGTCGGGTCGGAACCTACAAACCCGACTCGGTTTTGACTCGAATACGAAACCTCACCACCGCGCCGCCCGAAAGGAGAAGCGCAGCAGACGATCGCCGACCTCCGTGTTTAACGAATTGGGAAAAGGATTGAGGATGATGAGACATCCAACTCACGCACTGGAAGGAAGTGACGAGGATGAGCAGGCGCACGGTGTCCATACCGGACTTGGTAGCCGAGAATACAAGATGATTGGGACGCGATATTCCCGGTGAAAGCTCTCCAGTACAAACTACGAGAACAGTCGGTATGGCGCGAAGGAAGAAAATTCGTCCTCCGAAAATTCCTCGGACAACGGGATAGCGAACCGACACTTTGAAGTCCGCGATGATATAACGACCGTGAGGATGAGGATATATCCTTCCATGGCACCGTCAAAGGTGGATCGTTTACTCGACACATCGCCACTTCTCGAGTAAAAAGGAGGCGCATGCCCGCCAACGTGAAAACCTATGACGAACGGTGATCCCGATGATCACCTCAAAATTTTGAATCGGCCGCCACAATTGAAAGCGCGCGACTGTGTGGTGCCACATGTTCAACTCCACCCGGTGGGAAGCGCGCGAATCGGTTCAAAGAAGCTTCCACGCGAAGCATCAATGGCTTTGAGGAATTGAGGAAGGCGTTTCGCCTAAACTTTACTCGGCGGAAGAAGTGCGCTAAAAATCTGTCGAACTCGCCAGGTAAAGCGGCGCCAAGGAGAATCTCTGACGCATTCATGGAACGCTTCAAAGATGAATGCATGCAGTTAAAGCATGCCTGAAGTCTCAAGATCTCGGTTTCATGAACGGATTAACAATCCGAACTCATCAGCGGTTGAACGACAAAATTCTCGAAACCTTTGATGAGCTCATGAAACGCTCTCGGTCCTTCGTCCGGGGAGAAGCGCGCGGCGGATAGCAAAAGAAACTACTCGAACTACCGGTCACAGGAACAACACGGGAAACAATCCACCGACCGGGGTAACTGTAATAGAGCTATCGCAACTGGGGAGCGGGAGAGATAATGACAGTACACCCGTGACGAAGACCCCAAGGAAATACTACAATGTAAGGTGCGAACTTTCCAAGACCGCCGCAATGCGCACTCAGGAGGATCGGCGCACGGAGCGGATATTGTGACTACCACGCACGTAAGGGCCACACAACTAACGAATGTGTCCAATCTGCGTCACTCATTGACAAAATGGTTAAAGAAGCGATTGGACCATTTGGTCAAAAATATAAGGAAGGAAAGGATAGACAGGAAGAGTGGGAACAAGAAGGAGACACCCAAGGAAAAGGCCGACACCATCTACATGATACAATCATGGCGGCGGGTCACTAGACGGAAGGTCGGCCGAGAGTTTTCGCGAGGCGAAATCTCTTTCCCACCTTAACCGGACAAAGCGATGGTTGAGCCACTCACCATTGAGATTAGTGCGGGGTCGCGACATCCATCGCATGTATGTTGATGGTGGCGCGTCGGCGGACATCATGTATGAAACATCGCTTCAAGCGATCGCGGCTGAAATACGCGATCGATTAAGTCCGGTCGAACAGGCGTTGGTTGGTTTTATAGGTGAAAAGATATGGCCTATGGGGCAAATCGATTACCGGTCGATCGAAAACGAAAAACACTCCATGACGGCTGGATGGAATTTATGGTGATCAAGTCTCCTCGCCATACAACGGCATTATAAGGAGACACGGATATTAGTTATGCGCGCATGCCATCAACGGCGCACGGATGCTTAAATTCGGTGGAAGGGGCATTGTTACTCTTTACAATGCCACCGTACATAGAGAATGTAACACGATTACATGCGAAACGACACCAACCCCGGCAACAGCGACCAAAGTTCCAAATCGAAGGTTGCGCTTCACCCGAATACCCGGGCAGAAATATCCATCGGAGGGTCACCGTCGGACAACGGCAAAGCGGTATGATCGCGCTCTCGCAAAAGAACTTGGACATTTTGCATGGGAGCCAAAACACATGACCGGGGTACCACGCTCAATCACGAGCATAAACCGAGAATCCGACAAAGGGTACTCACCACGCCGTAAGAAGCGCGCCAAGCCCCGTAGCGCCGCATAAGCGCTTTTGGCGTGTGCACAAACCGGTGGATGCGGGAATTATCGTGAAGTCTACTACCACGATGGCTTTCTAACCTAGTAATGGTCAAAAGAGCGACGGTGGTGGCGAATGTGCGTGGACTTCTGAGACCTTAACAAAGCGTGCCCACAAGACCGCTATCCATTACCGAGATGGTGAAAATAGAGTCTCGTGTGGGTACCCATTGAAGTGTTTCTCGATGCGTACAAAGGATATCATCGATCCGGATGGCAAAGGAGGATGAGGAAAAACGCCTTTCACACAAGCCAAGGCGTCTCTTGTTACACAAAATGCCTTTTGGCTTGAAGAATCAGCGCCACCTACCGGTGGTTAGTAGACAATGCTTTTGAAAACAGTGAGCCGCAACACGGAGGTCTATGTTGATGACCGGTCATAAAAGCCATCTCAAGATGAGTTAGTACGCGATATTGAGGAAGCGTTCAAAACTCTAGGAGAGATCAATATGAAGCTAAACCCCAAAAATGTACCTTGGTGCCATCAAGGCATGTTCCTCGGATACCTAATAGAGCAGCGGTATAAAACCATGTCTAGAAAAGACAAAGGCATCATCGAACTTCCTTCACCGCTCACGTTGAAGGAGGTCCGATCTCTCAACGAAAGCTAGTCGGTCTTAATGGTTCTGTCAAAGTCGTGAGACAAGTCTCTACCTCTCTTCAAAACACTCAAAAGTGTATCAAAAGGGGATTTTCGATGTACTACGGAGGCGGAAGAAGCCTTCACACAACTTAAGCAACACAGCAACGCTCCCACACTTGTCGCACCCCGACCGGGAAGAGTTAATTATGTATCTATCCGAATCGAGGAGCGGTGAGTGCGGTGCTACTAATGACGAGGGATTCGGTACAAACTCACACTTTGTGAGTAAGGCACTCAAGAAGGCGGAGATGAATTATAGCGCCATGGAAAAATTAGTCCCGGCATTGGTGTTTCTTTGCCAAAAGGTTACGCGGTACTTCCAAGCGCATCCAATAGCGAAGTGATCACGAGACCAACCGATCAGCGGATCATCTCCAAACAGGACGCATCGTCGCTGCGAAGTGGAGTGTATTGCTAGGTGAGCACAACATCTCTTACGACCACGCATCGCAATCAAAGGGCGATTCGCGGACTTCATCATCGAAAGCCGACAAGCGAGGTACCCGCACCAAGTAGGACGGAACCGCACGACCCATGGATCTTGTTTACAGATGGGTCCTTATCGTTGATGGTTGAAGCGGGCCTCATTCTCACAAACCCGGAGGAATAGAATTCACCACGCATCGCGCTTTGAATTTACTGACGAACAATGAGGCGTAATATGAAGCTCTAATCGGTGGACTCGCATTGCGGCTCGGATGGGTGTCACGTAATCTAGAGGCGACGTGGACTCCCGACTAGTAGCCAACCACGTGTTGGGCGGATACGTGGCTAAAGAAGAAAACATGATTCAAGATCTCGACAAGACTAAGACACCGATCAAAGGCTTTGATGATTCACCATTAAGCAAGTTCCTAGAGGAGAAAATCGCAAAGCGGATGCACTAAGCGGGATCGCCTCGACAAACTTCGCATACCTATCAAAGCAAGTCTTTGGTGGAAAAAGCGAAAAGCAAATCCATATCGGAGATGGAAGTCTCCACAATAATAGAGGAGGACGGTCCTACATGGATGACACCGATAATAGAATTCTAAGCAAAGGCGTTACCCAAGAGCGAAGGAAGCTCGCAGGATACGGCGCCGCACGAGATTCGAACTTGAGACAACATCTTGTCGACGCTCCTTCCTCCAACCATGGCTCATTGTGTTGGTCCTCTACAAGCAAATTACGTCTTTGCGAGAAATCCATGAAGGTTCATGCGGCATGCACTCGGGACCACGGTCCGTTGTGGCACGCGCCATGAGATCGAGATACTCTTGCCAACCATGCACCGCGATGCGCGGATTTAATAAGGAAGTGCAATGATTGCCAAGTTCATATACCGTCCCGCGCCAACCACAAAGACGAGCTAACACCAATTACATCACCATGGCCATTCTACAAGTGGGGTATCGACATTGCGGACCTTTTCCATCGCGGCGGGAGGGTTAAAATTCCTCATAGTCGCCATAGACTACTTCACTAAGTGGATCGAAGCAAAGGTCAGAGTGACAATCACGAGGCAACAGTCAAGCGCTTTGTGCGGGAAAGTATAGTATGACGCCGGATCGCTGGAGAAATCATCTCGGACAACGGAAACAATTACGTGACAACCCTTTCAAAGGCGGTGCGAGAAGTTGAACATCACACAAAGACTGCCAGTGTCGGTTAAACACCCACAAACCAATGGCTTAGTGGAACGTGCGAATCGAAGCTTAGGTGAAGGAATTAAGGCACGCCTAGACAAGCACAAAGGAAGATGGGTGGAAGAGCTATCACATGTCTTGTGGGCGCATCGCACCTCAATCAAAACCAGCACGGGAGACACTCCCTTCTCTCTAGTCTACGGGACAGAAGCCGTCATACCAGCCGAGATCGGCATGCCAACAATCCGCACCGCTGAGATCAATGTGGCAACCAATGATGACGAGAGACGTGTCGACTTGGACCTGCTAGAAGAAAGGCGCGAACGCGCAGCAATACGGGAGGCAAAATCAAAGTCAAGGATGAAAGGATACTACGACACTAAAGTGCGCAGTGTTTCATTCAGACCAGGTGACTTTGTTTACCGCGCCAACGATGCGAGCCATGCAGAAGATACAGGCAAACTTGGCCCAAAGTGGGAAGGACCCTACGAGGTTACTGAAGCACTAGGAACAGGCACGTACAAGTTACGAGGCTCGGATGGTCGAGAATTGCCGCGCACATGGAACATCTGCAACCTCAAGAGGTGCTACCTATAGGAGTGGTTACGGCCCGGCGTACCAACGCTCATGCACTTTACCAGAGTACCCATAAAACATTTATGTATTTACTTTTTGTTTCCTTAGTATAATGTCTTATTTGTTTTCTCACAAACACTTGCAAGTATTAATAAAACGTCATGGTTTCTAGCTAACTCCGTGACACACTTAAATTTGTTATTTCCATATCCGTATGTCTTAACAATTTTCTATTTTTAGCCTACATGGCGCGATGCAATAAATACACCTATGAGGGTAAAAGGATAAGTTAACCTACTAAACAACTTGTTGAGTCGAGGGTTGCAAACCCATCAACACCGGATCACGTATCCTTGTTAAACACCTTGTTCACAAGACGTTGGAATAAGTTTTGTGCGCATCCCACGACGTGCAAGCGCACGCATATGATGCATCGTTTAACAACTTAGGAACCAAGACACTTGATTCCTTAAATGTGATATTCTGATCAAGACGCATATCATAACATACACGACTATGATAAAATACTATACTATGATCTTCATACATGGTTATGGATTATTTGTGCTGGCGTACACATTCGATGATAGGCAATGAATACATTTTTATGCAAAGATAAGTATGAACATTACAAAGTTGCAACACTACTCACATACACTTAGCAAAAGAAGATTTTTTATTAATAGCTACAAGTTCTTACACAAGGATGGTCACTTCAAAAAGTACAACTATGGCAACGCTTAATCGATGAGCTACCTACACGGGTTACAATATCTTTTGCCTCGTCAAGCCTCTTCAACAAGTCCGAGTCTTGGCGCGACACAGTAGCAACACTCACGGGCACGCCATCAGATCTGGGAAGGTGGGCTGCACCAACCCCGCACAACACGCCTTTACCCTTAATACCTTCCCTTTCGGAAGTCCGGTAGCATGCGCTTCAATACTTCTTTCAAGGACATTTCTTTCTCTAGAGCGAAGGGATTCAACATGTCCTTAGGGCGAGCAAAAATAGGCACTGCGGTGAGAGACATCGGGCTTGTGATAATAGCCGGTTAAACTCGCATCCTCGATGCGATGGCGCTAAGGTCAATCCTTCCATCATAACGGTTATAGGATAATCCTGGTCACGCTCCATTTCAGCAATCATGGGAAGCTCTAAAGTCTTCATGTTATTCATCGCAGCAACCAGGTTATCGTAAGACTGCGCATCATACCCAGGAACCTTGTCAATAGGAACCTTTAGCAAGTCGGCCTCCTGCAGCGCCTCTATAGCCTCTGATTTTCCTCTCGCCAAAGCACATTGGACTACCTCACCGAATTTGTCCACCACTTCCTTGGACTCTAGAGTACTCAGCGCAGCAAGACGCAGACCATGGCCGATAAGCCACCTGCGCTCAGAGATGGTAGACATTAGATGAGGATATAATTCCTCATCATACTCCAAAGTAAGCTTCCACAGCTTCGTCTCTTGTGCCTCCAGAGCACTGCTCACAGTCGCACCAAAGTCTTCCAACTGCGAGGTCAATGCGTCCTTATTTTTCTCCAGATACTGTAGGGCCCAGAGAATCGAAGCCTTGTACCCTGACGAATTCATACGCTCTTGGCTTATTTGGCCCATCAGCGCCATTTTCTCCTCGGCCTGTTTCTGTGCATACACGCTCAAACTCTCCACTTCAGCTCTGGCACTAGCCAACCTGCGCCTCTGTCTGACAATCTTCTCATTTTTCTGAGCACCTTAGCTGCTTTCACCAGCGATACATACCCTTAGCTTCTCAACTGCGCGGCAGGTGCGCAGACACTGTACCAACTCCTCAACTAATTGACCCACAGATGCAACTCCAGCAGGTATATCTTCATCTTTTTGGCTGAAAGGTTCAGACCGCACAGGACTATCCTTGGGGGGAGATTCTGCAACCTGCTCAAACCTGCACACACAGAGAGCGCATTATTAGGTTCCCATTTACGGTTGATAAAAAAAAAAAAAAAAAAAAAAAAAAAAAAAAAACAAAAACAAAAGAGAAGCGCATCCACTTACTGCGGGCTAGCGACATCAGCAGACGGGTGCGATGAGGCAACATCACTGGTGGATGATTCCACAGTAAGGATCACCGGGCGTTTCTTCCTTGAAGTACTCGCGCCATCCTCTCCGAAGGATCTCTTGCGCTTTAACCCAGACTCCGGCTCCTCTTCTTCTTCTTCTTCATCCATAGGTTGCGCCGCGACTACGGGTGGTGGCTGCGCTACGGTAGAAGGCACCTGGGGGCTTGGCACACTTTGTAGTGGTGTCACTTCCACTGCAACAGAGGAACTGGTACCTGCTTCCCCCATGTTCATCTCCATGACATGACCTGCAGTGGCCGCTAGTATAGCTTCTTCACCTTCTTTTAGGGGACGTACCCCTGTCCTTACCTCAACGGGCTTCGCTAGCCGCACCACGGTAAATAGATCCATTTCAGTGCGATACATGACAACAAATAACACAGGTTATATAATGCGAGAAAAGAACGGAAAGGTCTTACATTAATGACAAAAGGAGGTGCGAGGAACGAGTATCCACCCTGGCCATTAGCGCCCAAAAAGATTGGCATTTCATCTGGCATACCAAAATAATTACGGCTGATGCCCATATGCACCAAAAATTCCTCAGGATAGGAACTAATGGGGATACGGTTTGCATTAATTAGTTTCGCATCCTCAGCTATATATGATCCAGGTACGGGGCACTCATCCCTCGGCAATGTTCCCCGGGTATAAAAGTCATGGCGCCACGGAAAGCATATGTCGTCTACCCAGAAAAACGACTCTCTCCAGTTTCTAAGCGCATCTAATTTTTCAGTATAACACTGAAATCTGCCGGCGCACTTAGCAAAAGATACCCACCCATGTGACCAATGTCGTGTGATAAAAGGCACGGAATAGGTGGATCGTTGGATTAACCGCCAGCAAACGGCAGTTCACCTCAAAGTTAGTAATTTTAGCCGCACCAATACAGTGCAGCTGGGATATGTGTAGCTCGTAATAATTTAAAACATCGCACATAAATCGGGATAAGTGCAGCGTTGATTGGCAAATTCAAAGAATCGTGTGTACCCTTATTTTCCCTACTGGAAATCGCAATAGACGCTTGCGCACCCGGAACAACCGGATGCACGTCCAGCGGTATAAAGTAATCCGACGTGAACTCTAGAAGATCACTTTCGGCGAGGTTGGAAGTGAATTCAGACAACTGCTTGACCATGATATTGTTTTTACAAAGCGCACACGCGGTTACCTTTTAAATACAATGTTTTTCTGGGTTGAAGTTTGATGTTTTTTTAGCAATGGTGGATGAAGGTTTTTTAGTGTGAGAAACGACAGAGAAATGACCTAAAGGGTTATATAATTCTTGTAACACCCTAGGCAAATCCCACATCGGCTGTGGCCTCGGAGAGATCTTTGAGCTCGTAAGATAACATTCGCCTTACAATGACACAACGCGTTTTGTGGTCTCATCGGGTGGAGTTCTTAGAACCGGCGGTTAAGCGTGCTCATGTGAGTAATCTTGGCTTGGGTGACTGGGGAAGTCTTCAAATGAGGCCACAAAACAAAGCCGTGAGCCTACAGGCAAAGCGGACAATATTGTGGTCGAGATAAGGCGGGTGTTACAGATGGTATCGAGCCACTCTGGCCGTTCGGGATGGTGGGGCAAACCTCATCGAGGACGATGAGTCCTAGGGGTGATTGTAACACCCAGGCAAATCCCACATCGGTGTGGCACGGAGAGATCTTGGGCTCATAAGATAACATTCGCCTTACAATGACACAACGCGTTTTGTGGTCTCTGCGGGTGGAGTTCTTAGGAACCGGCGCTTAAGCGTGCTCATGTGAGAGTAATCTTGGCTTGGGTGACCTGCGGAAGTCTTCAAATGAGGCCACAAAACAAAGCCGTGAGCCTACGGCAAAGCGGACAATATTGTGGTCGAGATAAGGCGGGGTGTTACAATTCTTCTCGCCACACGATGAGTGACGTGGACCGCACTACCACTAATAGTGTGGTCGAGATTGCTTGATGGGACGTCACAAAGAAGAACTTTCCCCGATTCTGAGGAACCCATTTTCTAACCCTATGTCTAGATACAATGTATGGGAAGACATATTTTTACGGCTTCTTGGCTACGCTCAAGTTTTTCGCCACCACGGTTATTAGTCTAGCATCCGCAGATTAGTCACTACGCATACTAGACGGGGGACATGATGACGATAGTCTATATCCGGTCACGAACCCGACTACGGTCCGACACGAACTTAGCCCGGTGCAACCGGGCTACGATGATTAAATGTTTGGGCTCAAGAAAGCCCAATCCCAAATCTATTTACGGAATAGATATTGGATATCTCCTATGTTTGGAGATAATCATTCCCCAACCGACTTAGGAGGGATACACCGAAGGTTGAGGAACACGGAACCAACAAGGATTTCGTGCGTATATAAGGGGAATCACATCCCTTGTTTAAGGTACGATCTACAAACCCTAACTCTCCTTAAACCCTAAACTGATTACTTACTCTCACGCCGGAGGATAATCATGGGAGACAATCCCACGGTAAGCCTAACGGTGTTTTCTGTCTCTTAGTGCGCATGTCTCAAGCAACAATTCTTAATTGGTACGAGAGCCGGAGCCTCAAACAAAGAACGCTCAACTTTTGTATCAACATCATGCAAAAGTTGACGTGATTTCTTTTCAAGTTTTGTTAAAGTCAAACATGTTGAATAACATACGAAATATGTGGACAAGAGGAATATGTGATTGGCTTTTTATTTGTCTTACACTCAAAATGCAACAAATTTAAAATATTTTTAAGATTAAGTCAAAGTACAGTTTGTAGTTGAGGTGGTTGAAACTTATAAGAGAGGTTTTATGAAACGTGCTACAAATTAAAAACAAATAATTGTATTATAATGAATCTAATAAATTTCCCAAATAACTAGAGATAGGTGTTAGGATATTTAAAGGCTAAATAATGGTCATAACAAGCTAGCTAGTAATGAGATACTCCTTCCGTCTCGAAATAATTGTCCATATTTCCTTTTTTGGGTGTCTCAAAATAATTGTCCACCTTCTATTTTAGGTAATAAAAAGAGAATTTAGTGGAGGAATATTCTATTTGAGTTGTTGAAATTTGTAGGGGTCCCACTTTTATTAAACTATGTGCTTCTTGTCTGGTGACAATAATTTTGAGACGGAGGGAGTATCACTTGAGTGGTGCATAATTAAATTTGAATCGTTATCTACTTATCTTGGATGTCCACTTAATTACGAATTATGATCTCTTTATGAGAAATAAAAGAGTTGTACTTTGACGGTGAGTTATGAGTTTAAGACTTATAGACGTGTTTAAAGATTATTATGTCAACTTTTGAAACTATATATGCAAAAATATGTGACATCTCAATCATGTTTTAGCTGATTGTGTAACCACCGTTAAGTTAGATTGGTGATTAGGTACTCTGATATGTACTTACAAAGTTTTAAACGTCACTAAATATATATTTTGATGATCTTTTAAACAGGGTTCAAAACTGTTATGAAAATATATTCGGGTTTTTTTTGGGTAAAAGGGAACTTCCGCCCTGGTAAAATATATTAAACAAAAGTACAATGAAATGTAGCTGAAATACCATATTAATCTCAACCAACCGTTTGAACAACCACTAGATGATACTATACAAACAACTTTTTCTCACAATAAAATTCGTAAGAAAGCCCGTAGAAATGGTTGCTATTCACAAATGTCACACGAAAATATTCCGTTTGTAAAAATCTTGTGGATAAATATTTTCCCACCAATTTTCACATAGGTGTTGACTACTTTCACACCGATATTGTCATCACTAATCTGTAGGAATATTTACCCACGGTTTTTACAAGGATATTATCCCACACTTTTCCGACTAGAATTTTACACGAATTTTTTACTTTTTTTTTGGCCACCCGTTTACAACGGTTTTTTACCCCACGAGTTACACACAAATTGTTTTCCACAAATTTCCCACATACTTCTTGCGTCTTTCCAAAAAAGTTCCTAGTAGTTTTTCAGCGAGAAATTCCGGTCAACAATTTTCTTGCATAATTCATGGCTAATCTTTAGCATATTTCATTACTATAATTCTTACTGTAATTTTATAAAAAAGAAAACTATAAGTCAAAACAAATCTGCACTAATAAAATCACAAAATGCATACACCTAATATCTAAACTAGATAGAATCAATACATTGCAAAGGGGATCTCTAAAAGTGTGTTGTATTAGAAAATTAAGGCAAAAATGCATATATATATATCCCTCACAAAGTGAATAATTGCATATATATTTTTTGTACAAGTTTTTTATGCACATAGTACAATGTTTTTTATGCATTCTTTGAATATATATGCAATTTTGCATTTTCGGAAGGATATATATGCAAAAGCCTCTATAATTAATAGACTAATAGATATGAAATATATATAAATACAATGAAGAAAACTATTTGTAAAACACATGTATGTAAGACATACATTCACATATATATAATAATTGTTTACGCAATAAATTTGCAATAAATACATACACCTATGATAACACACATAAGGTTTTTTAATAAACAAACACTAATAGTATGAAAATACAAACCTATATTGTAACGCGGAAGCACGTAAGTGTATAGAAACCCCAAAACAATAAAATATGTGGGAAATTCATGGGTAATTTCTCGCAAACTTCCCACGTAATTTTCAAATTGATGGTTAATTTGTAGGTAATGTAGCTACAGATTTGCCACGGGTTTTTGCCCTCGCTAATCTGCAGGAAATCGGTAGCTAATCTTTTTGGAAATGTGCCCAACAAAGTTAGTGGGTAATAGTCGTTAATATGTGGGAAAATAGCGATACATTTCTTACGAAAATCTTATCAACAAATTAGTGTGTAATCTGTCACTAATTCATGGTAAATTTGTGTCAGATTTCGCACGAAAATCTTGTCAACAAATTGGTGTGTGATATGTCGCTAATCCTTAAGAAATTTCCCACATTTTTTTCTGTAGAAAATTTTAGTGAAAAAAAGCAACATGTGTACTAATGTAAACAAAAATAGAAAGCCTCCATTTTTTATCCTTTTAATTGTTTTATATGTGAATGTGTTCATACGTGCATTATTTGGTTGCTCCTTTCCTCTTAAAATAAGTGTGCAGTTTGACTATTTTTAGTTTTTTTTTAAACATTGAAATTAAATATTTTTATTTGTGTTATATAATACTTGATGAACACCATACCAATGAAATTACATTTAAAATCGAATTCATTCATATATTTTACATCAAGTATTATATAACACAAATAAAGTATTCTTAACTCGCCTATTATTTTTAAAAAATAGACTTCTACTTTATCTCGTAATAGGACCGAGGTTAACAAGGTACCAGTTTGAATCAAAATACATAATGTTCCGTTGCTTGCTTATTAAGAGGATGGTTTGAGCTTGATTGCTACGCAAGTAGGGAAACCTATTATGCTGGATGCTTTTACAAGTTCCATGTGTGTCGATTCATGGGGACGTATTAGTTTTGCCCGTGCTCTAGTTGAACTAAATGCGGTTTCTGTTTTCCAAAGCGAAGTTAGTATGACTATTCCCAATGAGGATGATAATGGCTATACTACGAAGATCATTTTAGTTGAATATGAATGAACGCCTCCTCATTGTGATGTGTGTAAAGTTTTTGGGCATGATCGCATTAAGTGTCCAAAATGTGTTAAGGAGGCGGTTCGTAGTGACAATAATGTGGCACCTAAAGCATCTACTACATTGGATAAGACTGATGACGATTTCACGGAGGTTAAGAATTGTAAGACTAAAGGAAAGAAGGTAAGTTTGAAATGCCTCATAAAAAGCCGTTTCATGGTATTGATGTGGGTATGGGCTAAATTTAGCCCTTCTAAACCTAAACAGGTGTATGTAGCTATGTCAAAGAAGCCGGATGCTACTAAGGAAAGAAACACAAATGAGGCAAGTACGAGTGGGATGAATATTGCTACATCAAACCCTTTTGATGCTTTTGATATGGACGATACTGATGAGAATGGTATCCTTGTCCTACTCCTATTGTTGAGAAAATTGGAAAGCTAGAAAAGCTAATTATTGATGGGCTAGCTACTCTTGTGGATAATGATGATCATCTTCTAAAAAAGGTTGATTATCCGGGTGATCATGTTAGTGAAGATGAGGTTGCATCTGGTGATAATGATATGTCTAATTCATCTGGTATGCCTGATGTGGCCAGTTCTTCTATAGGTGGGAGTGGAAACAGAGAGAAGGAGCAGGTGGTGGCTACTAAGCCTAGGTCTTTTTCTTCTCCGTATATTACTTCTACTAAGGTGGGTAACCCTTGCTCTAAGGTAGGGGATGTAGTTGTTTCTGACAGTGATGATGAGGAGGTGCTTGAGTCGGATAACCCTATGGCTAGTTTTCTCGCATCAACTGGTGGCGGTCATGAGCTTGAAGATTATTATGATGACTATGCGGATCAGGTCTATGATTTACCGAGGCAATTGGATGATTTTTGTGACATGTATGATATCAAGCTTAAAGGTCATGGTAGGAAGTAATTGTGTGTTTGGTAGGTGTTAAATGTAATCTAGTGAGTAGTGGTTTATTTTCTTGTTTAAATGATTGAAAGTGTCTTGTTATATAAGCTTTACAGCCTATATAACCGGCTGAGATATGGGACTTCATCCATATCCTTTGTACTTAAACATTTTTTAGAGTAATACATTTGCTTGAGAAACCTTTACCCAAAAAATAAAGTATTTAAAGTCAAAATTGAACAAGAAAGACTTCAAAAAGTCAAACCGTACACTTATTTTAAAACAAATGTAGTATTACTTATGAGTTGTTCAAGGCACGCATTAATAGGGAATACCATAAACTCATACAGCTACTAATCTTTTATAGTATAATAAAACAAAACTTCTAGTGGGAATTTTTTATTTTAAAATAATTAATTCATTCCTTATTAAGTAATATTTTTTTTATTTATTATTATTTTTATTTTAAAATATTTACTAAAAAACTCAAATATTCTGAATCTGGAAATAGTTTAAAAAAATGTTCTTATATATAATCAAAAAAAGAAAAATAAACATAAAAGTTTAAATGTCAAAAATATAAAGAAAAAAAACTTAGTAAAAAGAGGAAGTGATTTTAAAAATATTTGTGTTTGATGTAAAAAAATAAAAAAATCACCCGCACATACATACACCTTCCAACCTATGTGTAAATTTAAGATTAAAAGGATGCTTCCCACCTATTGCCCTACATCGAAAAAAAAAAAAAACCTAATTAATATAATTAAATTATTTATAAGATTTATATATCAACAATTTACAAATCTATATAAAATAAATAAATTATTAATCAATTCTTAAAAAGACACAATATATAAAAACCAACGGGTATTTTAACTAGTTAAATAAATAATTAAAACCTCTAAATCTAATAAAAGTGTCACATGCAAATTAATTAGTTTCACAAAACCTCAAATAGGGATTAGTCACTACCTTTAC
Source organism: Chrysanthemum lavandulifolium (assembly GCA_022545495.1). Lineage (NCBI taxonomy): Eukaryota > Viridiplantae > Streptophyta > Magnoliopsida > Asterales > Asteraceae > Chrysanthemum > Chrysanthemum lavandulifolium. The sequence goes on along the minus strand of CM040239.1, from coordinate 302,964,322 downwards.
AAGTGACAAATTCTTACATGGTGAATTAATGGATTATGTAAAACCCTAAAAATCTAAAACGTGTTAAAAGACCATTATGCCCCTCAAGTCAATAATTATAAGAATTCGTAAACCACGTCAAGCTCTTTAAATATGTTAAAAACGTAACTCATAATTGACCAAATGATACAAGATAATAAAATTGACTTTCACTTATGTCTACCATATGAATATGAGACAATTCCTAAATACTTGGACCTAATAATATACAAGGCTTACTATATACATTTAACTAAATAATAAAAACATTTTAATTATAGTAAATTGAATGTCATTATATTGTCCATAACTGCCCCACCAAGTCTGCCGAATATTTCTCTCATTTACTTCCATAATCTTCCATATTAATCTCAAGGATCATCTCTTTTGTAACCTCCTATATCTCATTCAAAAATAAAAATAATAATAATAATAATAACACATCAAACCCTAATTTGTATAAGTGACGACATAGTTTTTCTTTTCCCTCTCATTCGACTACAAGTGATCAAGGAGGCTGGCGTGGGATTTCTAACTCGAGGGAAGGGGTGTGGCTGTGATCATGGGTGTTCGTTCAAAGGTGGCTGATTGTGGGTGTTTATTCGAGCTGCTGATCGTGGATTCTAGGTCAAAACCGTAGTGGTCATGTTTACGTGGCTCTTGTTTTTCTCTCATTCGACACTCATCAAAGGTATTGTATCCGTGACCACATTTCAATTCTTCCTCCTTGTTTTATTTGATTATGGTCGTATGAAATGACCTCCTTTCGAATGCGTGTTAGGCGTTAAATATCTCACATAAAACAATAGGTAATCACATGAAAATAAAGGATCTCATTATCATGCATATATCACGTAAAAATTCAAAGAAATGAGAAAGACATTGTTTTTACCCATGCACATGTATCTTGACCTCACTTTACACGACATGCATATTTTTTTTCTTCATTTCTGTATCAAACTAAATGGGACATAGGCGAATTGAATTTACATACAGTCATGGCTTGAAACACATGAAATAACAATGAGGAGAGCCTTAGTTATGAATCTGTATAAATATTGTTCGACGTTCACATGCACATATACATGTTTGTCTATTCTTTTATCGAGCTAAACGGGTCACATAAAATCGTGTATACATCTTGGTCATCTTCGTATCAATAATAATCCAACGGGTTCCGAATGGTTTATGTTGTGTCGTATGGAATAGAAATGGATTTTATATAGGTCTCGACTGAAATTAGACTGCATAAGGGGGTCGTGTTAATTTTGGTTTAAGGTTCGACCATGTATAAAATAGAAATGGGAATTTAAAACTAACTCGGGTTTTAAATGGTATTAGGTTCTAATTAAAGGGTAGAGGACTCGTTTTGTAAATTATAAAACTAGAAGGTTTAGCTCGTTAAAAAAATAAAATAAATGAATGGACTATAGCCCTAAAATGAGTAAACTTATGATATTTACACTTTTGACCCTATACTTCGTAATAATGGCAGTTTTTGACCCTCTATAATTACAATTTGTCATAAATGACCCTTAAACTATAATGATAATCATTTTCACCACTTTAACTTAAATTGACATTAAATACATTATTTATGGTTAAACCTGTTATTTTTTAAGGCTGCTTAATATGGAAACCTGCCTAAAATAGAAAGTTTCCTATAATGAAAAGTTACTAAAAGTGGAGACCTGCTAAAAATGGAAAGCCGTCTAAAATGAGTAATCCGACTTTAATAAGCGTTATCAAATTCATATAGGTTCCGGACGGCGGGATTGATTCATCGTTTGATCGTACTTTCCTATTTTGCTTGCTTCGAAACGAGGTACAGATATTCTATCCCTTTTCAGTAGGGGTTTCTCATGATGTTTTGATCCTTCGACTTTGTTTCGCTTATGATATTTCATTACTATGGTTCATTGCTATTGACCCTCTGATCTGTGGTGAACCAGTCAAGTCTAATCACACAAGCTAGCCACTTGTGAATGGCTAACTGATCGATGCTAAACCGTCAAGTCTAACAGACTTAAAACAGCTTAAACACAAATGCAATTAAGATCAGAGGAATATAGGGAATTCCTGGGTCGTTAAGTCCCACGGAGGATGAATTGGTGTTAAAACACTTAATCAGATGGTAGAATGATCACTAAGGATAGCAATCAGTAGGGTTTTGGATGGAAAATTATACCTAAAGAAAAGATCTACAAATTAAAGCGACTTAAATGCAAATTAAAAAGATTAAAAAGTTAAAATCTATTAAATAAACGCTATCACTATTTTTAAAGATCGATGAACGTTTATTTTATAAAACCTAAAACGTACGTTTAAATAAAAATTACGTAAACGTACAGAATAAAACGTGAGTTCTAAGAAATAAAGATCCTAAAAATATGAAAAATACATTTTTACAATCCTAATGATGAAATAAAATTTTAAGAAAAAGAAAATTATTTTTACAACTATTTATGTAATTATTATTAATTAAAAAAACTATTTTAAACTATTTAATAATACTCAAAAATAAAAGAAAATATGAAATAAGACTAGAAAAATAAAATTAAGATTTAGAAAAACCTAAAATATGATAAAACTAATTTTAAAACTAAAAATATATTTTTCACACTTTTTATCTAATTATTATTAATTAATTATTATTTAAAATACACTTAAATACTAGAAAATAGAAAATAAACTTGGAAAAATAAAATTTTAACTTTGAAAAATCTAAAATATGATAAAACTAATTTTAAAACAGAAAAGATATTTTTTAGACTTTATATGTATTTATTATTAATTTAAAACTATTTAAAACTAATTAAAATGCTAAAAAATACTTTTTAAACTAAGAAAATTATGGAAAAATACTTTTTATTACTTTTATATTTATCTTAATCTAAGAAAATTGAAAACATATTTTTTAAGGCTTTTTCTGATTTATTAGTATTAAAAGGTATTTAAAAAGGATTAAAAACTATTAAAAATAAAGAAAAATAGCAAACAGTGTAGGAAAAATCTGAAAAATTCAGGAAAATACTAAAATATTATTCTAAGTTTATAAAAAATACAAAAACATATGCTTATGTTGAGGAAATAGCAACTGCTGTACAACTGCTTATTATTAAGCAATCCAAAATAAGCAATAAGCTACCACAGAGTACCTGATGAAAACAGAAGCTAGGTAATGCTAAATTAAGCCTATCTTAACCCATTATCAGTACCCTAGATCACTGAAGAAGCTTAAATTTGGTTTTGAGCTTATTGGCTTATTAAAGCAAAACAGTGATTAGGTGGCACCTTTAAGCACTTACACAAGCTAGACAAATAAGCTAAAAGGGAAAACACTATTGGGACTTAAAATAGACCGGCTAACTACACAAGGACAAAAAAGATCCTCACAAGCTTAAATGAAGCTTGTGAGAGGGCTCGCAAGAGCTGTCAGGCACACTCGTGAATCTTGAGTGTGCAGGGCATATCTAGCCTGTTTAGAAGCTGATTAAAAGCTTATTAGAGCTTGAGAAATGGAAAACAAAACTAATATCTATACACTAGACCTACTGAACTTGCAAATCCCAAAGTTTCATAGATTTTGATGAAGAAAGGAATCAATGAGACTTCAACAAAGTTTTGGAAAAACTGGATTTTTCAAATCTTGACTTTTATCAACAGAAATGGAAAGTTGACTTTAGTGAAATTCTAACTGAATCTATGGACTTATTTTGTTGTAATAAGCTGCAATGAGGTTATCTATGTCTTTGGTAACAGCTTTTAAGCTTGTAAACTGATTTTGGCTACTCAAAATCCCAACAGTGGACTGCCAAAGGCAATCACATAAGATTTTGACTTTTTAACCAAAGAGGATTGGTTTTTATGACAGAACTTGGCTAATAAGAACCTCAGTGACTTAGAATATCAACAATTAACAACTCAAACAACTTCAAACACATATTAACAAGCAAAACCAAACACCCTTATAAAGACTGTTTTGAAGTATTAAGCAAGGAAATGATTTTTAAACCAAAGGACCTATTAATTAGCTTATATTAACTGCAAAGAGACAATATTAAGACAGATTAACAAGTTTTAACTACTTGAACTAAGAAATGCAATATTTAAGAAAATGGCTTACAAAATGAGTTTAAGATCAAAACAGAATTGAGATCAAAGGATCACTCCTACTACCTCCCATGAGGTTCTAAATCCAATAGCGATCCAATTCCACCGCTCAACTCTTGATCATCATGCCCATGATTTTTGAATTTTAACTAATTTTTGAGTAATTTTTGGTATTTATGAATTTTGAATCTAAACTGAATGATAAAGGTTTTTAATAGCTTAAACACGCTTCTAAGAGCTTATATAAGCTTATTTAACCAAGAATAACAACCATAAGTAACATATGTCGAATTTGAGAATTTTAGCTTAAAAATGGTAAAAACTGAGTTCGTACACAAAACTTGAAATTGAAACTGGAATTATATCTTTATTACACTGGAAAATGATTACAAAACGCTTGAAGGTTTAAACATAAACTTAAAAACTTGAAAACTTAAAAACGACATAAGCTAAATCTAAACTACACTACTTTACTCTAATAATTCTTCTCCTCTGCTTCTTTCTTTCTTTATAGACATCCAAAAGTTTCCCACTGGCACTCTGAGCATTTCCACCATTTTCCACCATTGATGTGGTCAAACAAATCTTGGCCATCAAATTTGCTTTTGGCGCCAAAAGTCTTTGGGTGGGTTTCGCATTAATTGAGGTGATGAGTGTTTTGCAAGGTGTAAAGGGTGAGAGTGAGGTGATAGAGATGGTGGAAAGGTTGAAATGAGGTGGTGGTAGCGGTGTTGGGGAATGGTTGGACACAGTGGAGTTGGGAAGGAGGAGCTACTGGTGGCGCGGGCTTATCTGCTTTTAAAATTTGGGCCGGTCAATGGATTTGGGTTGGATTGGGCTAAAGTAATAATAGGTCTGCTTTGTATTAGTAACTAAGCACAAGGACCAATCTTGTAATTTCGTAAATTGAGGACTGGCTTTGACAACTTTCCAAATTATTTTCAAGGGCTAAACACGCCATAAATGATTAGTACAAGGATAATTTTGCATAATTTCTCATTTTAAAATATCCAAGGACTAATATTGCCATTTTTGTAATTCTAGGGACCAAACTTGTAATTTTCTCCAAAGTTATCATGAAGGACCAATATTGCCATTTATAAATAGTATAAGGTTTATTTTGATTATTTTCTTATTTTTTTAAAACCTTAGGGACTAATTTTGACACTTTTCAAACTTGAGGGACCAAAGTTGTAATTTTGTGATTTTAAACTTCAAAGGATTATTTTGAACAACTTATGAATCCCAAGGACCTAAAATGATATTTTACAAGTTTTGAATTACCGTGGACTAATTTTGACAACTTTTGTAACTTGGAGGACTAAAGCGCCAATTATGCAAACTTAATACGTTTTTCACCGATTTTGATGTTTTGCATTTAAAACATATAAAACACTTGTTTGTGATATTTTATCATTTTGAAGCATTTCGAGTGTTTTCGGATGTTTTGGCATTCTACGAGATAAAAATGATGAGTAATTGACACTCATCAATCCCCATATTAAGATATTGCTAGTCCCTAGCAATGATTTATGAAAAGTTAATGGATTTTATCTCTTTACCAAAAGCCATTACTTCGGAGTAGCCGATTGTTTTAGTTCAAGTAAGAACTTTGACACAATGATAACCAAATGATTTTGAGCAAATCATAAGTCGTCAACGGATTTGATTTGTCTTTACCGTGCCGCACCTTACGGACTAGCCAACTCTTAGATAAATTATCAATATTATCTTTGGTGAGTGATTACCAATTATGGTTTTTCCACGCCTTTACCACAAGCCATAAACTTGCGGGCTAGCCAACTCTTCACTTTTAAGGATATGGTGAGTTGAACACCATACAATTTTGGGCAAATTGCAAGCCATAAGCGGTTTGAGATATCTTTACCAAGAGCCGTTTGCTCTGGATTAGCCAATCCTTATGTGGGTTAGACATGGTGGATGATTACCATTTGTTGTGTTTAGTACATAGTACTTCCACTAAATAAAAATTTTAAAATTTGGCCATTTGGGGAAAAAGGGACTAAATGGGTACATTTATGATCAAATTCATGAATTTCCCCACTTAGAAATGAATATTGTCCTCAATATTCAAAGTACCTACTGTAATGCGAAACTTAGAACGTAAAAGATAACATTTAAAACTAAGTGGGGTAACACAACAATTATTTTATTTTTAATATTTACAATTTTCAATCATTTTAAGGTCTATATACATCATGTGGGCATCTCCCCACACTAGGGTGGTACACGGGTGAAAACCCATGTTTAGCTCTTGTTTTTGATTTCCAGTCGCTAGCTTGACTCGACCCAATTAATTGGTTCATGGGAAGCAAAGTGGAAGAAACCATCTCCATCGGACTTTCATTCAAGATGTTTGTATAAACATTTAAATCGAAAGTTCCACACCGATGAGATATATATAGAACCGCTCAAAATGATTAATGAAAATGCGGGGTCAAGATAATGTCTTCATTCCGAAGGAATGAAGAACAGGAGAAGCTTCGGATAGGTGAAGAAGAGAAAGAAAGTCATGATAATAATCTTGACTAACTCATCATCATCATAAGGAGAATTCATGATAGCATGAATTTCATCTTTTAAGCTCAATTGGTCTAGACATATCCGGGTGTGTCTAGATCAAAATAGAGTTATCATACTCCGGTGGAGATATGATATGAGTGAGTTCACAGAGAACTCCTCAAAGGAAAATGATTCATATTCGGGATTGATTTGGTGAGTTCACCGGGAACTCATCAAAAGTAAATGATTCATAATCGGGAGAGAATTATGAGAATGAGAAGTGGTAATACCACTAATCTTCTCTCCCATATGATCAAAATGGAACGTTTGCAATTGGAAATAGAATCATTGAACAAAAGTTTACTATCCTCAAAGGGATAGAATATGAAGTGAGCATTTCATCAAAAGCCTCGATTCTAGAAATGAGAAGATTAACATTCAATAATGTAAGACGAAGAGCTTCGTCTTGGATCATTTCTTCATCATTCTCTTCTCCTAAGTGACAAGCTCGGAAGGTAATTCCCCTCATAACTTATGTCTCCACAAGATAAAGAATAGTCCTCATCGAATCGAGGACATCTCAATATGATCATTTTGGAAGACAAGAGGAGGAGGATATCACACACATGATCAAAAATTCCTGTGACTCTCTTGGGATTGGGACAAGGTTCTCGACACTAGACTTTATGAATTCATCCGATTCCTTTTCGTGAACAGTGTCAAGATGCTCGTCCCCCATGTTCGAGAGTGAGTGGGAGTTTCGGGTGTGATACGATTGTATGAGAATGAATCTCAAGCTTTGGAATATCCATCGATGAATTTGATGAATCTTCAGTGTATCATCATCATCACTATCATCGAGAATAAACGAAATTGCAAGCTAGATCCGTCGCTTTTTCTTGTGCAATTGATTCCTTAATAGCTTTTTCAAAGGCAATTTGGGAATTAATTTTAGCGACCGCTCTTCACTAGCAATTCTTCCATGGATTTCTCATGTGAATTTTGAATCACACAAGAAAAACGGGAGCATTATGAAATCTTGTCTTACTCAACTCCTCGCTTCTTTTCACCGACTCGGAAGCTCTAGATAAGTGTCTTGTTGGGCTTCTTGAGGAATTTGAGTCATTTAGCACCGTGGAGGTTCGTCGTGATATGGATAGTCGTAATTGTTACAAGGAAATGGATTCCTGTTTGACAATCGAGTGAAATGGGGACCTCCACAGTTCTCACAACAAGAAAGCGTTGATCCTGGATTGGTGAATCATATGGATATTGGTCATACCCAAAGTTACGAGCATCACCGAAAATTGTTCATAGACAAACGTGTTTCCTGGATTGACATTCAAATCCTTGGTGAGGACCTCCACAATATTCACAAAGAAGATTGTTGATTATATGAAGATAAGTCGGTGTGGTGTGTAATTAGAAAATTTGAGGGTCGTTAAATGAGTTCGGATTAGGATCATAATCAAATGAATTCTCGAACCACAAAACAAACAACTCCGTTCGAATATCATTACCACACCGTACACGCGTACACCAATGACATGGTGAACCAAAAAGAAGCTCACCACAACCGACACAAGGAATAAACGATTCTATTTGAGAGTTATGAGAAGGAATCAGTTTATTCAAAGAATCAACAAAATCAACATGGTGATCTGAATGACTAATAAGACTCAAAGAACATTTTGAAAAATCCGGAGGTGGGACAAGTGGTGTGCTCTGAGAGCTAGCAATTTCCACCATTTCCGTTATGGTTTCCGGTTCTGGTTCTTGAGAAACGTGAAGTTTAGGCAAGTCATTCTTACTAGTCACGGTTTAAATTCGCATGTTTGCTTTTAACCGTAAATCGTGAAAGTTTAGAATCAATTCTAGGCGGCTTATGAGCAATTGAGGATTAGATCTTTGGATAACCGTAGGTTGGACGTGTTAGCACCTCCATTATCGGATGGAAGTACCGGTCCTTTGTCACCTTCGGTTTCTCGTTCTATTTCCCTACAGAATCAATGGATCATCACGAACAACACGAATTCTTGACATTTGTGATAAAATAGGAAGTTTTTCAACTTCGTTCCGATTCGTCGTAGTCGAGAGATTCCATGAGAATAGAAGAAGTTTAGAATCAAATGGATAGAGGGTAAAGGAATAAAGAATCAAAAGGGTAAGAGGGTAAAGATGAATATTTTTGGATTTTGAAAACATGCCATAAAACAAAGAATGAAAATATTTTTGGTGTTGTTAACACTTTAGGAAAAGTGTTAATGACTTTTGAATTTGAGAAACTTCTGAAAACCATTTACAACGATGGTATATGTGCAAGTGCAGTGCGAAATGCTTAAAACACGCTTCTGACCTCCCGTGGCGCCAAAATTTGATCGATGCTAAACCGTCAAGTCTAACAGACTTAAAAGCGACAAACACAAATGCAATTAAGATCGAGAGGAATATAGGGAATTCTGGGTCGTTAAGTCCCACGGAGGATGAATTGGTGTTAAAACACTTAATCGATGGTAGAATGATCACTAAGGATAGCAATCAGTAGGGTTTTGGATGGAAAATTATACCTAAAGAAAAGATCTACAAATTAAAGCGACTTAAATGCAAGTTAAAAAGATTAAAAGTTAAAATCTATTAAATAAACGCTATCACTATTTTTAAAGATCGATGAACGTTTATTTTATAAAACCTAAAACGTGCGTTTAAATAAAAATTACGTAAACGTCATGAATAAAACGTGAGTTCTAAGAAATAAAGATCCTAAAATATGAAAATACATTTTACAATCCTAATGATGAAATAAAATTTTAAGAAAAAGAAAATTATTTTACAACTATTTATGTAATTATTATTAATTAAAAACTATTTTAAACTATTTAATAATACTCAAAAATAAAGGAAAATATGAAATAAGACTAGAAAAATAAAATTAAGATTTAGAAAAACCTAAAATATGATAAAACTAATTTTAAAACTAAAAATATATTTTTCACACTTTTTATCTAATTATTATTAATTAATTATTATTTAAAATACACTTAAATACTAGAAAATAGAAAATAAACTTGGAAAAATAAAATTTTAACTTTGAAAAATCTAAAATATGATAAAACTAATTTTAAAACAGAAAAGATATTTTTTAGACTTTATATGTATTTATTATTAATTTAAAACTATTTAAAACTAATTAAAATGCTAAAAAATACTTTTTAAACTAAGAAAATTATGGAAAAATACTTTTTATTACTTTTATATTTATATTAATCTAAGAAAATTGAAAACATATTTTTTAAGGCTTTTTCTGATTTATTAGTATTAAAAGGTATTTAAAAAGGATTAAAAACTATTAAAAATAAAGAAAAATAGCAAACAGTGTAGGAAAAATCTGAAAAATTCAGGAAAATACTAAAATATTATTCTAAGTTTATAAAAAATACAAAAACATATGCTTATGTTGAGGAAATAGCAACTGCTGTACAACTGCTTATTATTAAGCAATCCAAAATAAGCAATAAGCTACCACAGAGTACCTGATGAAAACAGAAGCTAGGTAATGCTAAATTAAGCCTATCTTAACCCATTATCAGTACCCTAGATCACTGAAGAAGCTTAAATTTGGTTTTGAGCTTATTGGCTTATTAAAGCAAAACAGTGATTAGGTGGCACCTTTAAGCACTTACACAAGCTAGACAAATAAGCTAAAAGGGAAAACAGCTATTGGGACTTAAAATAGACCTGGCTAACTACACAAGGACAAAAAAAACAGATCCTCACAAGCTTAAATGAAGCTTGTGAGAGGACTGCAAGAAGTGCCTGTGCACACTCAGTGAATACTGAGTGTGTGCAGGGCATATCTTGCCTGTTTAGAAGCTGATTAAAAGCTTATTAGAGCTTGAGAAATGGAAAACAAAACTAATATCTATACACTAGACCTACTGAACTTGCAAATCCCAAAGTTTCATAGATTTTGATGAAGAAAGGAATCAATGAGACTTCAACAAAGTTTTGGAAAACCGGATTTTCAAATCTTGACTTTTATCAATGTAAATGGAAAGTTGACTTTAGTGAAATTCTAACTGAATCTATGGACTTATTTTGTTGTAATAAGCTGCAATGAGGTTATCTATGTCTTTGGTAACAGCTTTTAAGCTTGTAAACTGATTTTGGCTACTCAAAATCCCAACAGTGGACTGCCAAAGGCAATCACATAAGATTTTGACTTTTTAACCAAAGAGGATTGGTTTTTATGATAGAACTTGGCTAATAAGAACCTCAGTGACTTAGAATATCAACAATTAACAACTCAAACAACTTCAAACACATATTAACAAGCAAAACCAAACACCCTTATAAAGACTGCTTTTGAAGTATTAAGCAAGGAAATGATTTTTAAACCAAAGGACCTATTAATTAGCTTATATTAACTGCAAAGAGACAATATTAAGACAGGATTAACAAGTTTTAACTACTTGAACTAAGAAATGCAATATTTAAGAAAATGGCTTACAAAATGAGTTTAAGATCAAAACAGAATTGAGATCAAAGGATCACTCCTACTACCTCCCATGAGGTTCTAAATCCAATAGCAGTCCAATTCCAGCTCTGCTTCAACTCTTGATCATCATGCCCATGATTTTTGAATTTTAACTAATTTTTGAGTAATTTTTGGTATTTATGAATTTTGAATCTAAACTGAATGATAAAGGTTTTTAATAGCTTAAACACGCTTCTAAGAGCTTATATAAGCTTATTTAACCAAGAATAACAACCATAAGTAACATATGTCGAATTTGAGAATTTTAGCTTAAAATGGTAAAAGCGAGTTCGTATACAAAACTTGAAATTGAAACTGAATTATATCTTTATTACATTGAAAATGATTACAAAACGCGAAGGTTTAAACATAAACTTAAAAACTTGAAAACTTAAAAAGCGACATAAGCTAAATCTAAACTACACTACTTTACTCTAATAATTCTTCTCCTCTTCTTTCTTTCTTTATAGACATCCAAAAGTTTCCCACTGGCACTCTGAGCATTTCCCACCATTTTCCAGCCATTGATGTGGTCAAACAAATCTTGGCCATCAAATTTGCTTTTGGCGCCAAAAGTCTTTGGGTGGGTTTCTGCATTAATTGAGGTGATGAGTGTTTTGCAAGGTGTAAAGGGTGAGAGTGAGGTGATAGAGATGAGCTGGAAAGGTTGAAATGAGGTGGTGGTAGCAGGTGTTGGGGAATGGTTGGACACAGGTGGAGTTGGGAAGGAGGAGCTACAGTGGCGCGGGGCTTATCTGTTTTAAAATTTGGGCCGGGTCAATGGATTTGGGTTGGATTTGGGCTAAAGTAATAATAGGGTCTGTTTGTATTAGTAACTAAGCACAAGGACCAATCTTGTAATTTCTGTAAATTGAGGGACTGGCTTTGACAACTTTCCAAATTATTTTCAAGGGCTAAACCTGCCATAAATGATTAGTACAAGGATAATTTTGCATAATTTCTCATTTTAAAATATCCAAGGACTAATATTGCCATTTTTGTAATTCTAGGGACCAAACTTGTAATTTTCTCCAAAGTTATCATGAAGGACCAATATTGCCATTTATAAATAGTATAAGGTTTATTTTGATTATTTTCTTATTTTTTTAAAACCTTAGGGACTAATTTTGACACTTTTCAAACTTGAGGGACCAAAGTTGTAATTTTGTGATTTTAAACTTCAAAGGATTATTTTGAACAACTTATGAATCCCAAGGACCTAAAATGATATTTTACAAGTTTTTGAATTACCAGGGACTAATTTTGACAACTTTTGTAACTTGGAGGACTAAAACTGCCAATTATGCAAACTTAATACGTTTTTCACCAGATTTTGATGTTTTTGCATTTAAAACATATAAAACACTTGTTTGTGATATTTTTATCATTTGAAGCATTTCGAGTGTTTTCGGATGTTTTGGCATTCTAACAAGATAAAATGATGAGTAATTAGACACTCATCACTAACCGTAATGACTTAAAAGCAGTTAAGCACAAATACAATGAAGATCGAGAGATACAATGAATTCCCGGTCGTTTAGTCCCACGGAGACTCAATGGTGTGTCAAACAAACTCGAGGATAGAATGATCACTAAGGATAGTGATCCGTAAAGGTTATGATTAGAAATATTACACTCTTGATTGATTGGAATGGAATGAAATACTGATTAGGAAAGCACAACAATCGATGAAAGAAACGTAAACGTAAGTTTTAAAACTACGACACGCACAAAATAAAAAGTGAATCGAGAAATAAAAGACCTAAAAATATAAAATGACATTTTGGAATCCTAAAAATAAAAGAAAATTATTAGAAAAGAAAATTATTTTAACACTATTTAATTAATTATTATTAATTAAAACTATTTTAACTATTTAATAAATACTCTAAAATAGAAGAAAATACAAAATAAGGCTAGAAAAATAAACTTATGATTCTGAAAATCTAAAATACTATAAAACTAATTTTAAAACTAAAATATATTTTCACACTTTTATCTAATTATTATTAATTAATAACTATTTAAAATACACTTAATTACTAGAAAATATAAAATAAACTTGGAAAAATAAAATTTTAACTTTGAAAATCTAAAATAAGATAAAACTAATTTTAGAACTGAAAAGATATTTTTATGCTTTTTAATTATTTATTACTAATTAATTACTATTTATTAACTATTTAAAATTATAATAAATACTAAAAGATAGAGAAAAATATGAAACTTTTCTAAAAATACTATATGATGACAGAAACCTAAGAAAAATAGAAAAACAAGATTTGCTTATTAATAAGATGAAAAGAAAAATCAAAAAGCTAAGAAATACTAAATAAACACTATCACTGATTTTTAATTGGACTTTTTCTGGATTTTCTTTTTGAAAACTACTTTAATATTGATTTTATGAAACTTTAACAAAGACAAAAATTTTATAAGACTCAAATAAGCTGTTTAAGGAGCTTATTGTCCAACAGTGGCTAGAATGAGCTTATTTGGTGAAATAAGCTCAAACAAGGTTGCCAGCTGAAACAAAAGCTTAAAGTGGATGCAAACAAGCTATAAGATCTAAAATGAAGCTAAAAGAGACAGAGAAACACACTGAAAAGCTATAAATAAGCAATAAGCACTTTTGATTAAAACAAAATGGGACAATCTTTAAACTACTTGCAGCCCTAGTTATTAAGCTTCAAATTGAAAAACAAGAGTTGGAACCTCAAGTTAGCTTGGTTGGCTACCCAAAGAAACAAGTATCACAAGATAAGACCAAAATTGAGCTCTGCAAGCTTTTCAAAAGGGCTTATTCATCGTGCATGTGACGATTACACGTAGTAGTTATCCAAGATAAGCCAAGAAATAAGCACTTAAAAAGCTGAGAAACAAAGAACTAGAATTTTTGTAATTTTGTTTAGCAACTAGACTATAATACCCTAAGAGCTTTTAAGCTGAATCCTACTAATAAACACACAGTGAAATTATTTGTTTTAATCAAAATGACCCAAGTGAAATTTGACTTTTTGGTTTGCACTAAAAGTTTGACTTAGATCAACTTTAATCTGATATTAAGCACTGATTATGTTGTTTTGAGGTTAACTAAAACTGATTTAAGCAAGATTAACAACTTTTAAACACAAAATCAAGATCTTATATCCTTAAAATCCAACAGTAAGCACCTAAGACATGATTAACTGAAATTTTGACTTTTGATGAACTAGGACTGGATTTTTTTACTAATATGAGTTATTTGAACCAAGTTAGACAGATTTCCAACAAGTCCAATGATCAGAGTACCTTTGAACACAATAAACCAAACACCCCTTTAGATGGCTGTTTTAGAACTTTTTCAAAGCAAACCACAACTTATTACCATGAAACTGATTATAGACATCATGTAATCATTAAATAAGATCAAATAAGCTTGAACCAACAGTAATAGCAACTTAAAACTAAGAAATGAGACTTAAGCTATTTTGACTGCCCAAATGAGATTTTCTCAAAACACAAATTTAAATGAACACCCTACTGATTTTAAAGCCTAGATACACTTAATTATGACTAGTGAACACAAAGAAACAAAAATATAAGCTAATTAACCACTACAACAAGAAATGCCAAATTTATCAAAAGGCTTACATAAGCTTCCAAGCTCAAACCGAGAATCGAACCGGTGAACACCCTATAAGCTACCACTAAGCTACTAACCCAAGGCCATCCATGATTTACCCTGCTCCAGCTGTGATCACCTTCTCCATGTGTTTTTTTATTTTTGAACTATTTAATTTGGATTTTTGGTGATTTTCTGTTTTTGAGTCTAAACTGATTTTAAATGTATCTAAAAGCTTGATTAAGCTTTCTAGGAGCTTAAGTGACCTAATTCAGTCCATACAAACACCTAACAACAACATTTAAACATTCTTGAGATTTTTGAATTTGGAAAAGCAAAAACTTGAAATGAGATTAGAACTTGAAATTAATTACTGGAAATCATTCAAATACATTCAAGATACTTTAACAAAGTTATTACAAGCTTGAAACTTTCTTGAAAAACTTAAAGAAAGAAAACGATTAAGAAAACTTAAAGATTACACTAGATAGTTCATTCATTGCATCCTCTCTCTTTATAGACTTTTAGCACTTTTCCATGTCCTCTGAATCTTTCCCACCAAAATCTAGCCATTGGATCTTTGAAACTCATCATATCCGTCCATTTGTTATTTTGGCGCCAAATATTTCTTTGAGCAGGTTTTAGCTTTAATTGGGTTTGGTTGAGATAATTAAAGGTTTTGGAGTTTAGAGGAGGAGGAGGGGACATAGTATGGGAGGGGTGTTGAAAATGTGGTGAAAACCAGGACTAGTTTTGATGTTACAGGGGTTGAAGAGAAGGTGCTACAGTGCCTGGTTTTTGGGCGCGTTTTTCTCTTGTTTGACTTGCGTTGACCGAAGCTTAATAATATACGGGGGAGGTCAAAAGGAGGGTGTGACTGGGGTCAAAAGGAGTTTTGAACTGGGGCTCAAGGTGCATGGCTCAAGGGTCAAGGCTCAAGCTTGGGTTTGGGCTTGGATAATGGATTGGGCTTGTTTTTGTTTTGGGTTTGATATTAAAATAGGATCCGTTTGGTTTAAGAAGTAACAACAAGGACCAATTTTGTAATTTATCCAAACTCAAGGACTGAAAATGCCATTTTTCCAAACTTCTCACAAGGACCAATCATGACAAACATTGATAGTGCAAGGATCCTTTTGCATAAAATCCATTTTCAAAGGTCCAAGGACTAATTTTGCAATTTTCAAAGTTTAGGGACCTTTCTTGCCAATTGACCAAAAGTTCATTCAAGGATCATTTTAAACAACTTAGAATACTTCAGGACCTTGAATGATAGATTTCACATTTTGAATTCCGGGACTAGATTTGACAACTTTTAAAACTTGGGGACTAAAGCGCCAATTTTGCAAACTTGATACATTTTCATCCGATTTTGATATTTTGCATTTAAAACACATAAAACACTAATTTGTGATATTTTGATCATTTTGATGTGTTTCGAGTGTTTCGGATGATTTTGCGGTTTAGATTACACAAAATGATGAGTATTTAGACACTCATCAATCCCCCACATCGAGATATTGCTAGTCCCTAGCAATGATTTGAGAAAACTTGATGGATTTGAAAACTCTTTACCAAAAGCCATCACTTACGAGTAGCCAAATGTTTCAGTTCAAGTAAGAACCTTGGTACATCGATAACCAAATGATTTTGAGCAAATCATAAGTCAGAACGGATTTGATTTGTCTTTACCGAGCCGTACCCTTCGGACTAGCCAACTCTTAGATAAATTATCGAATTATCTTTGGTGAGTGAATACCAATTATGGATTTTCCACGCCTTTACCACAAGCCATAACCTTGCGCCTAGCCAACTCTTCACTTTTAGGATATGGTGAGTTGAGAACCATACAATTTTGGGCAAATTGCAAGCCATATAAACGGATTTGATATATCTTTACCAAGAGCCGTTTGCTCTTGGATTAGCCAATCCTTTTGTTTATTAGACAAAGCGGATCGATAACCAATTGAGTAAGTGCAAAACACTTACTCCAAAAAATTTAGGCCAAAACGGGAATTGGGTAGATAATATATGAAATTCGCGAAATTCCCCTCACACTTAGAAATGAATATTGCCCTCAATATTCAAAGTACCGCGGTTATGCGAAACAAAGAACGTAAAAGGGAAATACTACGGCCATTATTTAGAAAGAAGATTTTTTTTTTTTTTTTTTTTTTTTTTGAAATGAGATTATATACAACGGTGGGAAACTCCCCACACTAGGGTGGTAGAAAGGGGTAAGAAGATGAATTATGGGTGAAAACCCATATGGTGCGTGCTAATGTTTTTGATTACCGAGTCACTAGCTTGACTCGATCCCCGCATTCATTGGTTCATGGGGAATGTTTGTAAATCCGGGACAACCACAGGAGGAATGTCCTCTCCAAAGTAGTGCTTCACCCGATGACCATTCACTTTAAAATTAGGACCATCGGGTTGAGATAACTCAACGGTACCATAAGGATAAACCTTAGCAATGGTGAATGGACCGCACCGGTAGGACTTGAGCTTTCAGAAAATCTTCAATCTTGAATTAAAAGAAGGACTCGATCACCAACGTTGAAAACGCGGTTCTTGATCTTGGAGTCATGAATCTTCTTTGTCTTTTGCTTGTAGATCAAAGAGTTCTCGTAAGCTTGATCACGAAGTTCATTTAGTTCATTCATTTGAACTTTTCTCGTGATCACCTATTGTCAGATATCGAAGTTTGCATGCTTTAAGGCCCGTATGCCTTGTGCTCTAACTCAATCGGAAGATGACATGCCTTTCCGTACACTAGCTTGTATGGAGTACACCCAATAGGTGTTTTGTAAGTCGCACGGAAGGCCCAGCGTCATCAAGCTTATCCGACCGGGATGTACGATTTTCGCCATCGTCCTTTCAATAATCCTTTTAAGACCACGGTTTGAAACTTCCACCGCCCACTTGTTTGGGGGTGGTATGCGAGAGAGACGATGGGTAACACCATACTTTTGCATGACTCTTTCAAATTGGTCATTACAAAATGTGTACCACGATCATCGATTATCGCTCTCGGAGTTCCAAACACGCAAACAGAGATTTCAAAACTTCACAACTACTCGGGCATCATTGGTGGGTAAAGCTTTCGCTTCAACCCATTTTGACAAATAGTCAACACCACGAGTATGTACTTGTTACCACGAGACGAAGGAAATGGCCCCATAAAATCAATACCCCATATGTCAAATATCTCACAAACTTGAATGGCATTTTGTGGCATTTCATTCCTTTGAGAGATATTATCATGACGTTGACAAGCGTCACGAGCTTTGACAAATTCGTGGGCATCCTTATAGATTGTGGGCCAATAGAACCGGAATCAAACACCTTTTGGCGGTGTAGTTTGGACTATGATGGCCCCGGTGGGTCCAAAGATGGCAAGTCGTGAGAATATCAATAGCTTCGTCCATAAACACACCGTCGGATGACTTGATCCGCACAGATTTTGAATAAGAAAGGGTCGTCCCGAAATAATGTTTAACATCTTTGAAGAATTTGTTCTTCTGCTGGGTCGACATCCCTTTCACAATGAAGTTACCCGCATGGTAATTTGCGAAGTCAAGAAACCATGGGGTGGTAGAATTTCCACGAAAAGAAACCGCATTGAGTGTCTCGAGAGGAAATGTATCATTTATTTCCTTTTCTCGAAAACATCTTGGTGAGGGTTTTCTAATCGACAGATAATCGCAGCTAGATTCTCGCCTCCTTTTTATCACGTATAATGATATCAAATTCTTGGAGGAGGAGAATCCAACGAAGTAATCTCGGCTTTGCATCTTGTTTTGCAAAGAGATATTTAAGAGTCGAGTGATCCGTATACACTACGCATTTGGTCAAGATAAGATACGACGAAACTTCTCAAAAGCATACACCACGGCTAATAGCTCTTTTTCGTGGTGGTGTAATGAGTTTGAGCTTCATCATAGTTTTGCTTGCGTAGTGAATAGGTGAAAATGTTTGTTTCTTCGTTGCCCTAGGACCGCACCGATAGCAAAATCACTTGCATCGCACATGAGCTCAAAAGGCAAGTCCCACGGGAGCAACGAGAATGGGTGCTTGATAAGCTTTTTCTTCAATGTTTCAAAAGCTATGATGCACTCGGGTGAGAAGATAAAGGAGCATCCTTTTCAAGAAGATGGGTCATAGTCGGGCGATTTTGGAAAATCTTGAATGAATCTCTGATAGAAACCGGCATGACCTAAAAACTCCTAATACCTTTGACGGTAGTAGGATGAGGCGACTTAGCAATAACATCAACTTTGCTCTATCTACCTCAATCCCGTTCTTTGAAATCTTATGGCCAAGGACAATGCCTTCTTTGACCATAAAGTGACTTTTCTCCCGCTTTAGACAAAGATTGGTGTCTTCACACCTTTGAAGCATTTTATCTAAATGGGAGAGACATGATTGAAAAGAATCCCCAATGACCGAGAATTCATCCATAAACACCTCCATCGTTTCCCGATCATGTCGTGGAAAATGGCCATCATACATCGTTGGAGCGTGCGGGAGCATTACATAAGCCAAAAGGCATACGTTTGTAGGCAAAAGTTCCGTATGGGCAAGTGAATGTGGTCTTCTCTTGATCCCGTGGATCAATAGGGATCTGAAGTAACCGAGAAACCATCAAGGAAACAATAGTATTCGTTCCTCGCTAATCTCTCAAGCATCCGGTCCATGAAGGGTAGAGGAAAATGGTCTTTACGGGTGGCGTCATTCAACTTACGATAGTCGATGCAAACACGCCATCCGTCACCAATCGAGTTGGAATTAACTCGTTATCTTCATTGTGATAACGATAATGCCACCTTTTTCGAACACAATGAATTGGGCTGACCCAAGGACCGCCTCGAGATCGGGTAAATCAATCCTGCATCAAGAAGTTTGATAACCTCTTGTTTGATAACATCATGGATTTTGGATTCACTCGTCTCGATGTTGAACTCTTGGTTTAAATTCATCCTCCATCAAGATTTTATGGGTACAAAACTCGTGGTTTATACCTTTGATGTCGGAGAGTTTCCAAGCAATTGCTTGCTTGTGTGACTTCAAGATTTTAATGAGCAGCGACTTTTCATCTTTACTCAAATCTCGAGCAATAATGACGGGTAATTTATCATCACCTTCTAGAAATGCATACTCAAGATGAGGAGGTAAGTCCTTAAGCTCAACCTCGTGAAATTCTTCGCTTTTCTCAACCGAATTGACTTCCTTATTATGAAGTTTGATGGGAGGAGAAGAAGAGAAGTATCCAGTTGACACTTTCTTAAGAAGAATATCTCCTCAGTTAATCTCATTTTGATTAATCTCAACCGGGATTAAATCACTAGGGTGAGGGTTGATGATGGATCATCATTGAGCAACTTCTCAATAAGAAGTATGTCCCCTCAATATCAATAGGGCGTGATCAATTTCCCATGGAGCAGAATCACTAGCCAAATATGCTTCAATCTCATCTAAGATGAAGTCGCTTCCCTCAAACGGAGTGAGAGAAGGAGTAGAATTGGCTATGATAGGTCGAGAAGATGTGGTGGAATCCCACTCACGAATTATGAGAATAACCAAGAACTTCTTGAGAGTACTCGTCGAAGCAACATCAATGATATCTATTCGGTTAACCGACTCGTAATCATAATTTGCGAGTATCTCGAAGTTTGGTCAAGGTTGAAGGTGACTTCATTACCAACACGCAATGTGATTTCTGCTCAAATACATCTATGAGAGCAAGGCCCGTTCTCGTGAATCCTCGACCAACAATGAGAGGAACCCGATGATCGGCATCAAAATCAACAACCACGAAGTCGGTGAAATGGAACTTTCCTACTTTCACAAACGTCCTCAAGAATGCCAAGAGGACGGGATATGGAACGATCGACAAGCTCGAGAGTCATGCATGTAGGAGTAAGTTCAAGAGAAAGTTTCTTCCACATCGAATAAGGCATAAGGTTTATGCTTGCACCAAGATCTCGCTAGGGCAAAGCATTCAACCATTCACGGAATACACAAGGTAAGAGAAATTTCCGGATCTCCTAGCTTTTCGAAGCTTCTTGAGGATAACTGCAGAGCGGTTCTCGTTAAGAGGAGTCTTAGCCATTTCAAACAACTTTTCCTTATTGCTTAACATGTGTTTGAGAGTCGATGCAAACTTGGGCATCAAGATGATAGCATCCGCAGCTTATGTCAAAGTGTAACTCTTGGAAAATTTGGAAAAATTTATCCATTTGATGACTAGCTTTCTCATGAGCTTTTGCTCATTCAAACGTGATGGGTAAGGAATAGAAGATTTGGATTGCTTCTCAATAGGAGCTATAGGAGGTTCAAAACAACTCTGGATTAGACCGGGTTTCGGACAACTTGAGGTTGGACTACCAAGGTAGGGCGTGTGATGTACTTCGTGGGCTTGAATTATGCACTTTGTCCGTAGTATCCTTGGTAACTTGACTCATTGGCACAGGTGGAGGAGGCATTGGAGTCGTAGTTCCATTGTGTTTTGGAGGTTCACTGTCCACTACCTTAGGGAGAGAAGAAGAAGAGGTAGTAGGAACAGCAAGTCCAGTGTATGAAACACCACTTCGGGTTGTGATCGCCTTGGCATCGCCCCTCGGGTTAGCGATCGTGTTGCTCGGTAAAGTACCTGAGCCCGAGGGTCGATCATTTAAAGACTTCTTCGATTAGCAATCGACCGACCAACAACCTGCTCATTTCATCTTGGGACTTCATGAACTGCTTGAAGAACTCATCGATGATGGTCTGGAGGAGTAATGACGGGAGGAGCTGGAGGGATAATTTGAGGTCGTATGTTTTGATTATGACCAAAATTCCTTGATTAGGATTCATATTCCCATGAAATTGATTCCCTCGATTGAAATTGTTTTGATGAAGGTTCCCCGATGTTGGAAACCTTGATTGGGTCCGTGATAGAAATTACCTTGGTTTTGATAACCTTGGTTCATTCTAGGTTGGTTTTGATTCCTTGTGCATGTTATGATTCGGTTAAACCGGTGGTGCACGATTAGTGTTAGCACGGTAGTGTGGTTCATTTTGAGGACGGTATTGATTACCTCCTTGTCGTGAACTACCGGCTAGAGCATTTGCTTCAAAAGGACTACCATCGGTGGCGATACAATTGTAGTAAGCATGAGGACCACCACAGTGACACAACTTTCAACTTTCTTCACTTGAAGATGTGTTGGTGTCGAGTGAAGGAGACTTTCTTCTCGTTAGCAAGAACCAAAGCTCGAACAATGTCGTGAGTTTATCAATCTTAGCATCGGTGCTAGATGTACTCGCGTGGGATGAAGAAGAAGAAGGTCCAAGATGAGACCGATATGTCTTTGCTCGAAAGGACGGACACGAGATTTGTTCTCAATGATTTGCAAGGCCTCTTTTGTGGTCTTGCTCAGAAATTACCTCCGCGGAGGCATTCAAAGAATCTTGATTAGTCCGATTGAGACCATTGTAGAAAGTATCCATTTGCATTAATTCGTAAAACCGTGATGCGGACACTTGATGCAACTCTTTATAACGATCCCATGCCTCCCGAACGATTCATCAAATCTCCGAGAAAAATTCATTATCTCATTCTTAAGACTTGTGGTTCGGGATGGAGGATAGAACTAGATTAACTAACTTGGTGACAAGATCTTCCCATGTCTCAATAGAACGAGGGGTTGTTTCTCAAGCCAATTCCGGCTTGTCCTCTAGAAAATGGGAATGAAGAAGCTTGATAGCTTCGTGTGGGACATTCTTGTACTTGATGGTAGATGCTATCTTGTTAAACCATCGAATGTGTGCATGAGGATCATCCCGCTCAAAACCATAGAATTGGCTTTGGGTTACTAAATTGAGCAACCCGGTTTTGAGCTCGAAAGTGTCGACCACGATGGTCGGAACAACAATGGCATCTCCGTAACCCTTGATGGGTGCTTGGAGAAGCTCATTCATCGGTTTGTCTTACGCCATTTCGACGGGAGGTGGTGGTGGTAGACGCCTCGATCCACGGTGAAGGAGCCGAACGTCCTCTACGCTCACGAGGAATGTTTCCAAGTTCGAGAAAGTGGACTTGTAGAATCGGAAGAACGAGTGCGCATGCACTATGTATAAAAATCAATTTTCAAAACAAATGAGGCAAAACACAAGTGAACTTAACCAATAATCACAAATGAAATGGCTTTTTGAAAAAGGTACACCAAATCACAAGTGACACAAAGGCAAGTTTTAAATCGATGTTCGGGAACTTATTAATGGTCGCACCCCGCTAGGTAGTGCATCGCCTTGATTTATGTGGTTGATTTTATGTATTTAATTAAGTACCACTGAAAAGACGTAGGTAAGATTTGTGCAGATGGGTTCAAAAACTTTTGGACAATATTTTTGTTATCGTCCCGTTTAACCAAATCGTATCTCTTCAAGAATCACCTTAAAAGAGAATACAAAATAGAAAACGTTCCGATTGTTTTGTTGTTTTATATTTTTTTTGGTGTTTTAACACTTTAGGAAAAATGTTAATGAACTTTTTGATTTTCTTATAACTTTACAAAAAAAAACTTTTTACAAATGGTGGGTTATGTGCAAGAATGGGTCTGAAAATGGCTAAACACACGCTAAAGCCTCCCGCAGCGGCGTAAAATTTGGATCGTGGTGAACCAAATCAAGTCTAATCACACAAGCTAGCCACTTGTGAATGGCTAACCGTAACAGACTTAAAACAGATTAAGCACAAATACAATGAAGATCAGAGAATACAATGAATTCCCGGGTCGTTTAGTCCCACGGAGACTCAATGGTGTGTCAAACAAACTCAGAGGATAGAATGATCACTAAGGATAGTGATCTGTAAAGGTTATGATTAGAAATATTACACTACTGATTGATTGGAATGGAATGAAATACAGATTAGGAAAGCACAACAATCAGATGAAAGAAACGTAAACGTAAGTTTTAAAAACTACGTATACGCACAAAATAAAAAGTGAATCTGAGAAATAAAAGACCTAAAAATATAAAAATGACATTTTTGGAATCCTAAAAATAAAAGAAAATTATTAGAAAAAGAAAATTATTTTTAACACTATTTAATTAATTATTATTAATTAAAAACTATTTTAACTATTTAATAAATACTCTAAAATAGAAGAAAATACAAAATAAGGCTAGAAAAATAAACTTATGATTCTGAAAAATCTAAAATACTATAAAACTAATTTTAAAACTAAAAATATATTTTTCACACTTTTTATCTAATTATTATTAATTAATAACTATTTAAAATACACTTAATTACTAGAAAATATAAAATAAACTTGGAAAAATAAAATTTTAACTTTGAAAAATCTAAAATAAGATAAAACTAATTTTAGAACTGAAAAGATATTTTTTATGCTTTTTAATTATTTATTACTAATTAATTACTATTTATTAACTATTTAAAATTATAATAAATACTAAAAAGATAGAGAAAAATATGAAACTTTTTCTAAAAATACTATATGATGACAGAAACCTAAGAAAAATAGAAAAACAAGATTTGCTTATTAATAAGATGAAAAGAAAAATCAAAAAGCTAAGAAATATTAAATAAACACTATCACTGATTTTTAATTGGACTTTTTCTGGATTTTCTTTTTGAAAACTACTTTAATATTTATTTTATGAAACTTTAACAAAGACAAAAATTTTATAAGACTCAAATAAGCTGTTTAAGGAGCTTATTGTCCAACAGTGGCTAGAATGAGCTTATTTGGTGAAATAAGCTCAAACAAGGTTGCCAGCTGAAACAAAAGCTTAAAGTGGATGCAAACAAGCTATAAGATCTAAAATGAAGCTAAAAGAGACAGAGAAACACACTGAAAAGCTATAAATAAGCAATAAGCACTTTTGATTAAAACAAAAATGGGACAATCTTTAAACTACTTGCAGCCCTAGTTATTAAGCTTCAAATTGAAAAACAAGAGTTGGAACCTCAAGTTAGCTTGGTTGGCTACCCAAAGAAACAAGTATCACAGTATAAGACCAAAAATTGAGCTCTGTGCAAGCTTTTCAAAAGGGGCTTATTCACTGTGCACAGGACAGTTACACAGAGCAGTTATCCAAGATAAGCCAAGAAATAAGCACTTAAAAAGCTGAGAAACAAAGAACTAGCATTTTTGTAATTTTGTTTAGCAACTAGACTATAATACCCTAAGAGCTTTTAAGCTGAATCCTACTAATAAACACACAAAGAAATTATTTGTTTTAATCAAAACCACCCGTTGAAATTTGACTTTTGGTTTGCACTAAAAGTTTGACTTAGATCAACTTTAACTGATATTAAGCACTCGATTATGTTGTTTTGAGGTTAACTAAAACCGATTTAAGCAAGATTAACAACTTTTAAACACAAAATCAAGATCTTATATCCTAAAAATCCAACGAGAAGCACCTAAGACATGATTAATCGAAATTTTGACTTTTGATGAACTAGACCTGGATTTTTTACTAATATGAGTTATTTGAACCAAGTTAGACAGATTTCCAACAAGTCCAATGATCGTAGTACCTTTGAACACAATAAACCAAACACCCTTTAGATGGTCATTTTAGAACTTTTCAAAGCAAACCACAACTTATTACCATGAAACCGATTATAGACATCATGTAATCATTAAATAAGATCAAATAAGCTTGAACCAACAAGAATAGCAACTTAAAACTAAGAAATGAGACTTAAGCTATTTTGATCGCCCAAATGAGATTTTCTCAAAACACAAATTTAAATGAACACCCTACGATTTTAAAGCCTAGATACACTTAATTATGACTAGTGAACACAAAGAAACAAAAATATAAGCTAATTAACCACTACAACAAGAAATGCCAAATTTATCAAAAGGCTTACATAAGCTTCCAAGCTCAAAACCGAGAATCGAACCAAGTGAACACCCTAAGCTTACCACTAAGCTACTAACCCAAGGCCATCCATGATTTACCCCGCTCAAATTGTGATCACCTTCTCCATGTGTTTTTTAATTTTTGAACTATTTAATTTGGATTTTTGGTGATTTTCTGTTTTTGAGTCTAAACTGATTTTAAATGTATCTAAAAGCTTGATTAAGCTTTCTAGGAGCTTAAGTGACCTAATTCAGTCCATACAAACACCTAACAACAACATTTAAACATTCTTGAGATTTTTGAATTTGGAAAAGCAAAAACTTGAAATGAGATTAGAACTTGAAATTAATTACTGGAAATCATTCAAATACATTCAAGATACTTTAACAAAGTTATTACAAGCTTGAAACTTTACTGAAAAACTTAAAGAAAGAAAAACGATTAAGAAAACTTAAAGATTACACTAGATAGTTCATTCATTGCATCCCTCTCTCTCTTTATAGACTTTTAGCACTTTTCCATGTCCTCTGAATCTTTCCCACCAAAATCTAGCCATTGGATCTTTGAAACTCATCATATCCGTCCATTTGTTATTTTGGCGCCAAATATTTCTTTGAGCAGGTTTTAGCTTTAATTGGGTTTGGTTGAGATAATTAAAGGTTTTGGAGTTTAGAGGAGGAGGAGGGGACATAGTATGGGAGGGGTGTTGAAAATGTGGTGAAAACCAGGACCGGTTTTGATGTTCTGGGTTGAAGAGAGGTGCTACTGGCTGCGGGTTTTGGGCGCGTTTTCTCTTGTTTGACTTGCGTTGACCGAAGCTTAATAATATACGGGAGGTCAAAAGGAGGTGTGACTGGGTCAAAGGAGTTTTTGACCGGGGCTCAAGGTGCATGGCTCAAGGGTCAAGGCTCAAGCTTGGGTTTGGGCTTGGATAATGGATTGGGCTTGTTTTTGTTTTGGGTTTGATATTAAAATAGGATCCGTTTGGTTTAAGAAGTAACAACAAGGACCAATTTTGTAATTTATCCAAACTCAAGGACTGAAAATGCCATTTTTCCAAACTTCTCACAAGGACCAATCATGACAAACATTGATAGTGCAAGGATCCTTTTTGCATAAAATCCATTTTCAAAGGTCCAAGGACTAATTTTGCAATTTTCCAAAGTTTAGGGACCTTTCTTGCCAATTGACCAAAAGTTCATTCAAGGATCATTTTAAACAACTTAGAATACTTCAGGGACCTTGAATGATAGATTTCCACATTTTTGAATTCCAGGGACTAGATTTGACAACTTTTAAAACTTGGGGGACTAAAACTGCCAATTTTGCAAACTTGATACATTTTTCATCTGATTTTGATATTTTTGCATTTAAAACACATAAAACACTAATTTGTGATATTTTGATCATTTTGATGTGTTTCGAGTGTTTTCGATGATTTTGCGGTTTAGATTACACAAAATGATGAGTATTTAGACACTCATCACCCTCCGATATTGAACCTTTGCTTTACTGTTGACCCTCTGATATTGACCTTTGCTATTGACCCCCTGTTATTGAACTGTTGATATTGAACTACTGTTAATGAACCTTTGATATTGGACCTTGATATTGGACTATTGTTATGAACCTCTGAATTGTGACCTACTGATATTGAACCTCTGATTATGATGACTGATATATATTGCTACACTGTGGACCTTTGTTTGACCCTTTAGATTTATACCCGAGCCAAATACTGTTAACTAATCATGGAGGTACCATGACCGTGTCATTGATGCACCAATGGCATGACTCCAGTGTGTACGAGTGATGTTACACATCGTCCCTTTCTGTTATCTGATTATGAGCTCGATATATATATATTGTATGGCCATTATTTGTCTGCAGGGCGTATGGATGCATCCTAGATCCGTACTTCATCATATCGATATATATACTATTCGGTGATGTGGTGTGTGTGTGCAATACACCCTCACATCCGGGAGCTAGCTACTCCACCGGTTAATGAGGTCTCCCTTCTATTTTCTCGGTATTCGAGGTCACCCTCCGAATACGATGTTACTATTGATTCTTGGGTCGCTATTGCCACTCGATATTATTGCTTCGTTGGCTCGGGATGGATTTCGACAACCCTTACATCGTTGATATACCTATATTGTACCGTTTGTTTACCCCAACGCACCATATTCTGTATTGATTGCCCGTTACTCAATACCCTTATGTGACTCACTCTACTACCATGATATACATTCCATTGCATTGATCTGTCATACTCTTATTCCGTTACTTCAGACTATCGTTCCATTCACGTACCGGGTTATTATATGATTATTGAATTTGATTATGCTTTTACATGTTTTGCGTGACTATCGTTTGCCCTGCTACTACATGATTAATATGTGATTGTCTAATTCACCTATTTTCATACTAATAACTGATAAACCGCTTATCATACTGTTATGTGACTCTTTGATGTGTCTGGTGACCATGCTTGTGTGAAAGCAGTTAAGTTATCTGTTTATCATGTATACTTTCGTTCAGTTATGTTCATGGGCTATGATTATCTGTTAGTATTCTTGTCTGCTGATTGTTGACCTGCTATGCTACATTACTGCTTATACTTCTGTTTGAATTGGTAAATGGTTCATCGTATGCGGTCTGGCTTGTTAACTTGTTTAGTTGTTGTATTAGGACCTTGTTTAGATAATTCATTCGCTTATAATGTTCGCTCGTTATTCTTACTTGGTACATGTAGCTCTCAGATTTCGACTCATCGCTAGTACTTCCACCGCTACGATCTTGGTTAAGTTATTAATTGTAAATTATTTGACTTGTGTGATTGCCATGCTCACTTTCTAGTTTGTTGCTTCCGCTAGCTTTTGGACTTCCGGTTGGCTTGTTTGTACTCTGATTTACTAATTTATTGTACGTCTGGTTGTTTTGATGTGCTTGAGTATATGTCATCAATGTGTTATGTGCTTTGTCCTCCTCTGTTATCTGTTCTTTTGGATATCTGTGTAATTATGTGTAACCACCTGCATTTTTAGGTTACTTTTTATTTTCGAGAATTTACTATTCACTTTTACTATTCAAATTCACTATTCATCTCGTAAAATTTTTAATCCACATTCTCGTAAGATAAATTATTTTAGTAATAACTTGAGAGTTCGACCATCGTTAGATCATTTTCATAAAAATTATTAAGTAAACATCGTTTTAAAGTTTCGCTTTAGGCGGTCCACCGTTTAAAAATCACGCTTAACGAAAATCAACCCCGATAATTTTCCTCGCATCGATAAATTTTAGATCCTTCATGATTAATTTGAGAATTTTTAAGAATTATTATTTTAATATTACCAAATAAGCCCAAATATGAACAAAACTAAACTTATGTTTTAAACAATTCTACTTACATCCGGACTTAACGATTCACCTTTGTGTTTCTAATATGTTTTGACACTTTTACATTTTGAAAAAGTCAAACATATTTCCTCCTCCTTGACCATAAAGGAATTAACCTTGTCGTTCTACATTTCGCTTAAATCGCGTAACTTTTAAACTTCACGAATAAGCGTAAAGTTATCCCGCGTATGATTTAAAACCACATTTTGACATCTCATATCACTTTTAGACTAATTTTAGTCTACTCTAAATAAATTCACGGTCATTTCCACGAAATTTCGTTCTTTTCGATAAACTGCGAATTAAGCGTTTTGAACCGTATTTCAGCTTTTAAGCGCGTTTGCACCCAATGAGACTTATCACCCATTTTATATTTTTATATGGAGTATAATGATGAGTTTCATCATTCCTACAAATTTCGTATTTTTACGATACCGGTTTACGTTTTATGGCTTCGGTTAGCGATTAACGGAACCAAAACTCACTCCGTAACCAAGATAAGATCAAAACTAACCACATAAGTCATCTTATCTCTTCCATGACAGAACTTAGGGGGGAGTCATCATATTGGTGGCATCATCCTAACCTTGGTTCATTAAGATCATTACAAGTGTCCTAAACCTAACCATGGTTAATATTTAACCCAATATATGGTTAACCAAACTTACCCTCCTATAAATAGCAAGTGATATACATCCCAAAGACCTCCACAAACTGAATTGGGTCGTTCATACTCTAAAATATCCATATCTTCCATCATTTGATCCATAAACTCCAAGTTTATGCAAGGAAGTTCCAAAGATCAAGCTACTACATCAAATCTCTAGCAAGTTTAAGTGATCTTCTTGAGTTTAGATCCACTCAAGTCACTTAGAACTTCATCACCAACTCTTCATGTTTGCAAGGGTGCCAAGGTGTGGAAAGCTAGCTCAATCCAAAGTCTTAAGCGATCAATCAATGTCCGATCCTTACTAGTTACTCCTTTCTTATTGAAAGCCAAAAGTTGTAAGCAACTTATCACCACCATCATCTCATCTTTATTATTCATAATTTTAACTATTTCATGCCATATATATAGTTACTATGTTGATTCATGATGTACATATACTCAATCACTTGTTTTAATTCATATATTGTCATAAAAGTAACAAACTAGTAAACTAGTCATATTATACACGTATGAGACCATTAAAAACAATAACATAAGGACTTTATAACTTACATAATATGGTAGACAAGACAAAAGGTAAACATAGCAACTTGAACCACCGAAGCGGACAAACGAGTCAAAAGTTATAGGCAAAAGAAGTTAAGCGAAACCAAAACGCCAAACCGCCATTTTGAAATCTGTATGGGGTTACGCCATTTTGAAAGTCATACTTGGTCCGAATCATAAAAAGTTAAAACACGAAAGTTATCCGAACGACGTTTTCCTTTAATAGCAAAGAAGCTCGGACCTTGAAAACGCTTAAATGCACCATAAATCTTTCAAAAAGCGAACCGCCGTAAATATAGTCTCATAACTATACTTTTGTCACAACTAAAAGCAAACCAAGAGGCCTAATGGCCATAAACCAAGACCACGGCTACGGCTAAGACCAAAGTTGAGTCTCAAGACCATGGTAGTCAAGACCAAAGTCACGGCAAGGCCATGGCTAAAGCCTCAAGGCTTGTTTACCCAAGATCGTTAACTAAGGTAATCATATATATGAAACGACGAGAGCTTGTAATAACCAACTTTACAATTTAGAAACTTGTAAGTTTTTCTTTAAACACTTGTGATATAAATTTATGATGATATTTGTAATAACCATTATGATTCCTAATCAAAACCAAACAACCTTGTAACTTGTGTTTACAAACCATATGACACTTATGATATATAAATAAAAATTATGTTTTATCTACTAAGTGCTACAAAACTAGGGAGCTTCATGTGAGGGTTTCATTTGAGTAAAGCGTGTCGACGAGTTCTTGGATTTACGATTTAAAGTGTCCTAGCTCCTCGAACGTTTACTACATGACCTCTCGAATTATGATGGCGAACGGTAGTACGATATATATAAACTAAACATGTTTTCACAGCTAGACCATTTCTATAAATGACATACACAAATACCATGTACTACATCATGATCAACATAGAGACGTATATAGGATGGTTTATGTTTTCCTAAACATTATTCCAAACCTAAGTCGCAACATTCTATTTTAGGTTGCTCGTAGAAGTTCCCACGGCCTATCCATCATTCTCATTATACATTTGCTATCATTTACTTTGAGGTGAGTTCATAGCCCCACTTTTTACTTAATTGTTTTACAAACCCTTGGGGAGATACATGCTTTATTTTAAATGAACACATTGCTTTCAAATTCTATACTTATCGATTATTTTACTTGCACTAAGTTACCGCATTTGCCAATCTTAAGTCCCTAAATCATGAATCATTAATCACGAGTGAAGTGGCGCGAATATTGTGGATAGATCTATCGGGATTGATTTAATCCCGTTTGTTTGACCGGGATCCGGTAAACAAACGCACTATATTTGAGTACATCGGTAAAACGGCAAATTTTACCTACTTGGGGCATCGGTTACTATTATATGATGACAAGTTAACGCCTTGATTGCATGATGCTTAGTGAATAATAATTTTTGTTTTCAAAACATTGGTGTGAGTCTAATTAACTCACACTACCAACATAATGTGTTCAACCATTTAACAAACTCTATGAATTTCACTCAACCTTTGTGTTGATGAGTTTTAAGCATGTATTTCGGTCCATAATGTCGGAAGTCGGCACGGAAGAGCGAGGACTAGATCAAGAAGGCTATAAATATTTTATCATTCATAAAACATCAAAGACTTTATATTGATGTCTTTTGTAAACAATGGAACCAATGGGACCTATTTTGTAAACTCGATATATTTGAATAATTTGAATGATAAATCCTTTTAAAACGACTCTATTAGAGTTTGTTTTCTATTATTATGATTGTTGTGCCATGAAGTAACACCCAGTTTGAATTCATTGCGTATCACGAAATTGGGGTGTTACTGATTGGTATCGAGCCACGATTATAGAAAGCGGGTCTAATTGAGACTTAAACTATAACTACTTTTACAAACAAAACATTTTATAGCCTTCCGTTCTCCGTGCCTTCCATCCTCCAGACGATTATGTGACTTTTAGGCATTTTAAGCTATACAAACATACTAGTATATTGATATATACACTTGACATAATTTCAATCATAAACAAAGTACTCAACATATCTGCGTAAGCCTATTCTAAGGCATTACGACACAATCATATTTTCCCAATCTCCCAATCATGCATTTACGAAACTTCCTCCAAGACATTGTAACTGACTACAATGGTCTTTCCTACTTCCCAGACATTGTGAGATACAATGGTCTCATTCATTTTTCAAGACACTGTGAGATACGGTGGTCTCTATTACACTCTCGAGACAACGTAAATCCTACGGTGGTCTCTATTACATTCTTAGACACTGTAAATCCTACAGTGGTCTCTATTACATTCTCAGACACTGTAAATCCTACAGTGGTCTCATTTATTTCACAAGACATTGTGAGTTACACAATGGTCTAATTTACTTCACAGACATTGTAAGTTATACAAAGTCTCTAAAGATTATCTTATAAACAATATATGATATTGTTTTGCATGAAACCCGTCACAATTTATCAATTTCCCTAATGGAAATACAAGAAATGGGATTTCTAAAAGATAAACTGACTCATCATCTACAAAAGCTGAAGTTCAACAACTTTCTCTACATTCATCAAAATTCTCTTCTGAAACCTTCATTGTTAAAGGTCCGTAATTCTAGCCAAGTATGGCCTATTTTAGAATTACTTAAAATTTCCTTTCCACACGTATCTACCCATACTATCTTCTATGCAATGGAATGTGAAAACATAGGTTACAAGTCTTTTATGGCGGGACTTGCAAGCGAATGGTTTGATATCGCCTTTGCTTAGTGGACAATTTCTCAAAAGCTATGAACATATCACAAGTATACCTAATTTAGGTATTTGGAAAATTTATCGAACCTCGGCTAAATATAGCCTAATCACCTATATTTAACCTTGGGATAGTGGAACATGGTCCGATTAACTATGTTCGACTTAAATTTTCAAACACTCGAACAGTTATACAAGGGTTATATTCAGTTAATTTCCTACTTAAACTCGATAAACCACCGAATTCATTAAAAATCTAGAGACACGATAGTGTCTTACCACTCAATGAGATCTTAACATCTTATTTATACTACCAAATTTCATTCTTGAAATTTTCATACATGAGATAATCCGAACTACTATCTTGGGATAGTCATCAAATCTTCGTCATTTCTTAGAAGTACTAGCCCGATTAGGTTTCAAGGATATCATTCCGTCATTCACTTTTGATTTTAAAACAAACTTGACATCTCTACCTAAGAATAATGGTAAACATACACTACACTCTTCAAATCGTCAACATATCACATCATTTTACGAACCCCATTGAAATTCAAGATGTAAAACTTCACGATATCACGTTTCTTTCAAACACTAGTAGACATAAAAACTATACGATATATCTTTCATCCCGAAACCACCTAAGACATGATCAACTTTGGAAATGGTTTGGATAAACCACTTGCCACTAGCAAGACTTTCCTTACAACGACGCTTATCACGCCATTACAAACCATTTCACATCACCAATATCTTACACCTTGATTAACAATAGTTACCCTAACAACAACAAAACTATTCCATTTTGAGGCACTATATAGCGAATGTGTTAGTTAACCATGTCTTGGACTAAGGTGTTTAGAGATCACCCATGAAACAACTAAGAAAACTATACAAATACAAATTAGGCTTCATGCCACACGCTATCACCAAAAACTCCATGTTATAAATTAAGGTTTTATTGATAGCCTCGATATAATAAGATATGATTCGTTTTGAGAATCGGGAAAAGCCAAACTTTAGGTATATTGGACTCTATAAGATTTTAACAAAACCCTTCGTTTATCAACTTAAGTCACATGGTATATAATACATTCTATGACCAAAACTTGAGAACACAAAGATTAGAATTCGCGCATACATCCACATTTCCTAGACAATTCAACATCGGGTAACACACCCTCAATTCGGAACGAATTCCCATTAAGGGGTGAGACTGTAACCACCGCATTTTTAGGTTACTTTTTATTTTCGAGAATTTACTATTCACTTTTACTATTCAAATTCACTATTCATCTCGTAAAATTTTTAATCCACATTCTCGTAAGATAAATTATTTTAGTAATAACACGAGAGTTCGACCATCGTTAGATCATTTTCATAAAAATTATTAAGTAAACATCGTTTTAAAGTTTCGTTTTAGGCGGTCCACCGTTTAAACATCACGCTTAACGAAAATCAACCACGATAATTTTCCTCGCATCGGATAAATTTTAGATCCTTCATGATTAATTTGAGAATTTTTAAAATTATTATTTTAATATTACCAAATAAGCCCAAATAACAACAAAACTAAACTTATGTTTTAAACAATTCTACTTACATCCGGACTTAACGATTCACCTTGACCGTGTTTCTAATATGTTTTGACACTTTTACATTTTGGAAAAGTCAAACATATTCCCTCCTCCTTTGACCATAAAGGAATTAACCTTGTACGTTCTACATTTACGCTTAAATCGCGTAACTTTTAAACTTCACGAATAAGCGTAAAGTTATCCCGTATGACGAAAACCACATTTGACATCTCATATCACTTTTAGACTAATTTTAGTCTACTCTAAATAAATTCACGGTCATTTCCGAAATTTCGTTCTTTTCGATAAACTGCGAATTAAGCGTTTTGAACCGTATTTCCGCTTTTAAGCGCGTTTTGCACCCAATGAGACTTATCACCCATTTTATATTTTTATATGGAGTATAATGATGAGTTTCATCATTCCTACAAATTTCGTATTTTTACGATACCCGGTTTTACGTTTTATGGCTTTGTTAGCGATTAACGAACCAAAACTCACTCCGTAACCAAGATAAGATCAAAACTAACCACATAAGTCATCTTATCTCTTCCATGACAGAACTTAGGGGAGTCATCATATTGGTGGCATCATCCTAACCTTGGTTCATTAAGATCATTACAAGTGTCCTAAACCTAACCATGGTTAATATTTAACCCAATATATGGTTAACCAAACTTACCCTCCTATAAATAGCAAGTGATATACATCCCAAAGACCTCCACAAACTGAATTGGGTCGTTCATACTCTAAAATATCCATATCTTCCATCATTTGATCCATAAACTCCAAGTTTATGCAAGGAAGTTCCAAAGATCAAGCTACTACATCAAATCTCTAGCAAGTTTAAGTGATCTTCTTGAGTTTAGATCCACTCAAGTCACTTAGAACTTCATCACCAACTCTTCATGTTTGCAAGGGTGCCAAGGTGTGGAAAGCTAGCTCAATCCAAAGTCTTAAGCGATCAATCAATGTCCGAGATCCTTACTAGTTACTCCTTTCTTATTGAAAGCCAAAAGTTGTAAGCAACTTATCACCACCATCATCTCATCTTTATTATTCATAATTTTAACTATTTCATGCCATATATATAGTTACTATGTTGATTCTTGATGTACATATACTCAATCACTTGTTTTAATTCATATATTGTCATAAAAGTAACAAACTAGTAAACTAGTCATATTATACACGTATGAGACCATTAAAAACAATAACATAAGGACTTTATAACTTACATAATATAGTAGACAAGATAAAAAGGTAAACATAGCAACTTGAACCACCGAAGCGGACAAACGAGTCAAAAGTTATAGGCAAAAGAAGTTAAGCGAAACCAAAGCGCCAAAGCGCCATTTTGAAGCTGTTAAGGGTTACGCCATTTTGAAAGTCATACTTGGTCCGAATCATAAAAAGTTAAAACACGAAAGTTGTCCGAACGACGTTTTCCTTCAATGCCAAAGAAGCTCGGACCTTGAAAACGCTTAAATAGGCCATAAATCTTTCAAAAGCAGAAGCTACCAGTAAATATAGTCTCATAACTATACTTTTGTCACAACTAAAAGCAAACCAAGAGGCCTAATGGCCATAAACCAAGACCACGGCTACGGCTAAGACCAAAGTTGAGTCTCAAGACCATGGTAGTCAAGACCAAAGTCACGGCAAGGCCATGGCTAAAGCCTCAAGGCTTGTTTACCCAAGATCGTTAACTAAGGTAATCATATATATGAAACGACGAGAACTTGTAATAACCAACTTTACAATTTAGAAACTTGTAAGTTTTTCTTTAAACACTTGTGATATAAATTTATGATGATATTTGTAATAACCATTATGATTCCTAATCAAACCAAACAACCTTGTAACTTGTGTTTACAAACCATATGACACTTATGATATATAAATAAAAATTATGTTTTATCTACTAAGTGCTACAAAATTAGGGAGCTTCATGTGAGGGTTTCATTTGAGTAAAACGATATCGACGAGTTTCTGGATTTACGATTTAAAGTGTCCTAGCTCCTCGAACGTTTACTACATGACCTCTGAATTATGATGGCCCGAACGGTAGTACGATATATATAAACTAAACATGTTTTCACAGCTAGACCATTTCTATAAATGACATACACAAATACCATGTACTACATCATGATCAACATAGAGACGTATATAGGATGGTTTATGTTTTCCTAAACATTATTCCAAACCTAAGTCGCAACATTCTATTTTAGGTTGCTCGTAGAAGTTCCCACGGCCTATCCATCATTCTCATTATACATTTGCTATCATTTACTTTGAGGTGAGTTCATAGCCCCACTTTTTACTTAATTGTTTTACAAACCCTTGGGGGAGATACATGCTTTATTTTAAACAGAACACATTGCTTTCAAATTCTATACTTATCTGATTATTTTACTTGCACTAAGTTACCGCATTTGCCAATCTTAAGTCCCTAAATCATGAATCATTAATCACGAGTGAAGTGAGCGCGAATATTGTGGATAGATCTATCGGGATTGATTTAATCCCGTTTGTTTGACCGTGATCCGGTAAACAAACGCACTATATTTGAGTACATCAGGTAAAACGGCAAATTTTACCTACTTGGGGCATCGGTTACTATTATATGACAACAAGTTAACGCCTTGATTGCATGATGCTTAGTGAATAATAACTGTTTTGTTTTCAAAACATTGGTGTGAGTCTAATTAACTCACACTACCAACATAATGTGTTCAACCATTTAACAAACTCTATGAATTTCACTCAACCTTTGTGTTGACAGTTTTAAGCATGTATTTCAGGTCCATAATGTCGGAAGCTGGCACGGAAGAGCGAGGACTAGATCAAGAAGGCTATAAATATTTTATCATTCATAAAACATCAAAGACTTTATATTGATGTCTTTTGTAAACAATGGAACCAACTGGGACCTATTTTGTAAACTCTGATATATTTGAATAATTTGAATGATAAATCCTTTTTAAAACGACTCTATTAGAGTTTGTTTTCTATTGTTATGACTGTTGTGCCATGAAGTAACACGAAATTGGGGGTGTTACATTATGTTCCTGCAGGATCCTCACTGACTCATTGTTTCCTTTCTGTTGCGACCTTGTTATCAGTTTCCTTATTTCATTTCGCATTTCTGATTTTATTTAGCTTCCGTTTTGTTATATCATTTCTTGGGCTTTTAAGCTCACCGCATTTCTTTTCTGCGGCGGTTTTAGGTTGGAAGATGGACTTTGATGGGTGAGAGTTGGATTGCTCGAGTGGACCAACCCTAGATACCTTATTATCTTGGATTTATTTTGATGGGCTATTGTTTGGGATTTCATTTTATTTTAGACATATTGGATTTTGTATTTTTTCTTTGTAAGTCATCCGTTATATGACTTGGTAATTCAATTTCATAAGGCTTCCGCTTGTAAAATTTTATTTGTATGTTCTGATATGACACCAGAATGTGACAATTCTACCCTTACCGGGTTGGGGTGTTACATATTATCACGGTTCCACAATTTTTTATGTGATAAAATTATGTCGGTTTTTTGATGTGATAAAATTATGGCAAACAATGCAACTCGAGAATATGATCAATAATATCACATGAAGTGCAATGTCATGTCAAAGCCAAAAGAAGTGCATGTATGCATTAATACAAACGTATAGTTATTTCATAGTTTCATACATATCAACAAACATTATAGTTTTGTAACGTCAACTTTATTATTTGTTTGGTGAGCCTATATTTAAGTGACCATGAATATGAATATGACATTACCAAGTTATTAGTAACAAACTAACAAATATTCTTAGCAAAAAGTACTGAACTTCACTAAATTTAGTTTTTTCTGGCGATATTAACTTAATAGTTTTTTTCGGCGATATTAACTTAAGCTTATAGCTGATTTATTTGATTAGTTAAAAAAATAAATAAATAAATAAATAAAAATAAAAATGATAACTTTATATTTTCTCAACACGTGCTCTAAAAAAGCATTGTATTTATGTACTTTGAAGGTCCATTTCTTTGATCTTAACTCTATACATCAACCAAGAGACAAAATTATTCAATATCTTTATTTTAGGACATCTTTTATTTTGTATATGCAGTAAAATTTATTTCTCAATTAGTGTTGTGCATCTACCATTCTACCTTTGTTTAGTTGTTTTGCATTATTTTCATACTTGTGGTTGTACTTTAATTTAGAGTCATTTATTGTATATACTTCTTTTAAACTTGTACTATTTAGCTTTGAGAGATAGGTTTAAATTTCATTTTCGAAGTATAGTACTTAAGTATATCGGTCCGTTGAATTATCATTGAATTGCACACCCTTTTTGTCACGACGACAATATCCAATCTCACTGAAGCGGGATATTAGAAAAATAGGATGTAGATGGGTCACATTTTAGCTAAAAGTAAAGGGTTTGCTTCCAAAAAGACTTTTCGTTAGTTATGTACCCTTTTTGTCTATACTTCCTGATCGAACATGTTATATACCAATATAATGATTTGCGTTCCTTTAATAAAGCCATTTGAACCTCACCAACAACCGAAGAGATAACTTTGGAGAGACGATTGGCAAGGACCTTGGCAATTACCACGTATTTATGACCTAATGATATTATCTTGTACAAATGCATATAGTGCTTATTAAAACTCAAAGTACTAGACTTTTTTTTTGAACGACGGTAATATATCTATATCTATACTACATAAAATAGAAAAACAGTCAAAGTGAAAAAGTGGAATGGTCAAATGAGAGAGAAAGACATATCTGGCGTATTTAATCTCTCTTATCACAACTCACTCAAAACACATACAAAATCTTCTCCTCTTCCACATCTCATCAACCACCATCCTCACTACCACAAAACCCCTCCACCACCGGACCACTACACCACCGCACCACTCAACCATCGTATATCGTTAATTGTCTGCCGCTAGGAACCGCTGCCGCCATGCACGAGTACTCGCCTAGTATAACAAAAAAAGAAAACTAGCTAGACGCTAGTAAATTACATTGACTTTTATTGCTTACTTTAGCTTCATCAGTGATATTATCTTCCACAATTGTTTTGATGCATAACATTACAAACGATTTGAATTGAAGGAATGACCGTGAACACTTTAAACATGAATTGGTCCATTTCATGTTTGAACATTACACGAAAGAGAAAAATGTCATAAAATTAAGCTCGGCGTTATTTGTATCACATCCATTATGTACTAATCGTTAGGAATGTTTTACTAAATGTATTGCATATCCCTAATTTGAGCCATCAGCTTAACAATAAAGACAATGATTTGAGGATCTTGTTCATTTCATGGATCCGAGATTATTGTTCGGACCTTTTGAGAATTGAAGTGTACAAAACTAGATGTGATGATTCAAATTGTTACATATGCCTAGTTCGAGTTTTGTTCAAGTATATAAGGAAACTTTACGTTTATTAATTACGAAATCAGAACTAAATAAGGTACTCCCTCCGTCCCAAAATATATGTCCATATTGACTTTTTCAATCAAACTTTGACCGTAAATATTTTTTTTTTTGTATTATATAATATTTGATGCAAAATATATAAAAAGATTAGGTTTTAAATGTATTTTTCATTGATATAAATTTTATCAATTATTATATAATACAAACAAAAATATTTAAGGTCAAAGTTCGAGTCAAAAAGTCAAAGTGTACTTATATTTTGGGACGAAGGGAGTAAATTATAAGATCAATTGATGTTTATTAAATGCATTTTTCAATTTAAAAGGAATGTGCGAGATGAATTATTGCATGTTAAGCGATGCCTTGTGAGCAATTGTTAGACAATCCCTTAAAACTATATACTATGCAATTTGGTTTGAGTTTAAGTTTTTATCATGAAGTAAAAGTGAATACCAACCCATCTTTCCATAAATGGTAAATGAATTTATTTTTACACCTAAGGAAAACCCTCATCATGATACAATTACAAGTGAAGCAGTCACTTGCACACTTGCACTATATACATCAATGTGCTAACATGCATAGGAGTTAGGACATGAAGCATATATAGTCATTGCTAGCTGCACCACTGATTAATTCAGGTGAAGTGTGTAAGAATTTATTTTTCAAATCAAGGAACTAATATAATTTATTTATAGTCATTTGTATAACAAATGGTTAATATGAGTCATAATTTGTTGTTAAAAAACTTATACAAAATTTGGTTAAAAATACAAACATGTTGTTACGAGTAAAGGTGGGTGGACACTCTTCTGAGCACGCGATTGAGTCAATCTGAACATTGTCTTTCACATATTGTTTTGGTGGGGTATGTGAGTCGGTTATCAACGTTTTGCAAGAAAATGAATCGTTCATTTTTCAATTGATATGTTTCATAATTCTATATGTAAAATTGGTTCATTTCTTAGTGAAGGGTCGGTCGGCATCCAAAACGGGTACGCAGGATCAAGGTTTTCCCCCGATTTTGAGGAATAATGGTTGGTGAAAGATCATAACTTTCAAGTTTTAACTATATCTAAGCTTTTAACTCTTTATCTAACTTGTTTAACTCATTCATTTTGAGAAATACACATTTAAGGCCTTAATCATGGGTTCATGTAAGATCAAGACTTGCTTAGACGTGGTGATTCAAACTGCAATGTGGGTTATATGGAATTTTAGAAACCGTGTTTGCTTCGACTTAAAACCTCCAAGGAAAGACTTTCTTTTTGAAAAGATCAAGGTTTTATCCCACTCTTGGATTCTTCATCGAAACAAGCGTTTTAAACCAAATTGGAATGATTGGGTCATAAATCCCATATACTCTTGTAACTCTTGCTTGATCTCTTTGTAACTTTTTATCTAGCTCCTTGCTAGTGTTGTTTAATAAAATCGCCTTTCAAAAAAAATCATGGGTTCATGCAAACATAATTCAACAAGAACCAAAACTTTTGGATTTGGTTCAAGCACTTTCTCATGTAATGAGATGTTGCGAAAACAATTAAAACAATATACCTATTATACTTTGAAAAACATGAGAACTCAACTCAATCCACAAAGTTTGCCCATAATCCAGGCAAGATTCGAATATGAAGTTTCTGACAAATGTGTGCAAGACAATAGTGATCCAACAATGACACATTGACACCCCACAAATGTTATTGCAAAGTTATGATCTTGCATTTTTTCTGGTGAGAAATGAATCACATATTAAATATTCAATGTAAATTTTCTGACTCACATTAAATGTATACATGGCATTATACAAGTTACAGCTACACCTTTGCCACCAATTTGAGCCTTGTATTCTAAACAAGTGCTAAAACATGGAGCTTATTTGAGGCTCCAACATCAAATTGAAGTATGATGAGAATATCCTTATCAACTCACAAACAACTTGTGTATTCAGGCGTGCCTCTGAACCAATATGAAAAATTCTATATGGGTTTTGATCTTGTGATTCGTACGTATAAGGTTGGGGGGTTCTCGGGGGTGCCTCTGAACCACATGGATTGTTCCTCCGAAATGTAAAATTGCATTGAAATGCACCTTGTCCAAAAAATTTGTTTTGTAAGTCTTCTTTATTTTTAACATAATGAACGAGATGACTTTTAGTTCTGAGTAGCCGGTGCGTATAATGTTGGGATTTTAGAACCAGTTAACCATTAACCTCTACGAGTACGCAGCGGAATTAGGATCTAGTTTATGCAATTAGGTTAACACGTAATAATAAACAAATAATTAATACAATATTAATTAATTAAAAGGGATATAGAAAAGCTAACCTTGCTTGGCAATTGATCTCTAGCAACGGAACAAGAAACCTTAACGAAACCTTAAGTATCTAAAATAGATATCTCGAAGAGTATCACACACAAACCCGATAATGTATACGTTCGATTAATGGCTAGTCGAGAACGTAATTTAAAAACCAATCAACAAGTGACCTCTTGAATATAACATACGAATAAGAATATCACCAAGTACCAAATCTTGTTTCTTATCCTACGTACAAAACAGTTGAGAAACTGTTTCCATACATATACCCGATATCGGATAAAACATGTCCGATTTCTTCCTGCTTGTTGTCCAATAAGTGAAACAAACAAGATACCCCACTTGACCTTTATGCTGCTGTTGACCAGGAGGAAAAAGAACAAGAACCAAAAGTCTAATACAACTTGGACGAATATACAATGCAAGTATAGAGATTATATAATCCAAAGCTAAGTCGAAACCCGACTCGAATTGGAGAACCAATCGCTGAGTTTGGAGTAAGAATGTGACTTTTAAGTTTTAGGGATAAAGAAAAAATTGTACATTGCATGGGTGAAGATCTGTTTATATACACAAGGCAACCGACCTTTTGATTGAGCTTTACTTGGTCAACAATCTTGAAACCCAAGCCAAAGCCCATGCAATCTTTTTTTCTTCTCCTTATGCCCGATCGTTGAGTTATCAAGGCCCAAGGCAAAACTCAAATCGTCCCATGTCATGTCCAAAAGCAGGCCATAGTTCGAATTAATGATCGGGTCAAGTTACATCATATCGGGTATGTATTTATTCAAGTTATATATTACGTTCGTCACGTATACTCGTGTTTATCGCGTGTGCCCCCATCGGCTCACACACTTCTAGTCGTTTACGTGTGTTTATAACTCCCACAAACCAACAGCTCCCACTTGGGAGTTGGAGTGTCGAATGGCACACAAAACTAACGACGGAAACGCCTAGCAAACGCTCTCACTCGCTTTTTAACTAAAAGTGTCTGAGAGAATAGTTTCGTAAAAGTTTCTCAGTAGCATGGTCATTCAATGTCTTGCTCTAATCATCCTTTGTTATAGATACCGTTAAACCATGGATTATGGATCTCAAATCATTCCATATAGTTTAACCATTTAGAATCTCGTTATAGAATTTAATTAGATATACCAAATGTAATCAAGTATCATCTTGCATTACCCTTTGGGTTCGGCCGAACAATTATCTTATTAATTCGGAGGCGCCATGGTATCTTTCTGCACATATCAAGTGGAGTAACAAATCCTTTATTGACTACAAGTGTTGTGGATCTTGCTCACATCACTCCGAAATATAGCTTTTATAACTACCTTGTTCGGATAGCGTTTTGCGTATACTTACAAAAATGATATCCACATATGAGAACTTGCTTGTATCTCAAGTCTAAGGATGAAGATAACAAACCATTTTCAATATTTTACTTATGACAAGGATCCAAAAGTAAATGTTTGAAAGTTGGGAATCCAATATGCATCTCTAGTGAATACATATGAGTTTGGTGGGAACAATCCGAATTCTCTTTAGAATTATAACCAACACTCACATTTGCCTTATCATAACAATATCCCCATATTGTTAACCGACAATGGACATATTTAGAATAATAAAATTATTCAAGGATTAAACATGCAAATACAGGATAACAATTATTATATGAATGAATAACAAATACCAAGTATCTTTATTCATCATAAAGTAAAATTGTCTATCAATCCCAATTATCCAAATACTAAAACAGATATGCATGAAACTCATTTAGTACGTTGAACCCTAATGTTTCCAACATTCTCAACCTTTCTTTAAAAGAAAAACTAAATAGTTATCTGAGTAAACTTTCCGAATACTTGTTTCAAATATCACGTATAGTGAGTGATTTGAAATATAAGATGAGTGTCTTATCTCATATGCTCATACTATTGCAAGAATTATAGTATGGAGATGTTGTCTTACCTTGCATGAGGTAGTAAAGTGAACAACATAACTTGACGATCATCTTTACTGCTTTCTAAAAGTGTAAATTATTCTCATTCATTAATGTGTAATGCAACAATGCTCTATGTTGAGCATAACTAGTTAGCAGATTTTTCATAAATGATAAAATACTACTACAACTGGTATAAATAATCCTCTAGCAT
This sequence comes from Chrysanthemum lavandulifolium, assembly GCA_022545495.1. NCBI lineage: Eukaryota > Viridiplantae > Streptophyta > Magnoliopsida > Asterales > Asteraceae > Chrysanthemum > Chrysanthemum lavandulifolium. The sequence goes on along the minus strand of CM040239.1, from coordinate 302,919,735 downwards.
CATTTGTACTTATACAACACTATGCTTTATAATTCGTAAACATCTTTATTAACAATAATCTAAACTCTCTCAATTAGACATTGTTGTTGTCAGCTCATTTTGTTCTTGTACAAAAGCAACAACTAGTCTTATACACAATATAATATATACATGATAAACCCTTAGTTTAAAAACACAAGGTTTTCATCCATGTAAATTATTCCAAGTGAAATATATCATTGAAGACTTGCTTGAATAATATATTGCATTTGTGTTGGACTTTATTTTCCGCATTTGTTTATTCCGGATAAACATTTATTCCAAGGTTGTTTGTTTTATTCCTTAAATTCCAAGTGAAGTTTCATTCTATGCTTAAGGATCAATATCTAGCTTAAATAGAATGATATCTTCAACATGTAAATTTTAAGGAAAAACACATTGCTCCCACTCAATGTCAGATGTACTCAAGAGATATCTTAATTCAATCAGAATCATATTGTAATTAAATTCAAGCTCTCAGCTCTTAGATGCATGATCCAATTCAGAATATGGATTGCTCAAATTTTGTATACTGCATAAAGATAATATAGATTCATGACCCTTTTGATTACACACCGTCCTCGCAAAAGGTAATCATAAAGAAAGAGTTATAAAATCTAATTGTCAAATTCAACATACAAATCACATGTATGACAATTAAATATCTTTATATAATTAATGCATGTATTATATAAGAAAATTTAATCACAGTCAATTGCTTAAGTATGATTAAAAACTTCTTATAAAATGCCAAACATTAATATGTATAAAATTTTGTCCTTGTGAGTTTTTCTTCATAAGAAACTCATTCCAACCTCATAGGTTAACTTGTTAGGCGAAATTACAATCAAGCTCAAAACTCGATTTGCCTTTTAAGGACTGCATCTTATCATTCATAGCTCTAAAACATTTATCAGATTCAAGATGTGATAATATATTTTAGTAGTTAGCAGAATTACAATAATCTTCTAACTTATATCCCTCAGCATTGAAGGTGATGAGGCATCCTTGCAGATTTATGAATGAGAGTAATCATTATACTTCAGTTAATATTTTCATGTTTAACCTTAGTATGACATTAATAAGTGGATTTTAGAAGGTTAAGTATTTTGTTCTCAAAAACTTTGAGATATGTATATACTCCCACTTACTTTTGTAAGTAGAGACAATTCTTTAAATACTAAGTATTTAAGAAACAATAAATTGTCCTTTATTGGGAAACCACAAAATACATTTTAAGTTCTCATCTCAAGATTCGTTAATAAAATGCTTCATAAGTTTTAACAAATTCAGAACTTAAATCAAGACATAATGAAATTCCTTCCATCAACTCAAATTAGGGTTTCTAGAAAAACTCTAATTTAGTATCACTCTTTAACCAAAAATTCTAGCAACAGTTTTTGTGTTTCGTCAAGCTAGGAAGAACATCAAAACTACAATCTTCAAGCTAGGAAGTGTAGAAAAATCAAAAATCCAAAAGGGTTTATGATTCAACTGGTGTGAGTGGTAAAACCTCAAATCCCTAATGAATTAGGGTTTTAGTTATAGGTTGTCTTGAATACCTTCTAGGTTTGAACTCTATTGAGTGTATCCATGACACACGCAATTTTCTAACCTTGATATGTTTTGGAGGTAGAGCAATTAAAGCTATCAAGAACCAAACAATATGAATAAGGTTTGATCCAACACATTAGACATACCATAATGAAGTGGTATCCTATGAGTTATTAGAATTGTGAAACTATATCAGAATTCTATAGATAACTTAATTCTCTTTGGACCAAATACTTGTCAATTGGGTCGAGCCAAATTGCATATAAAGTATTCACGAACCAAGTGCATGCAATAATGTATATTCATTGAACAATATAAGAACCTTATGTTCACGTGTTCACAAGGAGACAGAACTGTTCAAGGATTATATGTTCATGTGTTAACAAGAAAACAGAACATTTCAATAATACATTATAAGTCTTTGAATAATTCAAAGGCCTTATGTTTATGTGTTAACTAGAAGACATAACACTTTTACTATATATACTTTATGTTATAAGTCATTGACTAATTCAAGGACTTTATAATTATGTCTTAACATGTAAGCATAATTATACTAACAAAAGTAATCATGAACGCAAACTATTGAGTTCTATAGTAATTTCAAGTTAATTTTATATTTCAGAATTATGATTATTATCATATAACCATAATTATGTTAACTAAAACATGTAGTCAAATGTTGAAGTATCTTTACTCTATATTATGACATTTGAATGTAGTAGGGCAACAAATATTTAGTGTGTTCAAGTCCTAGTAGAATCATTATTAGAATGTAGTAGGGCAATAAGCATCTCATGTGTTTAAGTCCTAGTAGAATTCTTATTTACATGTAGTAGGGCATTAAACAACTAACGTGTTTAAGTCATAGTAGAATTATTAGTTTCCTTTACCTTGCGGTCAAGAGATACCAATAATATTGTTGTTCCTTGCACACACTTTGAGATTTCTCCCACTTGTGAAAGGTACAACATCATATTATGAAACAAACAACACGTGATTGATTGTTCAAACGATATGATAATGTCATAGATATCATAAGTAGTTTTAGAACCATAACCTTTAATAAGGAATTGTGGATTATTATTCTATAGATAACACTTGAGGCGCGGCGAGAAGGCAACGTGTTATCTTATAAAATAAAATGCAATTTTCCTTTAAGCAATGGTTGTTCATATTCGGAAAGTAATGAATTATTTCAAAGCTAGTTTGAAATGATATGAGTGACTAACAAGAAATAAATCCGTAGCTCCCATGAAATTGACAACGTTACATGAATGATATTTCAAGAATAAATGCAAGCTGCTCCCACTGGATTTGTCAACATTGTAAGTGTTACATTTCGATGAAAGCATATAGCAGTTTTATATACTTTCCTATTCTCTTCAAATGCCTACGAGTAGCATGTACTTAGGTATTGAGCAGAGTATATGAAGTTCTACTTATGTAGATAATGGACTAGCCATTCTTTCATTCAATTAACTTGAATCTTTAGCATGCAATTCCTCCTTTATCATCTACATAGCCCCAAGGGTAATTAGCACTTTAGGAATAATAAGAGTCCAAGAAGATTACCTAGCAAATATGCTAGTAATTCCTTTACTCTTTGCGGTTTAAACTCATACATCGTGACAAGTGCAGGATGTTGTTTATTTTGGTAGCTCTAAATACAATGTTTCCAGTTACACAAAATATTATATCTTTCAATTAACTCTAGACCACGAAAAGGGTAATGAAAGATCATATAAGAGTTTATCAATTATGGAATCCTATCTTAGTTTGTCAACTAAGGAGAAAAGATAGGTATAAGTCTCACTCTTCTTACTAGGAAAAGAGACTAAGTTTGTCTTTCAAAGAAAAACAAATTTGTTTACGAATTATGTTGAAATAACACAATTAATCAGAACATAAAAAGTTCAAATCTAGTATTTTCGATAATTACATTCTTAAAAGAATTAACTACCCAATTAATTACTAATTAAGACTAAGATCCATCTTGCAACCCCACTTAATTACCATAGGTCGACCGGTGTGTAAAAAATAGGACAAGAGGTAGCGGCGGCGTTAATTGCAAAATGCAACTCTTAGATTTATGAGACTTTTAAGGCATTAGTATCAAGTAATAATGTCAAAAGCATGTTTAGTTCTCATCTTATGCCTCGGGTCCGAGTCCGACCGAGTTAACTCGATATAAGTCGACCAAGTATGAACATGTAAAAATAACCGGAGGTCGACCGGTGAAATAATTACCATGGATTGGAAAGGCCCTTGGTCCGACCGGAGAAGTCAATCCAAGTGCGTGTCCATAGTTGGGTGGCATAGACTTAAAATTAAAAATAGGTATGCACATATAAATGTGGTAAAGTCGTGTACAAAGAAGCATGCAAAACAACTTTGTAACACCGATTTTAAAACTTTGGTAATGACAACGTAGTGATCATCATGGTTCACAGTAGCTCAATCGAGCACAAGGAGGCGGAGGACCGGTGTGGCTGAAGCATAACCTTAGACATCCTTTCGGTGAGGCTGTGCTCACTTCTTTAAACCCCTTTCTAGTTTGTTCTAGTGGGTGGCCAGTACATCCCAAGTGTCCATAGCGTCTAGTTTTAAATTCTTGAAAACGTGTTTCATATATTAGGTCACGTTATTTTACAAAACAATTTTCCACGAATCAAATAGCGGTCACAATGAGCATGATATTTAGGCGTGTAAATAAAGACCAATATTAATGTTATGGTTACGATATGTATTATTCCATATTGCATACAATTAGGTGTCAAAGCAAGTAATAATGCACATATAGGAATCACAAACATATAAGCATAAACATTAATATAAAGCACATATTGTTCCGAGTCCTCTTGCAAGTCTTCCCAAGCGGAGAACCATAAGACCGTCACTGGGATGCAGGTACCTAGATCGCCCCACACAGTAGCAAAAAGCAATTGAGTGGGTCTTGTGGCCGGAAAACACATAAAAACGCATGGCAATCTCAATTAACAAGTAATTACGCAATTTTATGTATTTTGTAAACCAATATGTAATTCTAATTATCATAATAATTCTAATTAACAATTAATAAATACAAATTAACTTTTAATTCTAATTAGCAAGTAATTTTAATTTAACATGTAATTCTTAATTAACAATTTAATTTTAATTAACAAGGTAATTATAATTAACATGTAAATTAAATTCTAATTAACAAGTAATTCCAATTAACAAATTAATTCTAATTATCAATATAATTTAATTTGTGTGTGACTAGTTATTATTTATTAAAAATTGACAAGTATTGCATGTAGTTGTCAAAATTAAAATAAAACAAAATAACTAAACTAGGTTTCATGCAGCCCTTTTAAAAAACATGTTTATTAATATCAGAAACGTGTAACCCATAATCGTAAAAACGAGTTGACTCGTGATGCCACTGTTGAGATTTTAGAACCGGTTAACCATTAACCTCTGCGAGCAGCGGCGGAATTAGGATCTAGTTTATGCAATTAGGTTAACACGTAATAATAAACAAATAATTAATACAATATTAATTAATTAAAGGGATATAGAAAACTAACCTTGCTTGGCAATTGATCTCTAACAACGGAACAAGAAACCTTAACGAAACCTTAAGTATCTAAAATAGATATCTCGAAGAGTATCACACACAAACCCGATAATGTATACGTTCGATTAATGGCTAGTCGAGAACGTAATTTAAAAACCAATCAACAAGTGACCTCTTGAATATAACATACGAATAAGAATATCACCAAGTACCAAATCTTGTTTCTTATCCTACGTACAAAACAGTTGAGAAACTGTTTCCATACATATACCCGATATCGGATAAAACATGTCCGATTTCTTCCTGCTTGTTGTCCAATAAGTGAAACAAACAAGATACCCCACTTGACCTTTATGCTGCTGTTGACCAGGAGGAAAAAGAACAAGAACCAAAAGTCTAATACAACTTGGACGAATATACAATGCAAGTATAGAGATTATATAATCCAAAGCTAAGTCGAAACCCGACTCGAATTGGAGAACCAATCGCTGAGTTTGGAGTAAGAATGTGACTTTTAAGTTTTTAGGGATAAAGAAAAAAATTCGTACATTGCATGGGTGAAGATCTGTTTATATACACAAGGCAACCGACCTTTTGATTGAGCTTTTACTTGGTCAACAATCTTGAAACCCAAGCCAAAGCCCATGCAATCTTTTTTTTTCTTCTCCTTATGCCCGATCAGTGAGTTATCAAGGCCCAAGGCAAAAACTCAAATCGTCCCATGTCATGTCCAAAAACAGGCCATAGTTCGAATTAATGATCGGGTCAAGTTACATCATATCGGGTATGTATTTATTCAAGTTATATATTACGTTCGTCACGTATACTCGTGTTTATCGCGTGTGCCCCCATCGGCTCACACACTTCTAGTCGTTTACGTGTGTTTATAACTCCCACAAACCAACATATAAGACCAAGTATATTTATTGCTTAGTTATTGCATCCACAAAAGATGAGTTTTATGTCCATTTTGGTCCGTACCTCCACGACCATCTTGTGTATCGAGCTTATGTATGGTCCCTTATTGTGGACCTTTCCTAGACAACATGTTTTGAGCGCGCTTTCTTCGGTCTTAAAATTTAACCATCCGCACGTAACAAAGGTTGATGTCTATATTCTTGTAAACCGCTTGATACAAGTTCCGGTTCTGTATCAAGCCTAGCCATGTTGTAGGTATGATCTAAAAGCGACATATACTCAAAAAGCATGTCTTGAACGGACATAATACAGACCAGCCATAACGAAATACGTATAAGTTATGTCACACTACTTCGAGTTTAAATGAAACATTCAATGTTCTCACCCAACTCTTTTGGTTCAAAACTTCAAATTGGGTAAAGTAGTAAAGGAAACTTGATACAGAAATAACTCTTAACAATTCATCATATTGGAAACAAGCTCTTTCCATTTTCAGCCTTTGAAACACCCTTTTCGATGTATAATCGAAATCTGTATGTCTTGAAGTTTAATTTTGAGCTTTCGTTGTCTTTTCAAAAATGGCCAAATTTATAGATCACTTGATCAGCTGTGATAATGTTACTATTGATCCATAATGGTGTAATGATGTAAATACTTTGTGATGAAAATAAACTGATAGAGATTTTACATATAACAACAACATATATATTGTCAAGGTCACTACGTGACACATAATGTTTGAAACATGATATCAATAGTTAAATTTAAACAAAATTAAGCTAAACATCATGGCAGTTAGACAAAGTCAAATTCTTCGTGCAACACAAAATATTAATCGATATTAACACATAATGAAAAAATTGTGTAAAAAGATATTATCACAATATAAGTATTAAAAATCTAATATAATTTTCTAATTTTTTTTAAATATTAAAAAAATATAAATTTATAAATTGTCACGATATTTAACGTCATAACAAAGTCATATGCTATTATACTATATGTTCAAACAATGAGCATGATAATAAAGTGTTTGTCATTATATGCATTCAACCTTAAACACAGTGAAACATATAAAAAAATCACTTATATTCAATAAAAATATTATCTGAAACTAAAAGGTTTCTGTTAAAAAAAAGTTACTTAGAAAGCTTTTATTTGGCGGAATAACCCAAACCTGGCCAAGAATATAAAACAATAAACTGGGCTTAATGCAGAAAGAATAAAGCCCATTCAACAAAAGCAAAACTAAGCAACTACTTATGGTAAAACTTTTGTAAATTAATAGTGTTGAGACCGAAATATTTTATTAGTTTAGCGAGAAATTATTATATCGATAAATTAATAATTTATTAATTTAAAGAAGTTTACATATAAAACTATAAATTTTGATATTCAATATCTTGAATTCTGATGTATCTTTGGTTAGAGATGAAAAATAATAGTTACAATTAACATTTAATGAATTAACATTCACAAGTTAATTGAATTTTTAAGTTCAATTAACATTTAAAGATGAACTCAATATAGATTTGAAGTTCACCAAATAACAAATGACTATATATTCATCTTTTACTAAACAATCTTAGAATTTTAATATGTATCACATATATATGGATTTTTAGTAATTATTAATTTATAGTTTGTGGGACAAATATATATATACATTGGGGTTTAAAAAATTATTATAATATTATTTTATCGATTGGGGTCCAAATTTATACTGGTCTCAAGTTGGGACCGGACAAATTATTAGTTTTATCGAGATTATTAATTTATCGAATATTAATTTATAAAGGTTTTATCGTACTTAAAATTTTATTAAGATGTGATAAGCGTGAGTAACTTGACAATTAAATGTGAAAGATAAAAAAAGAAAGACACAAAAAATATAATGCAGTGTCAATGAACCACTTATCATTAGTATGTGTGAAATTATTTTGTACAATTCATGTGATGTATCATTTTCTATTTGTAAAAATCCTTCTTACTTTTTCAATCCCCTTTTAATAAATTGCATATATAGTAATAGTATAATCATATTATTATAATTACTAACTACTAAGATTACTATAATTCAATGTTGCATTAATTAAATTATGTTACTAAAATTTGTAATGGTATATTTACAATAAAGTTTATATTATCCCTTTACATATACATGTTATAAATACCAGGCTTTAGGTTCTTAATGTTTTGTGCTTTTCAGTATTTTCAAATTCACAATGGAAAAAAACATTGTGTGTTTTTTCTTTTTGTGTATATTAACTACAAATTTCATGATTAGTATGGCTGGTTTCACCAAAAAAGAATGCCCCGAGTGTGGTAAGACATTTGTCTTTTTTAATTATTACAAAAATCGTATTAAAAAATGTAACAAGTTACTAATTTCATTTATTTGATCTTCGTTTTGTTTTTTGGGCAACAGGCAAAGATGGAATTTTTCGTTCTTATGTTGTTACTTCTCAAACTTGTACAAAGGATTTATGTGAAGATATCTGCAGAACGGTTCAACCTCCAAACACAAAATTAGTATGTATAAAGTGTGACGAAAACAACAAATGTTTATGTTGTGCTGTGAACACATAAGACTAATTTGCTTGTTGCTCGTCATATAAACGGCGTATTTGAATGATGATGGTGTATCAACCAAGACAACTTTTTTTAATCAATTCTACTGGCATATCAATCAATCTAGACGGCATTTGAAGCTCTCTATGTCTAATAAAATGTATCAACGTTACTATTTTTGTTTGTCTAAAAAAACTCTCCGGTTTCAACTAATAAGATTAATAATACACTAGTTTGCCTAATCTATACAACGCGACATAGCCGTAGTTTAAGACAAGTGATAATAGTAACGTTGAAAAATAACGATAATGTCGAACCCAAAGAATGCTATCTCTCAGATTAAGAGGTTGATTCGTCGGCCTTTTTCTGGTCCTAAGTAGCAACAAGATTTGAAGTCTGTTACCTTTTTATAGCCCTGGCCAATATAGTGAGTGCAAAATCCCCAATGTAGCAAAGTTTTCAAAACTCAGTCATGTCCAATATGAAATTTCAATATTGATTTTTTTCAATTCCAATCATTCAGAATTACCTGCCATTTTGACCCGTCCTAATTTACTTGTTTCACATAACTCAACTCAATCGGGTCAATAAAACAATTTTTACCCGTCGTAATTTACTTGTTTCACATAACTCAACTCACCCGACCCATCCATTTTGTCACCCATATAAAACATTGCATTTAAACATATCATTTCCATCTTTTGGAATTATGCCCCTCCAGAAAAGACATGAAGGAAAAAATGAATCAAAGTTAGTGAATATCAATACTAAAACGCATAAAGCAACAATTTAGATGTAGTCTAAAAGGTGAATTAAGTACGTATATTTTCCTATTTATACAGGAGTTACTGTATAAAAAAGTCGAGATGGCCGAGTTGGTCTAAGACGCCGGATTAAGTGCTTTCGATGGATTCCTTTCACTTACATGGGGATATGTCTTTAAACTTTTCAAGACTAAAAGTAACATTTTTTTTTTCATGTTTGAGCTTTAAGCACAAACATTTAGTCATGGTGCCACGGTTGCACCGCTTTTCCGTTTTATGAGCGCGGTGCGAACTTTAAGGAGTCTGAAGAGGTGCGATTACATTGGCCACCGCTTGATGAGGGCCATCAAATTTCATCACTTATTATATATATGAGCACAATATGAAACTCGAAACAATTAATTCATTTACTTCTTATACATATGTATATTATGTGTGTGTTTGAGGCCTTTTGTAGTAATGGCGAGAGCATCATGAAATCATGAAAGCGGCACGATGGCGCGCCATTAGGACAACAATCGTTTCTTTTTAATTTTTTATTTTTTTTGAGTGTAAGTAAAATAAAAATTACGGGTTATGTGCACATATAACCTGAGTTATATTTTGGATTTTTTTGTTGTGTGTTGAAAGAATGTTATAGAGTAAAATTAACGTGTCCGAGCATATATATCCTATAACACCACTGTACCGAACGCTCTAACAAACTATTATTTTAAGAATAAAAGATTAAGTAATGCAGAATTGTTCAATCTAATTATAAAGTAATACTCCCTCTGTTCTCTAATTATTATTCACGGTTGACTTTTGAAGTTTTTATTTTAAAACTTTGACTTTAAATAATTTTATTTGTGTTATATAATACTTTATGAAAATTATATTAATGAAAATACATTTAATACCTAATCATTTATATATTTTGCATCAAGTATTATATAAAACAAATACAAATATTTAAGGTTAAAACTGAAAGATAAAAGCTTCAAAAATCAACAGTGGATAATAATTATGGACGGAAGTAGTATTATTGAAAAAAATGGTAACAAACTTGACTCAACAATAGTAAAGATATGAGAATTGATCTCACACCACATTTTTATTAATGAACCTGATCACAGGCATTACAGGTTTGTCTTGTACAATCTTGTAATGCATAATTTGTGGTGCATTAATCAAAAATATAATGTAATGATATCACTCCTAAAGATATAAACCGGACAAAGTACACTATGGTCAGTGTTTGGCAAAGCTCTTATGAAATTTAATGGGGCTTGGGCTTTTAAAATAAATTAGAACATAAAATAAGTCTAGTTTGTTATCTTTGACATGAAATCATAAGCCCATAAAATAAACTTAAAACTTTTGCCCCTAAAAAAGGTAAAAACTTTAGTCGAGAACTTTTGAACAATAAATTACTTATTTACCCAAAAAATATCTAAGATATACAAAACTCGTTTAATTATGTCGTTTTAGTAATTTTGCAATAATAATGCTGCCAATTTATTTCTAGAAACAAGTTTACAAAATCTAATTTCAACTTTCGAACATAATAAAAGCCCACCCAAATTTCAAGCTTCAAATTTCCAACCCAACCCAAGACCATTCATAAAACATACTCTATATGTTAGATATTTTTGTGGGTAAATAAGTAATTTATAGTTAAAGTTCTATTAAAGTTTTTCTTGAGGCTAAAGTTTTAAACTCTTTTAAGGGCTTATGATTTTATAAGCGCATGAAAAAGCGAGACTTATTTTATAATGGTTTATTTTAAAAGCGGCGCCATAAAGCCCCTTCGCAAACACAGCCTATGACTTGCACAGACAATCAAAAAAACAACTGTTAAAGTTGACACGGGGTTCGAAAGGCTCAGGTTCTCAAGTGGTTCATAAATGATTTACAAAAGGTTTATGAGGGGTTGACGGGGTTCACAAATGGTTTTCAGGAGGTTTACGAGGGGTTGCATGAGTTCATAAATGGTTTATAAGAGATTCACGAGGGGTTGACGGGGTTCACAAATGGTTTACAGGAGGTTTACGAGGGTTGCATGGGTTCATTAATGGTTTATGAAAGGTTCACGAGGGGTTGCAAGGGTTTATAAAGATTTGCAAGATCCAAATTCCGTAGGCAAAATTTATGGCTATTTTTTCAAAGGGAATTTGTAAAGCAAACAATGTTTTTGAAGTGACATAACCACAAATCAAGGTGAAACTTCAAATGTTGTTGATCTATAGAGTGGTGATGTTGGTTCATGTAAACCAAGTACATATTCTCTATAGATTGATGATGGTTTAATACTCTAATGGTTATTCTCGTAAAGATTTAACACTTTAATGGTAGAGATGGTAAAAATTATTTTAGTAGTTAAGGAAACAAAACGTTACAAAAAATATTTTACTATCTCCACCACTTAAGAGTGTTAAATCATGCCCAAAAATATTTTAATACTCTTTCTATTTAAAAATTATTGTTCACTTTTCGTTTTTAGGATGTTTCAAAATAATTGTTCACTTATTGTTTCACCGATCAAAAAAAAATTTAGTGAGTGGAGATGATTTTTTGATTGATTGAAGAATGTTGTGACCTCACCTTTTTAAACTATATATTTTCTGTCCAAAGACAATAATTTTGAAACGAATGAAGTAATGCTTACGTTAGTAGAAGATATGAACCCGATCTACTTAAACCAACAGAGTCAATTCAAAAATCAAAATGTTATGAAATCTCACATTTAAATAATTGCTAGCTAAATATTCTCGTTAAATCTCGCACTTAAGTTGCAAACGAGGGTAATTTAGTCTTTAGGCATTTTTCCTTTTCAACTATTTTTTTATTTTCACTAATTGAACCATAAAGTAGTAAAAGTCATATGCTGGTTTTTTATTTTTTTATTTTTTTTTCAATTGTATTATCTTTTGTTATTTGCTTTTCTGTTGTGTTTTTTATTGACTTTATTTATCATTATATAGAGTAAATTGCAAAAATCGTCCCATATTCTGATTTCAAAATATGTTTTCATTTGCGTGTAATTTTCGTACAAGGCATAGAAATTGTGCGTTTATGCATATGAGTTGAGATCGATATAGAGCTACATTTGTTATGAAACAAATGAGCCAATTATAACCTCCATTTTTTATCTAAATTAATACAAAATCATTTCCACCTTTTTTTAAAAGCAACATATCTTCAAACGGTAAATCTTGAAAATATAAAAATACACCATCGATGCGAAAATTAAATTATCTTTTATAGATATGCACTTTTATATATTTTAGACAAACATTTTTTCAAAATTCCGTCAGAAAAAATCATATATGATTTTCACGAATCATATATGATTTTAAAAAATCATGTATGATTCGATTTTTACGAATCATATATGATTTTACAATCATATATGATTTTCAAAAATCATATGTGATTAGTAAAAATCGAATCATATATGATTTTCACAAATCATATATGATTTTTGTTGACAAAATTTTGAAAAAAAAAGTTGTTAAAATATATAGTAGTGCGTATCATGAAAGATAATTTAATTCTCGTCATGATAGTATAATTTTATCGTAACGATTAACGGTTTGCGAGATGTTTAATTTTTAAAAAGGGTGAAAGTTATCATAATAAAAATGAATGACTATTATTAGTTCGTTGGATACATGGTAAATTTTGGATCATATTGAGCTTTTGCTTATGCATATTTTAGACATATTCGACTTATAAGTTATGTTATTACACGTGATATATTATGGTTCAGATTCCCATTGAACAAATTTTAAGTATCACCTCTTGAATGCTACAAGTTGAAATTTATAGATCTCAAAAAATCCTGAATGCTGCAAGTCCGAAATATAAGTCTCTAACTGAAACTCAATATTCTTTCAGGATTTAATACTTATTTGGGCCAAGTGATTTCGTATGGCCCAATGGATCCAGGTATCCAACAATGTCTTAGGGGTGTTCACCGGTTCGGTTATCAAGTTCTTCGATTTACTTGGTTAAAAAAAATTTCTGGGTATAACCGAACCGAATTCAAATTAATTAAACCGAACCGAAAACCGAATTTTCATAACCGAAAACCGAATCGAATAACCCGAATTATATAATTTTAATTAGTTATTCATTTATTTATATAGATTTTTTTTTAAAATCAAGTTTAAAAATATTATATTTATAGTATGAAAGAGTTTTAATATTTTTCTTTATATAAAAATATATAAAAAAGTTATTTATATTTATTTGAATTCGGTTTTCGGTTTAGATTGGTAGAACTATAACTGAACCGAGAACCGAATATTCGGTTCGGTTTTGGCTAATTCCGTTCGGTTATTTTCGATTCGGTTTAGTTTTGGTTTTCGGTTTCTTTGGTTATTGCCCAAACCATCAACACCCCTAGCTCGTCTTATAACTTTACAAGGGGTCGTATACTGCTGCTTTTTTGAAAATAGACTAAAATACACCGTTGGTCCCTAAACTTGTCAATGCGCTTCGCGATGGGACAAACCTGGGCATTATCATCGTCGGGGGTCCAAAATATGGGCTTTATATGCCAAACTCGTCCCTTGACCACTAACGCCGATGTCAACGTCTACTTTATGTTAGTTCGGGTGGGTATTATACTCCATACACATTTATACCACACCTTAGTTAATTCTAACCCAAGACTATTCCACCAACACATAAAGGGGTTATTGTTTGAACGAATTATACCATTATACCTCACCACTTAAGTAGGACTTTATAAAAGTCAACTACTAAACAATGTATAATACTATGATCTCACAGAATTTTACCCAGGACAAACAAACAGATTTATACATAACCAACTACTTAGCAAGTTGACTTATAACGATCAACTATATGTTCAATGTTTGATAAAAGCGGAAAATAACGGATACTACGGTCATTATGCGATACATGGTTATCTTGACATTTCACAAAATATAAAAAGATGAATTTGGTCCCACTTTAAAAGCGTTCAATCTTGAACCTTCAAATGATCTACACATCTCTTATCGATATCCATAAACTGTTGAACCCACAAAACATGAACCTTAAAGTGATGATGCTACTGCTACCTTGTGCCAAAAACAAGTATGCAAACAACAAACATATAATTTAGGTCTTGTACTTTTACAACTTAATGGAATTAAACACATGACATGGTATTCATCAACGAAACATCACCTAGGATGGCCTTTGGGCGACAGTTCTAGGGCAGCTTTGTAATCTTTTCTTTGCTCTAAGGATGTCTTAACACCGCTAGAAACATCGGCGGACCACCAACCCTTTTAGCCTTCCCTTCGCATCAAAACCGAGCGAGTTCTCAACATCAAACCACCAAAAACTCAACCATTTTAGCCTTCCCTTCCCATCTAAACCTCGCTTAAATTCTTGAACAACTTCCTTCCCCTTTTTTGGGCAAAACATCCTCTTCCTCAACCGACTTTCCTTTTCCTTTTCCTTTAATTTTCTCCTTTTTAGCTACAACCCTTGTTCTCTTTGATTACAACACCACCTTTCTTTGTTGGTTTCTTGGTTCCACTCCTGCATTTTTTCTTATCTATCCCGCCATTTCGTCCGGTCCTAAAAGTGTTGGACTAAGCATTCTAAAGTTAGCATCCTTGTTGGGAATTATCAGATAGGATTTCTGTCATCAATCTTCTTAGAAGGATTCTGTGAAGTAGAAGCGAAATATCTTTGAAGAAGATTCTCTTGAAATGTAAAAGCGATGCCGTGTTTCTTCTGCTTTGAAGGGTGGAAGTCGACTAGGATCGACATCTGTTGTATTATTTAAATGCTAACCCATCATTATTCTTGAGCGCAGGGGTTAGCATGGGTTTTATTGTCTTGCTCAATATTGTTTAGTGTTTTAGTCATTAAATGCATGCTTGCATGTTTAGTCGATTGAGTAGTAATAGATTAGGGTTCCTTGTCTATAAAAGGAACCTCATAGTTTGTAATAGATAACCAGATGGCAAATATGCCATTGGAACTAAATGGATTCGAAGAACAAAAGAGATGCAAGGGGTGTGGTTATTAAAAACAAAGCAAGATTAGTAGCTCAAGGTTACGAGGCAAGAGGAGGGATTGATTATGATGAAGTGTTTGCACTGTTGCTAGAGTAGAGGCTATTCAATTTTCTTGGCCTATGCATCCTACATGGGCTTCATCTTTGTATCGGATGGATGTTAAAGGTGCTTTTACGTATGGTGAGATAGAAGAGGAAGTTTATGTCACTCAACCCAAAGGATTTGAAGACCAGGATCATCCTAATCATGTTTACAAAGTAGTTAAAGCTCTATGGACTTCATCGGGCACCAAGGGCATGGTATGCTAGGCTTTCATCATTTACTGCGAGCATGGCTACGAGAAGAGGTGCCATTGATAAGACTCTTTTTAGAAGAAGAACTCGACGGACATCATACTTGTGCAAGTGTATGTGGATGACATCATTTCGGATCCACTAAAGAAGCTTGGTGTAGGGAATTTGAGGATCGATGAAGGAGAATTCGAGATGAGTGCTATGGGGAGCTTACTTTCTTTTGGGTCTCCAAGTTCAGCGAGAACAAGATGGGATATTTATCGGTCAAGATAAATATGTGAGGGACATGTTGAAGAAATTTGGTATGGAAGGTGTCGAGCGCCACAACACCTTATGAAGCTCCAAAACAAAAGCCAACAATGAACGGATCTTCACGTGAATGTTCATTTATCTGAGATCTATGATTGGTTCATTAATGTATCTAATAGCTTCAAGGCTGATATTACCTTTCTTTGTGAGTGTTTGCTCTCGACATCAAGTCACTCCTCTTACTTCCCATCTCAATGCGATCAAGAAGATCTTTAAGTATCTCAAAGGCCAACCTCATTTAGGCCTTTGGTACCCAAAGTCTCCTTTTAATTTGGAAGCATATAGTGGCGGTGATTATCTTGGTGCAAATCTGGATAGGAGATCCATGGCTGGAGGTGTCAATTCCTTGGAGCGAGGCGATTTCTTGGCGATGCAAGAAACAAACCATTGTGGCTACCTCGACTCTTGAAGCGAGTATGTTCTTCTTTGCAAATTCTTTGTGACGGTCCTTTGGATTCAAAACCAACTCTTTGGATTATGGGTATAACTTCATGAACACAACTCTTTTTATTGATAATCAGTACCATATGCATTATCAAAAATCCAGTTTTCACGATGGGACCAAACATATTGAAATCGGGCACCACTTTATAAGAGATGCATATGAAAACATTTGATAAATGTGACGAAAATTCATCGAGATGATAATGTGGCGGATCTGTTAACAAAAGCGTTTGATGGACCAAGGTTTCAACACCTAGTGGTCAATATTGGAATGCTTAACCATATGACAAAGTTTAAGGGGAGGCATAGGCCTCGGGGAGGATTTTCTTTGTCTTGTTTGTTTTATTAGTTTAAAAAAAAAAAAAAAAAAAACTTTCTTTGCGGGTTTGTTGCTTTTTGTTGATGGTTTTAACTCACTGATATACCTTGTGTGTATCAAAGAGTTGGCTAGTCCAAAGTGCTGACTTTGGTAAAGACACATCAAATCATTGATATTTGTAATGGTTTGCTCAAAATCATAGGGTCTGCAACCACCCATGCTTAATTGCTGAGAATTGTATGGTCATCAATTCACCATGGCATATTCCTTGTTGGAATCCAAGAATTGACTAGCCCACAAGTATATGGCTTGTGGTAAAGGCAATTGAATCCATATTTGGTTATCAATTCACCAATTCTAAGAATTGACTAGTCCTGAGCAAACGGCTACAAGTAAAGACACATTAAATCCATTTATATAGTTGTTGATTTGCTCATAAATCAGATGGTTATCAATGTACCATAGTTTTCGGACTTAAACATCTGGCTACTCCAGTAGTGATGGCTATTGGTAAAGAGACATCAAATCCATTATTTTCAATGATTCACCTCTCCTAGTGCTAACACCCCTGGATGTGATGAGAATAGTATGCAACTGATAAGTATTGATGTACACTCTGTCATGTGTTGCTGCAAAGACCTGGCGTTTCAAAGTTTGCTCATCATAGAGATGAGATTATTATTGGTTCTTTGCTACTGATGTTTGAGAACAATCCTCTAATCTGCGATCTCTAAAGATCTTTCAAGGTCGAAGCGGAACTTAACCAAGTCGATTCGGTTTAGGGAGGATTGTTGGGAATTATCAGTAGGTTTACTTCATCATCTTGCCGAAGGATTCTCTTGAAGTAGAGCGAGAATATCTTGAAGAAGAGATTCTCTTGAAGTGTAAAAGCGATGTCGTATTCTTCTTTGAAGGGTGGAAGCGACTAGGATCGGCATCTGTTGTATTATTTAAATGCTAACCCATCATTATTCTTGAGCGCCCGAGGTTAGCATGGGTTTTATTATCTTGCTCAATATTGTTTAGTGTTTTAGTCATTAAATGCATGCTTGCATGTTTAGTCGATTGAGTAGTAATAGATTAGGGTTCCTTGTCTATAAAAGGAACCTCATAGTTTGTAATAGATAACCAATTCGAAACATAGAGTTTCAGTTAATAAAATATCCATAGAGGATCTAAGTGTTCTTAGTTATAACAACTTGTATTTACATTCCGCTATATAATACGAGTTGTAGAGATCTTCTATTAGTTTGCTTATGATTACATAGGAAACACTAACGATCCACGAGTGCTCAAGATCTGTCAAGGTCTGTCTGTGTTCAACAATCCTGCTCTACCCAACCCACAACTTCAAAACTAATGTTTTTTAAGTAAAATTATGCTAACTTTTGGGGCTTGTGGGCAACGAAGATATCAACTGACTCATGTGTTTCAGCCAGTGCAAAAAAAGTATGAACATGATCATCAGTATGAATCAAATGCAAACCATTTTCTAGTGATTCTTTAAGATCACAGAAAAACAACGCCCATTTTTGTTCATTAATCTCTGATAACACATTATCAAGGCTTGAACTAAATATATCCCTATCATCGGTAAAAGGCACAGTTAATTAATGAACCTCATTCATACACAGTGGGCTATAATCAAAAACCCATTATAGTGGATTATGAACAAGACCTCACCTTCTTCTTCTTCCTTCACATCCTTAAAAGTTGAGACGAATATGCTCCTGTCTTTCATTGTTTTTATTTGTTTTTTGATGAATGGGTTTGACTAGATGTGTGTTTCAGTACGTGAGTGTGGATGTATGTTAGGTTTGGTTTGTATTGGGTTTTGTTGATTGGGTCGGGTTATTATGATAGTGTTTATTGTTTCGGATCTTGTTAGTTGGGTTGTTTTGGTGTTTCCCAACACATTAATTGTGTATAAGCGTATCAAGGAAGGCAAAGGTCAAGTTGTCGGGTAACAAGTTTCAAATGTCACACTTGGTCCCTGAATTTGTTCAGTTAGCCGTTTTTTGTACTTAAAATTCCCGCGTATTTTTACTCACACAAACTTGACTATTTCTCTTTTTAGTAACTTCACAATTAGTCCCTGAATTTGGAACGTCCCGTTGATTTTGGTATTTATGGGTTAATAAGACTTAATAACCTATACCATTTGCATACCAACAATAAAAAAAACAAATTCTAACAAAATCTCAACAACCTCCCAATGGTGACTTCCACTTCTTCAGAACTCGCCAAAGCTTGAAGTCGACTACGGGTTTGACTCGATTTCTCTCTTTTATCGAGAGAAAGCGATAAGGATATCAAAATTGCTAATGGCCTCCAAAACACTTTGGCTGACTTGATTCTTGGTATGAAGGAAACCCAAGAATACATCTCTGAGCTCGAAGGCTTTCGAACTACAGTAATGAACTACAAGTTTCTTGAGGATCTTCGCAAGAAGCAAAAGGCTAATGTCTTGAAGGTGTTGGAGATAAGGAGGATGATCCGTCAAACACACTCACAGGTGTGTAACAGGAACAACTTCCTTGATGATATTAGGAAGACAAAGTGTTGAGAAGGGAAATGAAGTGGTTATGTTTTCTTTTTTTTCATTTTTTGAAAAATATGTACTGAATATTTAATGTTTAATATGAAATTAATGAATCTATATGTTGTGTTCTAGTGTTTATAATTTGTTAATTTTGTTGTTAATTGTTGTATTCGTCTAAGATAGTTGTTATATCGGTTTGATTGTATTGGGTGTTGGTAGAACTATGGTCCTTGCTTAAGCAGTTTAAGAGTATAGGGGACTAAGGTTTTAGTCCCCTATCATATCCTCACATTTGCATTAAGTTATAGGAAGCACTTCATTCTCACATTTTACCCCAAATTTGAATTCATAAACATAAAGCCTCAATTAAGTGAAATTGCGTCAAAATGGGTAAATCTAGAGCTCGTAACAGCATTAAATGCTCCAATTGTCAAGCTGTTGGACATAATAAGTCTAGGCATCACAAGGATCAAGTACCAAAACCAACAAAGGAAACAAAGGTTCGAGGTAGAAAAAGGCGTTGTGATGGCAGAAGGCAACAGGTATTCTTTTAATTGTCATTTGCATAACGATTGTTCTTGTGTGTTTACATTCTATTTGATGTGCAAATGTATTACTTTTGCAGTGGATGGATGAAGACGATATAAGGAAGACTATGGAACAAGAGTTCCGTGTATGAGCAAGAAGAAGAACACACAATTTTGGAGGAAGATGAAGAGCAGTCAAGGTTGGATGAAGAAGCATTCCAGCAGTTTTTGGAAGAGGAGAGAATGTACAAAAGAATTGATGAGTAAAGGGAGAGGAAAAATTGGCTTGAAGATGCAGAGTTTGAGGCAGCTTACTATGGAGTGTCTGTGGAGGAGTTATATCTAAGACATCCATATGTCTTTGGATAAAATATGTTGATTTGGTGTTCGAAGGTTGTAGGCCATTTGTAATTTCGACAATATCATGTTTGAACATGTTTTTTTTTTTTTTTTTTTTGACTTTATAAGTCATGAGTGGTCATTCAAACACCTCCTAAACTGCGTATGTTGAGTAGATTTTTAGAATTTATGATGTTTTTACTCCTATATACTTGTTCAACAACCACAACTCCTATCTACTTATATAATACATCTTAACTCATCAATTCTTTATCATACCAACATATTATCACCATGGATCTGAAAATGGTTGTCAAATGGTATGCATTATTTGTTGGGTTCAAAGTGAAAAAATTTGGATTGACCTTTTTGCAAGCGTCCACCTTATAGAGATTTCATGTGGTATGTTTGTCGGTGTGCCTTGAGATAAAGGAAACACATCTTATCTTGGTAGAGATGGTGTTACAGGGAAAACACAACCACGGGAGATAGTGGTGGATATGTGATGGGTCTACATATTTACGCACCTACTAGTGTTGGTGCATCCTTGTCGATGATGAAGAAGAAAGTGAACCACCTACAATTTGAAATAGCAAGTGGGCGCCCGAAGCCAAACACCACGTGAAGCACCTACAAGAAAGAACAAATGGAGAACGCCCAAGACAAACACCACTTGAACCAGCGCAGCCAGCGGACCAAATGGATCACCTACTAGTCATTTAACGCAGTGAATTCCTAGCAAGAAATGCTATGTTATCTTCAGTCTAAATGTAGCTTAAGCGATATGTGTGCTTCTTTTGTTATAATAATTGAATTTTTTTACAATTTGAATCATTGACTTTATAAGTCAAACAAAGAGATTTTAAATACTAACAATTCGGTATGGTTCCTCTAAAATTTTGGTTTATGTTGACCTTATAAGTCAAAATGGGTTTTCCCAAACACCCACCTAAAGCGCATAAACAGCGCAAACTACAAAATGAAAACAAGAAATCAAAATATACATACGCCACCACCTAATTACACCATATCAAGCAAAATATACATGTTAACAAGTATCTTTTCAAGTAACCATCATCGACCAAAAATATACATCTTCATTACATCAACAACTAAAAATAACAGTGAACTTTTGATGGGAGACTTGATATTCATGAGGGAGACTTGAGGTCCTTAGGGGAGGCACATACCACTCATTCCTATTTGGTGGAGCATCCCACGACCGCTACAAGATCAAGTACAACATTGGGGCGGAAGCCTTGGGCGCTTGGGAAGTGGAACCTTTCAAATTAATGGTCTTAGAAGACATGTTCCCACTCATCATCGGATGTATCGAAATCATGATGACATCAATTCCTTTCACGTTAGTATCACGGAAAGATAGGCGAGCAGAAAAGAAATCGAGTTCACCCATTACAATTTTCTTAGCTTGCAAACATTAACTCTAACCTTTCTCAGACTCCTCATTCCCATATTTTTTCCACAAGTCTTGAAGTGTCACATCAACAATGTCATCTCCTATATCCCACTTATTCCCATAAGTAGCCATGGCATACTCAATCATATCGTCAGATACCTTTAGCTTGCTATAATCCCTCTTTTGGCGATTAAACCTTTTCAATTCTGTCAAATAAAATAGAGTTATTTATGCTCATCCCTTAAAATGCCAATCACACAAATACAAAGAACCCGACTAACCTTTCATCACTTCAGCTTCTTTAGCAAATCTGCATAAATCATCAAACATTTCATCAGACATTTCATCTTCTTGTAACCAAGTATCCCCATATTTTGCCTTCACATTTACCATCTCATCAGTTACATCTGTAAAAGTAAGCTCCTTCTCTGCCATTGTTAAAGTGTGTGTGAGGGTTGTGTGACGAGGGAGGGAAACGATCAAGATGGTATACGAAAGCTTTTCCCGAATTAACTAAGGTGTGGTATAAATGTGTATGGACTATAATACCCTCTACTAACTAACATAAAGTAGACGTTGACATCAGCGTTAGTGGTCAAGGGACGAGTTTGGCATATAGAGCCCATGTTTTGGACCTCCGGCGATGATAATGCCCAGGTTTGTCCCATCGCGAAGTGCAGTGACAAGTTTAGGGACCAACGGTGTATTTTAGTCTTAAAAATATATTGAATGTCTATAAGTTGACTTTTTTTCGATTTTGAACCTGTACTTGGAACTGAGTATATAGCATGCTTCGAATGACTCAGACTAACATGTATTAAGTACATGTGTGTGATCATAGGATAGAACCTGTGTACTATTCTAACCATGTCGAATCTCATTATCATGTTGTGGAGATCCATCGTGGTGGACATGATCACTTGGCCCGAATGAAGAAGTGCCGGTTGGTATTTAAGTGGTGGTGTATCATTAAGATCGGGTTACTGCCTTCTTATCCCTATTTCACCTGGTATGTAACAATCAACACACAGTCAGTCACTATCTCAAGACTCAAGCTCATCATTGTACGTTCCACTTACGTCACACAAGAAAGTACCTTATCCTATAAGCATTTCCAGTACTTCCTCTCCTTTCAGTTTTAGTCGAGCCTCTCCTTTCATTCTTAAGGCAATTATTATACAAACATCACATGTTAAAATGAAGATGAAAATTTTTCAAGTTAAAATGATGATATGATGATGAACCAGAAGCAGCAGCTTCTTCCAGTTCATCACTAGCATCAGAAGTTATGCAGCATCATCTTCTCCTCAACCATCTGCACCACGAGTGATAGGCGGCAAAAGTTTCGATAACAAGCTTGAGGATGCCGTGGTCGTCGTGTTGTTAATATTAGTAATGTTACCTACATTCGCAATCATTGCGGGTGACGTAAACTTAACATTACTTGAGGATGGTGCTAGGCCAAGCGAGCCAACGGATGATTATGTGAAATGACCTCTCACATGCTAAATTAGAGCATGTACAACGATAACGTATTAACGCCAACGGCGTTACTCCGTTGGAGACGAAGGGAAATAAAGGCGTTATATAGGCTGCGTTGGGTGGTTAACGCCCGTTAAGGGCAAGAAAAAAAAAACATTTTGAAAAAGTTACAAAACTAGCCCCTCAACGGCTAGTAGCCGTTACATTTTCAAAAAAATTTACATAAAACCCCCTAACATTTTTTTACCACTATAAATACCCTACTAAACTCTATTTTTTCACACTTCCTCTCACACTTTATATACTTCCTCTCACATTTCATAATTCAAAAATCAAGTTAGTTCACAATGGATCCAAATGAATTTGGTGATATTCCTCCATCTTGGTCGGACGTTGATGGCGAAGGACTTCCAATTTATAGCGTCCGCGTCTGAGTATCACCTTCGGTTGGAACAAGAAGGTATTGAATCTCAACATCTTAGTCGTTCGTAGCCATATATATAAGTGAGCGTGAGCTTGCAAAAGAACGTCTGGCATAGCGATTATTTAAGTAGAAGGTTGTAAGTATTCAAACCGGAATTTTCGTAGAAGATTTCGTATGAGCGGAAACTATTCACGCAAATAGTTGAAGGTATTGAATCTTATACTTCCGATAATATTCGGATCATTTTACTTTCTTTAGGCAAACACCGATTATGCGGGTTGAATGAGTTTAAGTGCTTTCAATGAAGTGTGACGTCGCCATACGCCAATTGGCGTCGACACCTCACCCGATGCATTTGATGAATACTTGCAAATGGGTGCGAGTACTTCAAAAGTATGTCTTGATAATTTTAACAAATGCATTCTTGATTTGTTTATGCGGAGTATTTAAGAAAACCAACATGGGCCGACATTCAAAATTTATCAACATCATGCGAGAAAAATATGGTTTTAAGGAATGCTTGGTAGCATTGACTATATGCCTTTGGGAATGGAAAAATTTTCCGATGGCTTGGCAAGGGCATTTTGCTAGGGGTGATAAAAATACCCAACAATTATACTTGAAGGCATTGCTTCTCAAGATTTATGGATCCGCATGCATTTTTGGGATGGCGGGGCAAATAACGATATTAATGTTTTAGATAACTCTCCGTTATTCGACGACCTTCTTCGACAATGCCCCAAAGCACTTTATATGGTCAGCGGAACTAGGTATGAGCAGGGGTATTACTTGGTGATGGAATTTATCCACGGTGGGCAACTTTCGTCAAATCCTTCACGGCAACTCACCGACTATAACGAAAGTGCCGAAAGGATATTGAGCGTGCTTTTGGTGTGCTTCAGGCCGTTGGGGTATACTACATCAACCGTCGCGTCAATGGAAATTGCCACGATCGTAGAATCATGTATTGTTGCATTATTTTGGATAACATGATTATAAAGATCAAAATTTGCATTACGTGACTATAACGAAGTGTGGGTGGATCCGTCGGCAAATTTGAGGCAACGAAGATGGGTCGACGGATGTGATACTCACGATCGTAAGGCAAAAGAAATACCACGACCGACAAGCGATACCCAACTCCAACGGGACCTTATGGAGCATGTTTGGCGGAAGAACCTTGAACGACATGGACAACAACAAGGCGGCGATGATAAATAAGTATTTGCTATGTTTTGTTATTTTTTTTCGTTGTCATTTCCTTTATGTTGTAACGTTTAATTTGCGGTGTGTTTTTTTAATTTCGATGTATTTTTTATTTGTTGTAATTTTTTTTTTGGTGTATTTTTTTAATTTCGTATTGTAATATGTTTTCAAATTTAATGTTATGTTTAGTTTAATAAATGAAGTGTTTGTTTTATTTTAGGGGTTGAAATTGAAAATATGAAATGTTATTGATGTTATTGGGATGTTATTGTTGTGGGTGTTTTTTTGGGATGTTAAGGTGAAATGTTAAAGCTGATGTGGCGGCGTGGACGATGTTATTAGTGTTATGGTATTATTGTTGTACATGCTCTAAGTTGTTTAATGTCTAGGGATGAAAATTTTGATTTAGGGGTGCTTTTTTTTTTTTTTTCCTTTCCTCTTCTTAGCTAAGGGACCATGTAGGTCTTACATCTATATAAGCCATTTAATGGGAAAGACATTAAAATTATGTATCGGGGATATAGAAATTGCGGGTCTCACTTAGAAAAGAAATAATATTAAATGAGTTAGTGGACTAAATCCCTTAGTTAAAGGAAAAAAACACACAATGTTGTTGTTTTTTTTTTTTTTTGTATGTGAAGGGATAGTGGAGCCTAACAATTTAATAGTATTAATTTTTAAATGAGGCATACGATTTCTCTTAGTTGGTCTAAATTCGCGGCAAAATTTATAATATTATCCCATTAAGTGAACTTTAAATAGAGTGGGTCTCACATGGGCCCATACTTCTCTTATTAAACAAAAAAAAAGCATTTTAAGTCTTATAATGTTGAATATAGAAAGAATTGTTGATGTGGGCAAAGTGTAAAACAACATATAAAAGTCGTAAACTATGGTAGATATATCAAGAAAAATAACAAGAGTATTGTTTAAAAAAGCTTGTGTGACAAACAAAGCTTATTTGTAAGCTAGCTTGTTTAAAAAAAACTCATGCATGTATAAGCCTCTCTAAGCCCATGCCAAACACAACTTTGGTGAATGTTTTTTTTTTTAAACACAGCTCTTATTAAAACACCTTTGAGGTAATCAAAACCCGAACCCAATTAAGCATCGGGTCAAGAATTTTTCGGGTTATTCGGGTCAACCCGAGTACTAAATAGGGTCGGGTATCGGGTTGAAAATATTTTGCTAACTCGAGTTCAGGGCGACCCGTTTGACCAAACAAGAGTTTTTTTCATCTTTTTATAAAAATTGTCATTTTAAATTACAACAAATAGGCAATTTTATAAACATTATACTCATATTTGGGTTGACAAGGAATCGAATGGACGCAAACACGACTAACGCAAGTTTAAATAAGATCGGATTCGAGTATAATCTGTTTACTCTCGACCCAACTTTTACCCGACCCGAATTAACCCGAACCCTAACAACCCGGCCCAATTAACACCCCTAACTACATGTCTACATAAAAAACATGTGTAATCAAAATGACATGTATTTGTGTCTTGTATATTTTTTATTTTTTTGTAGTGTTTGATAAAACTATTGCTCTTTGTAGAAAAGTTAAAAATAAAAACAAATATATTGGTGTTTTAAATAAATATATATATAACTATTATTTGGATATATATATGTAATATGCAATTTTAACAAAGGTATGAATCATCGAGTTCATATCGAACATGTAACAAATTACAGATGCATCAATCATTTATTTCGTGTTGTTCGGTACTATATAAAACAAATATAGCTTGTTAAAATACAGACACCCGGGTAATCAAAAATATTATAACGTCTCTGTTTCGGTCATACCCACAATATACAAACAAAAATACTCGACATGTAACAGGACCAAAAGAATGTCGCACAAATCAAAACCGCGATTGGGTGCCCTGAAACATGCTGACGCTATCAAGGGGTTCTCAATGGTCATAGGCTGCACCCTGCAGGGTCTTACAACAAACAGCCACAATACGACACCTAATAAATACTAACCCTCGAGTGTGTTCATTGTCCGTTAACGGGCCTGGTGGGACTAGTGTACTCAGTTCCGTTTTCCATTGTTACATTAGATGAGGCGGTTGAAGATGCTACACCTTGGTAATTTCCTAATGCGTGTGCTTGGTTTGAGGGGTTTCTTCGTGGATCAGTGGTTGCGGGTGGTGCTTGGCCCTCTTCTGCTAGTTTTCTGAGAAGGTTTGTTACGGTAGGAAGAACCTTGGTGGATAATGAGAGAATTCCGGAAGCTGTAGATATGCAACAAGCACCAAAAGCGGATTAATAGATGAGAAAAGGTAAAGGAGGTCATATTGACCCGTTTATTCATAAACCGGTTGACTTGGATTACATAAAATATAACTCACCATGCCATTCGAAATTCACCAGCTATGTCTAGTTGAACCCACAAAGCTTTGGAAAGAAGATAACCGTCGAATATAACAAGCAGCCACAGAGGATTCCTGCAAAAGAAAACTCGTGTGAATTGTGGATTTTGGTAAAGAAAAACTCGGGACAGAAAAAACAAACAAACCTCAAAAGAGTCATAAATTCATTAAATCCCAAGACAACCAAGGCAGCTATAGCCCATGGAGGTGGCATCCAGTTGTTGTTGCGCTTATTAGCTTCCTGAAAACCATAACAGCAAAGATAATAAGAATTTTATTTAATTTTATGAAATCAGGTTGTATTTTATTGGTAACGATAGACTTTAAGTATACTAATTTAAAACGAGTAACAGGTCAAAATTAAACGAACATGTATTCAAATGCTTAAAAAGTATTTAATCATTATATACACATTATACTTTTCAAAATCATACTTTTAACTGTTTACAAAATTCCAAAAAAGGACCTACAAATGTTTGAATTCATTTTTGTCCAACCCGTTTGACAAACTGCATCCCATGTTTTGTATTTATTTCTTGGAATGTATCACTATAGAGCACATGCTAGGATCATAAGAGAGTGTAAATTCGTAAAAATTTCTTGCGTTTCTAAATTTAGATTATATTTCTACTGCCAACAGAAATTTTAATTTGCGTTTTGTGACATGATATCAGACCAATGCAAAGTAGGATCGAAGTATTAAAAAGTTGGTATTTAGTTCAGAGTGAAACAACAAAGAACTTGGCAAGACTAAGAAAACCTAAAATGGCGACAAAATTATTTGACGTAATGAGTTGATAGAAAAAGTACCTGAGAGGCAATAGCTTGAGTAATAGTATATTCTGTCTCTCTTTGAAATTGGCTCCACAATGATTTACACTGAACAGGAGTTATGAGTGTCTTCGTTGCTGGAACCTGTAAATAGATAGATCTAATGCAATTAAAAACCAGAATTAAAACACGCTATAATTCAGGTACGCTGATGGAGTGCACATATTTATTGGTTAACATCCTTAGATCTATACATATGTATCTCAACCAGTTCACTTGCAAGTGGTTTGATTTAGGTTGGGTTTTATGTCAAATGGGTTATACAGCCTTCTAAATCGTTTTGCTTGAAAATTAAGATTATAATTTACATACTAGTGTTTTTTTAATCATAATTATTGCATTAACAAATATTAATGAACAAAAACGTGTTTGTGGGTCAAGCCAAACCGACATGGCCAGTTACAACATGCGCTGCAGAGTTTCATTTCAAACAGAACTCGTTACCCAACTCGCCTGACCCATTTCTACATGTACTAAAAGATGACTCATTTCTAACCAACCCCTTTTTAACCTGTTACCCAACTCGTCCGGCACTTGTGCCACCTCCAATACATTGATATTCGAATAACGCGTTTACACGATTTCAAGTCCAAATATATCCATACTACATCAAGTAATACCAGTAACCCAGCACAATCAGAACAAACATTCTCAACCTTGGCCAAAAGTACTGGCGTAAGTACAAATAATACCTCTTCCCATGTGCTTGAGGCCAGCGGGTCCTGCGTGGAGATACTCTTACTAGTGTCTTTCTTATCCACTAATGCAAGGACTAATGTGTCTCCAATCTTATCAGTGTCTACATCCAGACGAATTGCGGCCAAAACAGATAGCAGCTTTAACGACTGAAACAAAAATACATAAATAAACAAGATCATAAGCAACATGTTAAAAACAAATGATTTTTAACCAATTTCTCTAATGAGGTGACTCTTACAGAAGATCGAGCTGTTTTCGTGATTGTTCTGATGTCTTCCTTTCCGGTCCATACCCGCGGCATAGAATCACTATCATGGTTGAATAGAGAAGTAAATCTGCACAATCATGAAGATGATAATTAGGGCTCCAACAGAATACTAATGGAGTCGTTGTGGCGATTAGACAGAGATATTGACCCATTTAATTATACATAAGTCGATTCAGGTTATGTTAGTCTCTGATGGCCCGAACAGATAAAGTTAGAAGTAGCATGTTATACCTCTCCTTCATGCGGTACAGAGCTTTCGCCGCTTCTTCTTTTGTTTTCCCTTCAACTATTCCTCTAGCAAAATTTTCTAGTTTTACAAGCATCTCTTCATTGACTTGTGCGTCCAGCTCAAAACCAGAAAGTGCAACGGAAAATTCAGAAACAGCTACTTTAGTTTCATGATGAAACAATTTCCTTATTGCAGGCCATGTATCATCACCACCTCCTTCTAGTAGGGCTCCAACAGGTCCGTCCAATGCCTCTTTCAATTTTGACTACACATGGATGCAAACCGTTGAAAACTTTATCATCAGTATGCTTAAATGACAGAATGATTCATATAAGAAGATTATAAGAATTCGATCATAATAAATATTACCTCAAATTGTGCATTTAGTTCAGATAGCTTGGCATTTTGAACTTCAGCAATATGTGAATCTAAATCCCGTGAAAATTTAACCTTTGCTTTATCCGAATCCCAATCAGCTTGTTTAATGGTGGCATCTGTAGATTAAATGTATAAGGCCCAGGTAAAAGCTTATAACAAGCAGCATATAGAAACCAAACAACATTTTCAAAAGAACTTAATAAAAATAATCGACATAATATACTATTTGTAATCATATCTGACATGTAATCATATCCAACAGACCCATTTTGACACGTACCGAAAAGCTACCCGTTTTGGCCACCTAACCTTAATGCAGATGATACATGTAATGTTCATAACATAACTAAACATACCACACCAGCATTTAAACACTTAACAAGAACCAATTAAGAAGTGCATAATTCTCATATGTAAAGAAGACATAAACGTTATTTGAGGAAATGACAAATATTGCTGTACCTTTGCATTGTTCATCAAAGAGTCTCATGAATGATCCTGCACATTCACTAGCAGCGTCTGCAAACCCTTGTCCTCCGCTCAAAGCATCAAGAAGTGCTTTTTTGAATTTATCAAGTGTCTCTAATTGTATGTGTTCTAGCATCAATAGATAGGTTGGTTGAACAAGCTGGAAAATCAAAAGATAACAATCAATGAGTACAACAAATACGATATTTATTTAGCATCGCCTGAGCAATTTTGACAATCATGACGATATATTACTTGAATCAACTTCTCTTCCAACTGCCTTCGCTTCGCAGATCTAACACTGTCTTCAAAGTAGGTAGCCTCTTCATCATAACTGAAAATAGTAAAAGCAAAAATTATTAAGCAGCAACATCATAGAGTTGGTATATACACATATCTCGATTTAAAATTTCCCGAAGAGGTAAGAATTATGTTTACCTGGATAAAGAAGCGTCAATCATTGAAGTAAGCTTCCTTCCAAAGCCAGGCACAATATGAGATTTTACAGCATCTTCTAATTCACACCAATCCTGTTTGAATATGAAACTTCGTTTATTAAAATGTATTTCAGGATTCCAATTAGTCTTTTTTAAAACGTACCTCGTTCTTTACAAAGGATGAGTACTTCTCATTAGCAATTTCTTCACATCTTACAGTGGCCACCATCACCTGAAAAAGATTAGGAACCTTAACATCCACATGATATGTCGCAACATTTTTAAACTTTGACAAAGTTAATTTATTAATATTTTACCTTGTGAGCAGGTAAGTCAAGGTCTTTGTTCTCCTTGATAACTTCCCAAATCTGTTGAGCACTAAAGGAAAAACCTGAAGCGGGAACAACCCCCCTCCTATCTCCTGCTAGACCGTTAGGGGCAATTGAATGGAAGAACCTCTGCCTCAAGCTAGCCACCTTCAGTAAATAAAAATTAAAAAATTAGAACATGTATAGTGCTAATGACAAATGCTACAATGTGTTTTTGAAAACTCTAGATCGTTTTATGATCTGGATCAAATCGTGAATATAGGAAAGACATGGTTTCACAGAATGAAGGTGACGTTATTTGAAATTTTGAAAAGAAGTATAATATGGAAATATAGCATCCTTAGAATCATGTAAACCGTATTAGAACATCATCATTATTTAAAAGTCCATATGTCAAGATATCAACAAGTCATGTCTAGCGCACCTGCTCCTTAAATTGTTCTTCTTTCTCTTCGTAACTCGAGAGGGCAACAACTAGCACCTGAAAATTCAACAAGTAAGAAATTATAACGTCAATATAAGCATATTTCCGATGTTCAGAAACAGTAATATACAAAAGAAAACGATGTGAATAACATGATATCTTACATTAAAAAATTCGCTCAAAGGAGTCTGTTTGTGGTGTTCTGGCTTGGGTACAGAGTCCCATATCTGGAGCAAGGAACAGAGCATTATAAACATCGAGACAGTGTTAGCTTTTAAGGTAGAGAACAAAGAACGATACCAACCTTCTGTATATCTTCCCTCAAGACGGGCTCTAGATTCTCAAGAGGTGTCTACACAGAAACAATAGGATAATCACATCAAACACAATCCAAATTTTTCATATTTTTTAACCATATATTATCTCAAGAAATGGGAAAACTTACCCTCGTTTTATCACGTATAACGAACATCAAAGTTGTTTTACGTGGACTAAATAGTCGTAACATAACCTGAAATACATAAATTATAATTTCGAAAGTTTCCCATTAGCACTAACGTTTGCAAATGCTAAAATACATATACACTTATACAGGGTATTAATTTACCTGGAAAACAGTCTTCAAAAGAGGTTTGTTTGCAGCCTGCTCACGTCCAATATCATGACACCACCTGCAAAACACGATAAGTAAATCAATTAAAATTTTACATTAAGCTTGTATTTGCATCTGCTATATCAGGCAACAAGGGGGCTTACATATTTATGAGCACTATATCGGAAACAGCAAGGGCAAAAAGAGCACTCTGCTTTTCGAATGCAGTATCATCCTGTAGAAACAGAAAAGCTTAATACAAACCAGTGATGCAGATTATCATCGTAAAATTATATCCTTATTTATAGGGTAGGGACCCATCTACAATTTTGAAGACGACTTTGGAGCTAGACATATTCATAAGGCCTCAAAAGTCAAAACTATAAATCTCGAGTGTATGTTATCTGTTAAGATAAACTACAGCATATACCACAAAAATAGCCAAAAGCCCAAAACAGTTCAAATAATAAGTACTACCTCTCCCCGTTCTCTTCCGTCAGTACCCTCGAGATCCATTACAATGGTGCAAGGTTCAATACCGACGCATCTTGCCATCCAAATACCTTTGGTGGTTTGAGACCTATTCAAAATAGCAATGCAGTAAGTTAGCAATTCTCACGACAGATGAAAAAGAACAAAGACACGCAGCGAAACGTATACATACCTTCCCCTATAAGCATCCATTTCCCTGAAGTTTGTGTGAAATAGATTATTCAGAAGCGTACTCTTACCTGTCACAAACACGAACTCAAAACTGTAACACAATCTCGATAAAAACTTTCCAAACACTTAGATGGGGTGCTAAAACTAAAAGTTAACGTATCACCATAGCTACGGGATAAATGACTTGGTTTAGGATAATAAATTAAATGTGAAATAAGTTTACTTTTTGACAAATTATAGAAAGCATACCACTGCTTTGAGGACCCATGATGGCAACGACAGCGTACGAAAGCCCGCATTCAGCCATTTTGACTTGCTTGATAAAATTATCGAGCCCTTCGGCATTGAATGTGCCATCTCCTTCTATGAGGTGGGTGGAGCAGCAACCCGCTTCTTTATCTACAAAAAACAAACAACTGAGTCAACGTTACAATTCCAACGCCTTATTTCCAATATAGCAGTTGTTAATTAGATATAAAAACCGAATCAGTGTACTTAGTCTTAATTAAACTTATATCTTACTCTACGATTCAGAACATAACGCTATGCACATGAATAAATACGAAAAATTATTACAACTTATTTCCAACACAACAGATGCTAATCAGAGACGTTCAGACCAAACCTTAATATATTTTTATATTACAGAACATCGTAACTTGCACATGACCAAAGTCAACATTTCTATAAAACGCGTTACTTTCATCACAATAGCTGCTAGTTAATGACGTAAGAGCCGAACAAACTTAAATCATACTTTATCATTCAGATCACCTTAAACCTGAGCATGGCAATCGTCATATGACCAAAAGTCAACACTTAAACTAGAACACCTTATTTCCATTACAACAGTTGCTAACTACTCACGTAAACCCCGAACCAAAAACAATACTCCGCGTAAAACTCGACACTTACTTAATAACGCAAAACGCCTAGTTCAAAACCATCACAGT
Organism: Chrysanthemum lavandulifolium; assembly: GCA_022545495.1. Taxonomy (NCBI): domain Eukaryota; kingdom Viridiplantae; phylum Streptophyta; class Magnoliopsida; order Asterales; family Asteraceae; genus Chrysanthemum; species Chrysanthemum lavandulifolium. The sequence continues at coordinate 302,886,359 of CM040239.1, read as the reverse complement.
CTTCACATGACCAAATTCGACATTTCAATTACAAGAGCTACTAACTAGTCACATAAATCCCGAACCCTACATACTCTGAATAAACCAAGTCTTGCTAATAAATGACGTTAAGACCATGTAAATTCTACATAAAACTTGAACCTTACTTTATCATCCATAATAACACCTAATTAAAGTTTAAACCGTCACAATTTTCACATGACTAAAGTCCACATTTCAATTACAACACCTGATAAGTAACCACGGGGTGCCAAAATAAGCATACACATTTCTTTAAAATAAAAATGTTTTATGATTCCGTTCTTATAAGGGGGGTATTTGTTTAAGCTTATATGTGGGCTTACGAGCTTATTTGATTTCGGCTTATATTTCATAAGCCCTGATTTTCAGGCTTATTTTGAAACTTATGGGCTAGTAGTGTTTGTTTAAGCTTATATATGGACTTATGAACTTATTTGTGTTTCGGCTTATATTTCATAAGCCCTGATTTTCAGGCTTATTTTGAAACTTATGGGCTAGTAGTGTTTGTTTAAGCTTATATATGAACTTATTTGTGTTTAAGCTTATATTTCATAAGCCCCAATTTTCCGGCTTATTTTGAGACTTGTGGGTTTATATAAGTTTATTATATCATAATAAACTTACATAAGGCCAAAAGTCAGAAAATAAGCCGAAAATTGGTGCTTATGAAATATAAGCCGAAACACAAATAAGCTCATAAGCTACATTTTATAATAAACTTATATATAAGCCCACAAGTAAAAAAAAATAAGCCGGAAAACTGGGGCTTATGAAATATAAGCCGAAACACAAATAAGCTTGTAAGCCTACATATAAGCTTAAACAAACACCCCCTTAGATTCAAATTTCAATACAAGTAATTCATTCACATGACCCAAACACCACAATAGT